>WBMY01006426.1:218969-322575 GCA_013397315.1 Donacobius atricapilla | reverse complement strand
TTTATATAAAAAACCACGGTTGTTTAGTCACGTGCGCAATCTCAGGCTCCCACCCGGCGAAGCACGGCCGGGCGAGAGGGCGCGGCTGGCCCGGAGGGCGAGGGGCAGGCGGTGCCCGCTGGCGGCCGCGCCCGGGCCCCTGCCCGCTCCTCTCTCCCTGCCGCGGGATCCGCGAGGCATGGTGTACGAAACCCAAATTACCCCCAGTCTAAACAATTTATAAAAGCTCCAGACCTGACAGACTTTGACGTTTTATTTGGTATTTTAACGGCCCTATTTAAAGGTGCACCATATGCAGCCGGAGTGCAGGCTTGCCCCAATAAACATTGTTGGAGCTAACATGTCTCCTTAATGAAACTGTTTATTCGCTTTCCAGTCCACATACTAATGGATTCAGTCCTATTGCCAGAATCAAGATGGAAATAAATATTTTAAAATTAACACTGCAGGATGATTTTTAAAAACCTTAAATTCTGTTTGAACTGGAGAATTTTCTTCCTGTATATTTCTCTTATTTCAATCAAAATATGTTAGCTACCTGTTTAGGAATGAGTACCTATATGTGTATATGTAGATAAATATAGAATATATCAAAGTATAAATGAGAGCATAGTCAGGTGAAATGCAGTACTATAGCTGTGACATAATAAAATGCAGTTACTAAAATTTCAGGTTCAGATGCTGAAATCATTAGCCAGGTACCACACAAAATGTACAAATTTTGAAATCTCAGCTCAAGGACAGGATGCATTATATGGGGTCCAGTAGTGTACCCTTTCTGATGGGTTATTCATCCCCTTTAAGATTTTTTGGGCATAGGAGGATATGTAATGCACTGTGCATTGTTTCACATGGGAATAATGAAACTGAAGAAGGATTTTGTATTTAGTTCTTATCTTTAGCAACTGTAGGGCACACACCAGTGTCTAAGGCAATTTAAAAGCAAGTTTTGTTAAGATTAGTGAGATATGTCCTGTGTGCCCTTGCCTTGAGCGGGGTCCACTGCAGAATCTTTACCACTTAGCTCTGTGCATTTGTGGTGTGTCTCACATAGAGTGAATGCTTTTGCTTGTTTAAGTGTGTGATAGACAGCTGAAAAGAATCATCAGCCATTGTGAGACTTTTCTTGCTACTGCTGTCACAGGAGTCTGTAAACAAATGTTTTATATTTAGTACTAGGCATTTTATATTTAGAACTAGTTTGTAGTTTAATGTAACTGCATTACATTATTGTTGATCCTAAATAGAATCTTTTTCTACAATGCAGAGAATTGAATCAGGCTCATGCAACTTGCAAGCTGAGACATAGGAAAGGCAATTTTTCCATAGATATGCCTAGTAGCTGGTTTAAACAAAATCACCAGAAAAATAGAAATGGAAGGGATTTGCTGTGAAAGAGAATTGTGAATATTCCTGCCATTCCTGATAGGTGTTTATCTAACCTGCTCCTAGACTTCCAGCATGAAGCCCAGTGATTTACATGCCACTATGCCATCGGTATGAGCTATCAACCTACATGTGGTATTTTTCATTTAAGGTTATGGAAAGGTTATTAATGCCTGACTGCCAGTAGGAAAGCATGTTAGCAGAAGTTCTGTAAATACAACAGTCCTGACATGAGCTATTTTGTCACAGTCATCCTATGTTTGCTTTGTCACTGCATCCATTCAAGCCCAGGGTTTGCTAGCAAGTTGCTGTCAATATTCCCATATTGTAAATTGCACTAGGGGAGTGTTGGCAGTGTTTTCTGGAGTTCTCTGCAATCTCCATACAATTTCAGACCCATAGTTCTGTATGTTCCAGGCTACCTTCATGCCTTTACATTGTTCCTTTTTCATCTTCCTGACATTTCATCTGTAGAAAAATAAGGTTAACTGACCACTGTCATGTGCATTTATTGAGCAAATATGCATGTGAAGCAAGCATTTGGGACCTGTACTGTGAGCCCCAGGTGGAAGGATTAAGCTCTGATGGGAATCTGGAATGATCTGCTACGGCTTCAGAATTTTTGGATGACCAAAAAAAGCACCTTCCAAGAATTGCATGTAAGATATAACAACTCCACGACATATTAACAGCAAGATGAGCGCAGTAGAGAAGCACACCATAGTGGTTCCCTGGATGTTTACCACTGTCGATTGCTATCAGATGGTGTACTGTCAGCTGGTGTCAATTCAATCAATTAAAACTCCAAATTTTTAACAACAGTGCCAGGCTAAAGTGTGGAAACCAACATCAAGTGCCTTGTATGGACTGGGATCTGAACATAAAAAGTTCATTACTGGAAGGACAGGAAATTTCAATGTCTGTGCTTATTCCATGGTCTCTACAGATATTGTTGGCTATGGCACAAAGTGATAGAAGTAGGTTGGAGCTATAGGTACATGTTGTTAAGAAAAGAGATGAGATTGCAAAATAAACCATGAAAGTCTGCAGAACAATTGGGAGATCCATTACAAAGCTGGGCATGAGTCAAACCCATATACAAGGAAAAAAATTCTTTACTTTATTCTGAATTTCCTGAGACTATCACTACCATTGCACGCAAGTCTCATTGAGAACAGCAAGATGTTGTTCATCTGATTTGGACAGTGTTCAAAAACTGACAAGGAATTAAGAGGAATTGTCTTTGCTGTAGTTCAAACCTCTTGTGAGACATCAGCTTTTTTTGATCTCCTTGATCACTGGGAAAAACATCAGTATGGCAGTACTTAGGATGTAAAACAATACCCACAATAGTAATTAACAGAGGTGGGTTCTTTTTTGGGGGGAGGAGGGACTGGTGTGGGGTTTTTCAGGGGTTTTTGGTTGGTTATTGTTGTTGGGGGGGGGTTTTGCCTGTTTTTTGTTGTTTTTTTTTAAATTAAGACAAATGGTCACTTCTCTGGGGAGTCTTAATCTGGATTTTTTTTATTTCATTATATAAAATTGTTAAAATTAAGCATTCTGTGGGTCTGCTTAATAATATAATGAGCAGTCATTTGTATCTATTTGATACACTTTTGAGGTAGTATTTAATAGAGAATAAGAAATCACACCACTGAAATATATTGTACTGTAATGATGATGTTATACTGAGTCAAATGCTATGCTTTTCCTTTTTTCATAAATTTATTTACATGTTTGATGAATGTGTTCTTGGCAATATTACAGTAGGAGATGAGCCTAATTATTGCATGAAGGTTACCTTTTTTTGAGCTGTTTGTAATTAGGAAAGCTGCTCATGCACAATGAGGTATTTATGTTACGTGGAATCAGAGCCACACCTCTCCCGTCTGTCTGTTTTTATGTATCTATGTTTGGTCATTTCTCATTTCCCAGACAGATTTATGAAGAAAGCTTCTAATAGTCTGCTACCTGACTACAGATTTTTAGAAGAGGGGAGTTTGTAAATCTGGGTGAATAGAATTCCACCACAGTCCTTAGCCATATCCAATAAATAATTTTATCAGATAAGAGAAGTCCTATGATATATATATATATATTCCTTAGTGCTTTTGGAAGAAATAGAGGTAGTGCCAGCAAATGATTTCTTGCATGCAGTGTAGCACATGAACCCAGAAATCTTTGTCTCTATGCTCTACTTAATGACCTCTCCTTCAGAAAGAGGGCCCAAAAAGATGCAGAGAGAGAGCATTTCTTTCCTGGAAGTGCCTCCTAAGGCTCTTATTGCTCTCTTTCATTGCCATAGGATGCGGCACTGTCCTGCTCTCACTTCTCATTTATTGCCCAGCCCGATTGCTTCCCTTGCATTCATGCTTCCCTTGTGATGCTCAGCTCAGTTCACCTCCCCTCCCTGATGTGCTACTTCACTACAGGCAGCTATGCACCAGGAGACTCTTCTCTTCTCTCTGCATCTGCCCTACACAGCAGGCACATCCCTCCTGCTGCCCAACTGGACAAGTATAGCTTGTACAAACCCCACATTACGCAAGTCTTGGAGAAAAATAAGGAGAGTTTCTGCATCTGTGGTCTTTTGGATTTCAGATCCCATTTGTAGCTGTTAGAACTTGCAAAGAATCTTATCTTTAGGACTTCTCTTGCAAAATCATTGGTTTTTGTTTTTCCTGAAAGAATTTAGGTTACTGATATTTTCGTTTCGTTAACCAAATTATTCATGTTGGTTCTGCCATCTGTTTTGTTGCCATATATTAGGTGTTTATGAAATGGTTAATACTACATTTAAAAAGCTGAAGTTCAGTTCAATTAGGTTAGTATGATAATTTTGCAGTAATGATACTTCATTGAATGATGTCCTCCACAATAGTATTTGTTCTTGTGTTAGTTGTTTTATTGTGTGTTGTTTTGCTAACATTAAATGTGTCTTAATTTATTTTCTGATAAAAAATTGTACATTTCTCTGGCTGTCCCTCAATATCTTTAAATTGACTGGCAGGAATAAAAATGATACAGGTGAAACATATAATTAAAAAAGAGTATACCTGATAAGAACCTCTTTTTGGGAGATGTTACCAAAGGGGAGATGGGAGTAATTCTCCCAATGGGAGATGACTTTCAATCATCATAGATAACTCACTGCCAGAGCAGACCATGTAACTGTTGAAAATACAAAGGAGCATTGCTGAAACATTTTTCTTCGGCTTCAGTTGAACCCTTCAGTACTATTACAAGGTAGGATTAAGTATTTTAAATAAAGAACCTATAATAAGGGTTACTGTCTAGTTTACTTTGCATATCCTTTAAGTATGTAAATCTTCATGACGGTAGCACTGTTTTCTGTGATAGAAACATGTAGTGTCATATATTTTTGACAAACTTGAAACAGAAGAGACCTACACAAAAAAACTATCAGGAGCTGGTAGGATTTGTATGATTATTCCCTGCTTAAGAAAAAAAAAAAAAAAAGTTTGAGTGAATTAGGAAGCCATTTTTCAAAAGAACACTCGAGAAGAAAGGCACATAAGTTAAAAGCATGGTCTGAAACTGTCTTGAATATCAGCTTCAGCTGAATCAAGTGAAGCAAAAGCCATTTTTCTACCTTATCATATGTGTGTGCATGTGCACGCACACACAAA
Organism: Donacobius atricapilla; assembly: GCA_013397315.1. Taxonomy (NCBI): domain Eukaryota; kingdom Metazoa; phylum Chordata; class Aves; order Passeriformes; family Mimidae; genus Donacobius; species Donacobius atricapilla. The sequence goes on along the minus strand of WBMY01006426.1, from coordinate 317,539 downwards.
CACACACATTAGTAAAGTGTGAAGTTGTCCTCTTGGCAGCTAAGGGTCATTTAACAGAATAAAAGTAATGGAAATGAGATTCCCCTGAACCAGAATCAGATATGTTCCTGGGATTGTTCTTTCTGATATGTCAGGTTGAATCAATACAAAGTAAACCTCCTGAACTTGGTCTTTGCTACTCAGGTGTCTTTGTACAATCCATAGATGACTTAAATTGAACTTGTAACTTCATTCCTAATGAGCTTGGTTTTTAAGGTTCTCAAGGCCTTTGCCACACAGGGCTATGGAGAAATCATCATGTGGTAAGTAGTACTAATCTAGCGAATAAACAAAATTAGCTTAATCAACTTCCTCTTCCCCCAGGTTCTTACATTTCTAGTTCTAAAAGTATTCTGAATAAAAATCTTCCAGCCATATTTCACAGCTCTATTTCTAGGTTTTCTTGCAGCAAAAAAATAAAATAAAGTATCATTCTAAAGACAAAATAAGCAAAAAGAGCAGAAAACTAATGCCTCCCTATTCTCATAGCGTCCTTCCTCTAGTAAAGCTTTAGGCCAGCAAATTTCCATGGCTGCCTGAATAACACAAAATCCCACACAGCTCCTCTGGTTGCCTACAAAAATCTCCTTTCCTGGAATGTGCTCTGTGCCCAGGTGCCTCCTGGACACTATTTCCCCTGCAAGCTTTTCCCTACCCTTGCTTTTATCTTCTCACCCTCTGCCCTACAAAAATCTCCCTTTGCTTGAAAAAAAATTCCAAGTGATGTGTGACAGCCACAAAAAGAGGCTTTTTTCCCACACCCAGCCACAGCATTTTGAACAATGCATGCATGCAAGAAACAGTAACGAATACTTACTGTACTATTGTTAAAGATATGATGGATAAAAGCCTTCAAAGTTACCAGTGAAATCTTTTAGGTAGTAGTTTGTATTCTTTGCTTTTACAAAGTTAGAAAAATTGCATAATTTCGTATTAAACCATCTCTTACTCTATCCCAGCAATTATGGTTATATTTATAGCTGAATGACTGTTATTATTTCATATAATCAGACAACTTTAATTATATGTGTGGTACATCGCTTACCTCTGCTGACCACTCTGTCCAAAACTTTTGTCTGCTTTCTTTCCCAATATAGTTAACACTGGTTGTGGCTAAACAGGCCATCATGGTTGTATCTAAGCTAGTCTGCAGGCACCAGTATCTAAGCTAGTCTGCAGGCACCAACTTTCCATGTGTGTTTTCTGATGCTATCCACTTAGGCCTTCAGGAAAGCACACAGGGAGCTCTTTGTTTCCATCAAAGTGTTTAATGTCCATTTCTGTGTACTTGGCCTCTACTAGCTTCCTCTGCAAGACAAAATAGTATTCCCTCATGTCTATTACTATTTTCTTGGCAAATCTACATGCTGCTAATGCTGCTCTGTTAAAGCACAGGTTCTTGTTCATTGCATTTGTAGACCACCAGGGCCAAGTGCTGACTCCTTCTCTGGCTGTATGAGTAGCTTGTAAAATTGTCCCAAAGAGGTGCCCAAGGATTGCCTCAGCCTTACACCACTCATTCTCATGCTTACCCTCCCTGATGGATGGCATAGCTTGGGATTGTGTTACAGCATAAGTGGCATTGGTAAGGATATGGTTATCTTCTTCCTGTTACCAGTTGCAAGAGGAATTCTTGTAGGCAGCCAAGACTTAAAGCAGCCCTGATGTTTGTTATTGTAGGACTTCATTATGGCAGAGTTAAAGATGGCACTAAGGCCACTTTAGGGATTAGACCTCTCTGCTACGCTTTATGGATCACCTTTTAAATATGTAGAAATTGGTTTTTTTATATGACTCTATAAGGATACAAGTATAGATCTAAATAAATAAATAAATAAATAAATGTAAACTGAGGGAATATAAATTCTGACAGGACAAACCAATACATTTCTGTATAATGATGTATTATACATTTCTGTATAATTCTCATTCTGAAATGTATGCATATTGAAGCAAAAATACAACCTTATCATTAAAAACAAATGCATGCCCAAGACTGCCTTGTTTAAGCACTGGTAGTTTAAAGAGTTAACTGCAAAATAGGTTAAGGGATTTAGACAAATAGAAATTAAAAACTTCCAACACCTAATCTTAGGAGCAAGTTGAGCTTCAAGTGTGGAATTCAGATCCCCAGTTAGTTACCCAGACTCCATCTAAAATACGCAGAACAGGTGAGGTTGGAAGTGGCCTCAGGAGGTCATTGGATCCACCTTCCTTGCTCAAATAGAGTTGCCTAGAGCTAGTTGCCTAGGTGTATATCCAGATGGTTTTTGTGTATCTCCAGGAATGGAGACTCTACAACTTCTTTGGGCAAGCTGTTATATTGCTTGGTCACCCACACAGTAAAAGGGTTTTTTCACATGAAGCCTCTTTTCTTTCAGTGTCTATTTCCTCTTGAATAGATGGCATAGATGTCATTGCTCATTCATACAGGGGTTTACAGCTTAAAATTCAAGAAGACCTTCAATTTCTAATAATAATTATTAGATTAAAATATAATTTTATGATTATAATTTAAAACAATTATAATTTTATAATTTTATATAATAAATATAATTAGATAATAATAATAATTTTGTGTTTGAATAAAAGCTGAGGAAAAGCATGACTTCAGACCTATTTTTAGAAAACTTAGACTGAAAAGATGTGTCTCAACATCTATTTTATGGACCACATAATCTAAAGTGGTGTGGGAAAAAAATTTGCAAATTCATCCCCATGTTCAAGAAGGAGTTGAACTTGAGTCTTCTACTACTTTAATAAGTGCTCTTGGAGTACCTGCTGTGGCTTATTGCCACTTTTTGCATGGCACTGGCTTTTCTTGAAGTCTACAAAAAGCCAGATGATTTTACTAGGGTAGTGCCAGGCTGAAACTAGTATGCACTGCTTCTCAGTGAGGCTTCTCACCATACCTGGAGTACCTGACTGGCCAGGTAACTTTTGGTTCACTTGGAATCTAGGCAGAGCAAGCTCCTCACTGTCATGTGAATGGAAGAATCCTTCACATCTTGCCACAACGACCACATATTGCCCTAGAGAAAAATTGTGTGTGTCTAGTTTTACCTCCTGTATGGAGTAATGTAATAGAAAGACCAGTGGAACTCTGCAATAGATGATCAGATCTAAGCCCTGGATTGTCCACCCGAGTTATGGTATTCTCTTGAGTACTTGTCTTGGAAAGGTTCATGGAGAGGCACAGTAGATGCCCAAGCATGCTGTAGACCAACACTGTAACCCAGAACACTAGAGAAAGGGATTAACTTGATCACCAAAGATAAGAAGGCCACACTAGGATGTACACCTCTCTTCTTCAGGAATCAAGCATCCAACTACTTACTTAGAGTCATGAAAGAAGAGAATACTTAGCTGACTGTGGAAAAAGACTAACATTTTTCTTGTTTTCATTAAAGGCCCAGCTCAGCGGGTTTATCTGCGGTCGATCTTCTGTGTAAACTGAGCCTGGGCAGACTTCTCTTCCTTTGTTGTTCAAATATGCACAGATTTTAGAATATCTCTATTCAGGCTTTATTCTTAACCCTCAAATTTAAATAAAGGTAATCACATAATGGCACAGACGTGAATCGTTTTTCTAATGTTCATGTCTGTCAGTTAGTTTAATGTTCTGTCTACTTATAAAGGTGTCTCTATCCTAGTATAAATAAGGGTCTGTACAAAAACACTTTGAATTTATGTGTGTTGCCTTAATTTTCAACATATTGCTCTGTGTTAGTCTTTCTATCTTTAAAGCAGATTTTTGCCTTTTTGTCTACTGTTCTACTTTCTACTGGGATCACTGTCTGGTATTTAAAATTGCCTAAATAAAAAAACCTTAATGTTCCATTGTACTAATGTATGCTGTGTTCATGCAAAGTTTCAAAGTAGGAGAAATTAAGGATTTTATCAATTGCACAAAAGTTGCCAATAATTCTAAATGGTAGCTAGTTTTCAGTGTTTGGTATAATTCAGTTTTATCATCAGTGTAACATATGCACAGTATTTTTTAAAAAGAAATTTCCCATGTGAATACTGAACTTTTTGTGATGTAAAGACTCATAAAAAGTGGTCACGACCCTGTTACAAATGTCCTGCATGCTGGTGGAGAACTGTAATAGTTAAGCTCTGATTTCAGAAATTACCGAGATGTAATAAAACAGGGCTTCCAGAGTCTCGTCAAAGGCAACAGAAGAGAAGCCTACACTGTAACTGTCATATTGTCAAAAAACAGCAGTGCTGATATTTTCTGTCTCTATATTGCCCCACGAAATCCTCCTAGAGATAATCATCCTAATTATATTGATCTTTTGGGAATACTGATAAAGTTAGATGATAATGAGCTGTTAGCTGAGCAGGGGCAGCTCTAAGCCTTTCATGGACTTTTTCCAAATTCCTAAAAATATTGAGAGAACAAAATACAGGTAGCATCATGCTCTTTCTCTAGTAATACCCTCTTTGCTGAGTCTTTTTTCACCTCATTATCCTCACATTCATCAGCATAAATATACCTTGTTTTTTCATAAATGCTACAAAAGAGTTCTTTGACTTTGTTATTCAAATTCTTCTCTAAGTCATATTTTGTGCGAGAAGGAAATGTTAAGAAACTGAAGGACAGAGAATATAGTTTTAGTTGGGACTCTAAAGCTGGTTTAGTTCTGCAAATTAGTGCAGTCCATAATGCCTTCTTTTTTTTTTTCTTTTTTTTTTTTTTTTTTTTTTTTTATTTGCTGGTGTGCTTGGTCTGTAGGCAATTTATGTCCCATCTCCAGGAATGCCTGCATGAATACTAACATATATAAATTTTGTGCCTTTAATTGTTGGGTTGTTGTGTTTTGTTTGTTTGGGTTTGTTTTTTAATGTGGACACAATGCAAAATAAGTCATGATATCAAATCCCTCAGATTCTTTAAATGGTGGCCAGAAGAACCACCGTTACACATGCACTTTCTTTGGCATTGTAACTTAAGTTTACTGTACTCTAGTAGAATTTGGCCATGCTCTACAAATCTTTGCAGCTGTCTGCTTGGTTTACATCTAGCAGCAAACTAAATAAGACAACATGGTAGTATTTATTTATAAATAAATACCAGTGAAGCAACATAGGTGGACAATTCCACAAGTACACACAAACCACAAATTCATATGATTGTAAATAAACAAGATTAACATACAATATAATATATGTTTGTATAATATAAACGTAGATTTCACAGGAACCAATGTAACTATTAAATGCCATATTCCTCTGTATTTACACCAATGTGAGTGAAAGTTTAATGATTGTTTTTTTCAGGTAAGAGAAGGCTGAAACATTTACACTTATCAAGTTTTAGTATATTGAACTGGAATACTTTAATACTGATTATTGAAATACAGAAGTATTCCAACCTTTTTCTTCCTGTCCCCTCCTCTCTGAAAATGCAATTCTTGATTGTTCATGCAGGCATGCATACACACCTAGTGTTTGTATGAGACTGTATGAAAATACAAGTTGGGCAGATATCTCATGTACAGATTACAATTTCGTATTTTTATGTGTATGGTAATTGTTGTTAATGTGATGGCATATATATACTGAATAGAAGGACCATCTTGCGTAGTTTGAATAAATACTATGAAATACTATGAAGCAGAGGTGTTTCTCCTGAATCTAACTGTTGTAAGAGATATTTGATATGATACATAACCTTATAAGACACTGCTTCTTAAATATAATCTGATTTTCTGGATAGAGCTACCTTGCCAGCACTTCTACATTTTCCCTTTACCGTACCCACACTGGAAGGATGGAAATTCCATTTCTCCTTTATCTTCAGTGACTCCAGAGGCAAAAAACTCCTTGGTCATCACTGATCCTAGTGCTGTACTTTATGAAATGTATATACAGTTCCATGAAGTGTGTTAGAAATTGACTTCAGGGAATCTATTGTTTTGTGAGCATGGCAGGTTCCCAAGTGTAATTTATGGTTTGCCAAAATATGGGATGTTCATTGTCATCCTTTTTCTACTGTTAGAAATTATGTGTGTGTGTGGGTCTGAATTTATAATTTAGTCTATACAGAGGTAAGGTCAACAATGGCTAATCATGTAAATTATATACCTTAAGGAACTTTTATTTTGAAGCATCTTAAACCTGAGCAAATTAAGATTACATGATCTTAGATGACCTTTGTTTTAAATGCAATTTCTGAACAGCAGAATTCATAATAGGGCTTTCTCATCCCGCCTTTTCCCTCCTCTTTAAGTCATGTTGTGTGTGTATGCATGTATGCGCATGTGCGTATTTATAAGAGTTTATTTGCCACTGTTCTCAACTCTATTATTTCTGGCAGTACTATGAAAGGGTGATTGGATAGAAAAAGTGCTCAAGAGGCTCTAATAGATTTCAATCCCGTCTGCCTGCTGCTCTGTTTTGCTCTGAGTCAAGTATTTTTTTAAGCTGATAATTGAAAACCTATCTTGTTCTTACAGAATGGCTTTGCTGTTGTAAGGCCCCCAGGCCATCATGCTGAAGAATCAACAGCCATGTAAGTACCAGGGAATATTGCCCATCTTGGAGCACTAAGGTTACTGGCAATCACCTGCATTGTGCATGTCTCTGAAGAACTGTAATTGTTAGCAGATGACTGAAAAGGCTTTCTAGGTACTCCCAGAAGCAGATTTATGGCCTCAGAGATCATATAGCATTTTTAAAATGCTCTGAACATTATTTATAGCTGTTTTCCTGACTGATTTTCTTTCTTATTTCTGTTCTTCTCTATTCCACAGGGGGTTCTGCTTTTTTAATTCGATTGCAATTACTGCCAAATACTTGAGAGACAAGCTAAATATAGGCAAGATATTGATTGTAGATCTGGTATGTATTCTTGGCAAGCATCACATTCACAGTGCATCTAGATGAAAGATAATGAATTTGTATTTATAAGTTGAACTTTCCTGCTTTTAATACCTACCAGTAATAAAGGTGTGCATTTCCACTGATTTGGGGAACTCATTAAAGCCAGGATGGCAGCACTGAAGCTATAAACATCTATGTTTCACTTTAATGGTGTTAACTGCAATTTAATGAGAAGAAGGCACAGATCAGGGCAACTTTTATGGGCCTTAAATGAATTGATACTTCCACTGTTAAAATAACCCTACAGAACTCAAATTTACTTTTCCCTACAGAATAGAAACTTTAAGTAATTAGATATTCTTTAAATAATGTTGTTGCATTGGTAACAAAATTGACCACTTTCCCCAGTTTGCAATGATTTTACTTCCTGTGTAACTTTGACATTATTAAACAAATCAAGGTTTGTTTAATGATATCAAAGGTCATTTCCCCCAAGAAGTTTTCTAGTCATGTATGCCAGGTTTTGGTGGCTCCCTGAAGGAAAGCTATGTGAATAAAAATGCACTTCATTGGATTAGTCTTGTATTTTAATAGAAGGCATTCTTATGCAATACTTAATACGTTTAACAAATGGATTATTTAAATGCAGATGACATTTGGCATGTTGACTATATTATTTTCATGAATAATGAATTGGAGCTCTGCCTTGCACTTAAAGGATCAGCCCAATGCACAGCCCAAGGAAAGTTGAATGCTGATTTATGAGCACCATTTTTGTTTTCCTACAGTTCATGACGAGGTGTAATAGGGTGTCTGACAAAGCATAGACAGGAAATGAACCCTGGCATCAAAACCTAACCTGTTACATCTGCACTTAATTAATTTTTGCAGGTGATAAAAGATTTAAAGACAAAATATGTTAAAGGGTTTTTGAAGTGCAGGGCTTAATAGTCTAAATCTTGTTCATATCTGCACTCATAATTAAATCTTATTGTGGAGTCATGGCCTTACCATCTAGCACTTTTGTTCAGTTAAACATCATACTGACTGTTGAAGAGAAGCAGAGAAAGGAGGAGTGTGGGAGAAGGAATGGTAAGTGAAAAATGAGTGGCAGAATAAATATATGTGTGGATTAAATATTCTTAGAATGTTTTTCAAATATTTCTCAGATTGTTCTACTATCATTTAGAAACATAATAATAAACTGCCAGAAACTATTATTTCAGAAAAATTCACTTCTACTGTATGTTATGTCTGTTTGCTGACTTAAATCTTTCAGTTCATTGCTGTAAATTCTGGCCAAAAGTGAACTCTCTGTTTATTCTCATTTTTTAATAGGAAAACCCTACTCAAAGTTTGTGAATGTTTTTAAGTCTTTTTGCCTGTAAATATTACATTTGCCTTGTTGGGAAAAGAAAACACTTCTCTTTGACATACTTAGCCAATAAGCACTTAGAAATTCAGCTTCAGTTTTTCAAGGCAAGGTTAAATGTGCAAATCATTACCTGTGCAAATGATTATCTGTGAAGCTGCCTATCAATACCCAGGAAAACAGATAGGGAATTTTCAGCCTTTCTGCCAACTATCCCATTGACCATAATAACTCAGTGGGTGAAAAGGAAGAAATATATAGCTGACACAGATGACTTCATTCCTGGAGCAGTTGCAGTCCAGTCCCTAGTCTGCTCCATGGTCAGAGCAATGATGTACAAAAATTCATATGGAAAATTTCTTATGCATGCAAACTATGGATAAATCACAGGCCAAAGTGAATGAATGAACAAGTTAATAGTGATGTCTTTATTCCCACCAGCAGAGTTTTGGGAAGAAGGAAAGAATGGAATTACAGATGTTAGACTTGAAATTAACCTTTAAGACTATATTTTGATAGTGACTAGCACAGCAGGACACCATGCAAGTTGGCAGCTATACATGTTACTACAATATAAATATTAAAAAGTAATATCCAATCCCACACACCAAAGTGTACTCTAGTTACAAATTAAGTGTAGTCTTCATAGCTGCTACATGTCTTCATATATAAATTATTAACTTTTTAATTGTCAGTCTCCTTTTTATCTATTTCAACAAGTAAAATAAAAGACCTATCTGACAGGATTTTTTCCTCATTCCATCATTTGCATAAGTCTCTGGTTTTGAACTGGCTTATATACCCTGAATACATTTGATCTATTAAGGGCAGAATATGAACTCATTTCCCACATGCTAACATCCGCAGTCTTAAAGAACACATTCCTTTGTCTATCAGAGAAGTTACTGCTCTTCAAAAAAGAGCTCTTAGTGGAATTAAAGTTTAGACAAGAAAGCCAGCTTTGAGATTTGAATAATAAAAAAAAAAAGTAAAAAGGTAAAAAGATCTCTCTGTGCCCCTTTAACACTTTTCCTCCTATTTTGGAAACTGTTACAGCAATAATATATCTAAAGCCCCAGATATGTATGGAAAAGAAAGACTAATTAAAATAACAAAGTGAAGTCCTACTGTGTCCTTGCAGATCTGTCTATGTGCCCAGCATAGCTTGTCAGGTTGTTGAAATCCTCACTCCAGGATCATCCATACTTGCATTTATGCTAGCAGGATTTGAGTCTGTTTTGGAGTAAACCAATTAACTCTGTCACAGCTGAAGACTGAATGGGATTCTGGGATTAGTCTGCGTGCCAGTCAGAGCCATCTAACTCTACACTGGCTGCCTTGAAATCTTCAAGAGCCTCATACCAGTGTATTCTCCTTTGCATGTCTCATGTGTTATATTTAACCTTGATATTAAGTCACAAGTGGGCTGTAACTCCATCCTCATATTGTTTCAAGCACTTTCAAAACAGAGAAAAGAAAATAAACTAGTATACTACTACCCTACAGAGGTCCCAGAGGAGGTCCAAGTCAAGCACAATGCAATACAAGTAGGACTCAATCAATATAGAGAGTTCTGAACAATGTAGGTGAAACTCATGGGCTGCTTCAGCTGGCAAGAAGGACAAGCAATGTTCAGTGCTTGCTGTGCTATTGGCAGTGCACACCTTGAGGTACAACTTGGGCCTTTCTGGAGTCTAGGCATAGTGAGGAGAATGTGACTTCTGTTTCGTGGACACTAAATTGGATTCAGACCTCATAACATTTGTAAAATAAATACAGACTGGATGACAGTGTTGCCATTCAGCATACTTTTTCTGTCCCCCTTAATTCTCTAAATCAGAAATTTCAAAAGGATGGCTTAAAGGAGGAAAATAAATAATATCTATAACTTTTCAGCTTATTTGAAATGCCAGTGAAGTAACATTTTTTGTTTTGTTTTGGTTTTTACTTTTCTTTTACTGAAAGGCAAGTGGATTTTCCGTTTTCACTTATAAAATTCTTGTGCATCAAACCACATGGAATAGTAGTGAACTGTGAAAACAAACTATAAAGAAAGGAAATGTCTGCATCATCAGCCTTTGTTATATAGATATACTGTCAGCATTTCTTTGTCAGCATTTTATTTAATGACAGAATTTTATTCACTGTCATTATATAATGTTTGAAATATGGAGACTGGCCAAGGTCACTCCTTGATTGTGGAAGGCACCATCCTATCTGCCAGATGATTTAATAGCTAATGAGATCATATTCCTTTGTCTTCAACTGTTGCCGTCATGATTTTGCAAAAATGAAGTATGAAGTCCTTTCTGCATCTGGCATCTCTTTTGATGTGGATCTAACTGCTGAGGGACTGAACTGAACTGAATGTTTCAAGAAAGCCAATTTACTCAGCTGGTCGCAGAGCCTTTGACCTCAATAGTGGAACTTGGCAAATCAATGAATACTCTTATGTTTAGTGTTCTGTCAAGAATTGTGAAAAAGCTCTGTAAACCATAGGTCCTTCTGCAAAATACTAGTTTGTAGTTTAAACATTAGTCTTTCTTCAGAGGCCAATGAGGCTAGTTAATTAAGCCTGAGGGGTTATGAACTGTTGGCAGTTAATAAGTCATAAAATTCCTCCATAAAACAGGATGCTAGATTCCATCACTGAAGCAAGGAGTACAAAGAGCCGGTGTATAAATATCTAATTGTACAAAAGGACTGGGATTTCTCAATGACTGCTCATCTGGAGTCTCCAGGGCATGCTCGCTATGGTTTCCTGATTTTTAGAAGCCAGTTTAAAAAATGAGTGCATTAAAGAGTAATTTGCCTGAAAGTTCAGGAAGTATGGGGTGGTGCAGGGAGGGGGAAAAGGAAAGACAAAAGGAGGGCAAAGGAGAGGGAGAGAAACTGAGAGAGAGAGGAGGGGGGTGTAAAAGAAAGCAGAACTGAGCTCTCTACTCTGAGTTGGACATTATTACATTTGTCATCTGTTTTCTTTCTCCTTTAGGATGTTCACCATGGTAACGGTACACAGCAGGCTTTTTATGCTGACCCCAGCATCCTGTATGTTTCCCTCCATCGCTATGATGAAGGCAACTTCTTCCCCGGCAGTGGAGCCCCAAATGAGGTTAGGTTTATTTCTTTAGAGCCCCATTTTTATTTGTATCTTTCAGGTAATTGCGTTGCATGATTACCCCTAATTTTCTTGTCCTTCTCTGGTTCTTTAAATTACACCAGATTACCAAATTGTCCACTGGGAGCAGGGGACCAGTGGAGAACAAGTGCATAACCCAGAGCAGTCCTTGTCAAACAAGGCTGATCTGACATGTTGTTTGATGTTTGTTTCTAAAGCACATTTGAGAAATTTTTTCGTTTCCCCGTTCCCTCTCTCTTTTCCTCCTCCTTTTTCCTCTTTTTCTCTCTTTTTGCCATTTTATTTCTATTTTTCAGGTTGGAAGTGGCCCTGGAGAAGGGTATAACATAAATATTGCTTGGACAGGTGGCTTGGATCCTCCTATGGGTGATGTTGAGTATCTCACAGCATTCAGGTTGGTACCATTTAGAGTTTTGAAAACTTTGTAGAACAAAAGCACATGAATAGGAGCTAATGAATTATTGAAAGTCAGGAGAATAATCCATGGTGAAACTAAATTAATCCTGGTATCCCAGTATATGAGAGTTTAGTAAATTAAAGAATGGGCATTCTAATCATTGTGATCATCCATGCAGAATCAACAACAAAAGAAGTCTAATTATTTAATTGGTCACTTGTGTTTTCATCATTATGTCATGCCAGTAAAATTACTTTGAGCTTGCTTACTTCTCTACCTATAAAATTTAAATGTAAGTATTTATACCAGGCAGAAGAAAATTACTGTTCATGTTCACATTGATTGCAGTTACATGCCAGTAGAACAGACAGAAAGCAATATGAAGTATGACCCAAATCCAGTGCTCTTCACCCAATTAAAAGACTCATTATGATGCTCACAGATTTGGCCATTAGGGGTTTTTTTCTACAAATTGAAGTAAAGTGCTATTTAATTAAAAGTAAAGAATTTTGGCATACTGCGATAAGAATGATAGGAAATGTTGCGTGCTGTATTTTGCTTTGCTCACTCATAATGAATATTCTCAATAGCTCATTCATAAATGAAGTTTTATTCCTTCATAGGTGATGCTTCATAATCTATTAAGTCTTATTTTCATGGGACCAGAGGAGATAAGAACAGTGCAGAACACTCTTTTAGAGTTTCAGTGTCCTGTCTTACATACACTATTTCCTTTCACTGTAAATCAATCCAGTGGAAGGGTTTAGTGAAGTTTAGGGAAGGTGAAGGGATCATCTTTCAAATTTGGGCAAATGCTACACCTCTGAAAAGGAGAATGATATGCAAGAAAGGCAATGAGAAAACCAATGTGTATCTCTAATCTCTTTTAAGACATTTAGTTTGAAATAGTGTAATTACCTTATATAGTTTCTAACTATACTCTTTTGAAAATACACCACAAAACCCCACAAAACTCTGGTTTTGTTTGTCAGGGTTTTTGTGTGTGTGTTTTTTGTTTTGAGTTTCTAATAAACAACACACCTGAAATCAGAATCTATGCGCTAGTCAGAGAAATAGCCTTACACATTCACAATATCCCCCTGGTATTGTGGAAAAAATTTTAATTTTATTTACGTTTGTCTGTATTTAAAAAGAGTCTAAACAAATTGTATGTGGCGGGCTCCAAATTTTCTACACTCAGTAGTGCCGCAAGCTCTTTCCAAGATATTTCTTATACTTCCATTAGATTTTTACATACATACAAGGAACTGGATGGTTCAAATCACTGTTATTAGTATCTGATACTAACATATCTGGTAATTCCACCCCAACATTCTTGGTTTAGATCCAAACCGTCCCACTAATGATATAGGTAATGTGGCCATCTAATGATGCAGCGAATGATGGTCCCAGTTTATTCTACAGAAGACTCACATACTGAGACTGTAACCATAATTGGTACCCCTGCTATCCTAATGACAAGTACCTGGGCTTTATAGTGCATTTTCTGATATGATCTTCACAGTTCTGTTTTAAGGCACACTAGTAATTTGTTTGGAGCAGCTAGTATTGCTGCTGTGCCTATTACTATGCTTCAGAGTTAGAGGGAATTTCAGTCTCTGTTCCTAAGCAAAGCAGCACTATTCAGGAAAATAAAATTCATGTAACTTACTGACTAATCATATGCAAACATATACTTAACTGTATTTTTTTTTAGGAAAATAAATTCAGATTTAAGTTTAGAATCTCCTTTTGAAAAATTGCTGGTGAAAAATTTCATGTTGCTATTTTAAATGCATCCATTTAACTTTGTGATTAATGTTGTAATGCATGTGAATGTTTTTCTCCAAGCAACAACAGGAAATGTTTCCCTATACTCTCAGCCCCTTTTGACCTGATCACAGTCTTTGTGCCCTCTGTAGGTCTTGCTGACATGGATATAGTGTGACTGGTATGACAGTTTTGAATGGGGATCATAGAAGCAAATAGCATGGAATTTAGATGGGTGGATACAAAAATTTGTGAATTACTTAGGATAGACCAGGGAGCTGTTTCTGTAGATCGGGTCTAAGTGGAAGGTAAATTTACTGCTCCTAGTAAAGAGACACTTTAACCATGGGCCAGAATCTTTCCTTGCTATTATTCAAAATGTCACACGCGATGTAGCCCAAGTTCTCAGTTTGGCCAGAACAGAATTGTGAGACAGCAGGCTGGCAAGGGTCCAGAAAAGTCCCGAAAATCAACAGAAGAATTGCCATGCTCTCCTAACAAATCAGCTGTTGTTCTGGAGTTTCTGTCTACAACAAGTCAGTGTTTAAGAAAATAAGTCAGTTTCAGAGATAGAAAAATGTGATTTGGTTTTTTATATTAGATTAAATGCTTTTATAGACAGACTTACAGAGAAGGTCCAAACTGAGGTGTGGAGCAAATTTTGAACATCTTCAATCTTAAGAGAAAAATAAGGGGAAAATTGAGAGATTTTCTCTTTATACCTACAAGTAGACAGAGAGGTTGGGCAGTATCCGTTCCCTAGTGAAGGCAGGAGTGGATTCTGGTGAAGGTCCTCTCCACCATAACCAAGGTGTAAGTTTGCAGATGAGTGGAGCCTGTTTGGAGAGAAGCCAAGGCTTCCTGCTTACTGGCTGGCTCCAGAGCCTAATCCTTTGAGTCCTTAGGAACTGAGAAATTTGCATTAAAATAATGTAAAACTCCCCAGGGGATGCACATAGTTTTCACTTCTTCACCAGCAGAGCCCTAATTTCATCCTAGAATTGTGCCAAGCACACATTTGAAGTGTCACCAGCCTTGACATTAGGTAGCTCATTATTACTTGATTGACTGTCAAATTTCACAGCAGAGATACTTCTGAATGATAATGTCCACAGAAAAAGAGACCAAAGCTATTTTTCTGTCTCTGGAGTTCAGTGCATAACCAGGTATTATATATAGCAATGTACTTGATACCAGGTACGTTGTTTTTTAGGTCAGAATATAACTGTAGAAGCATTTACACACACACATATATATATATACATGCAGGTAGCAGCATACTAGCTATTTCCCACTGCATAAATAACTAGATAAATCTATTTTATGTAAATCTTTTTTAGGACTGAATAATATTCCACCTCACTCTTCCTCCGAACTGTTTGAGAAAATATTTCTATTTCTTCAGGAAAAAACAACTCTCGTGTAAAAATGCAGAAAAAAATTTGAACGCAGAGTAATCACTTCAAAGGCATGCTGAGTGAATGTCTGTGCTGAAGCTGTAGTGGGAAGAAGGAAAAATTACAGTGCTGGTTTGTGTCTGCCATTTTGATTTCAGTGCTACATGAAAATTTTATTATATTTTTGAACTAACTCCTTCAAAATCAAATTTAGGTGGCTGTAACCAATTTGAAGATGAAGACTGCTCATTCATTTATAAAAGATGTTTTCATTTCTTTCTTATTTCTACTAAGAAAATAGGTTTGCTTGTGTTAACTACAAGGAGGTAGTAGAAAATGTAGGATAGAGAAGTTTCTGTGGAATGGAAAATAATTGCAGTAATCAAATCACTATGCCATTTAATTTTGCCAGAAAAGTGTTTTTTGATGTTTACCATAGTTAAGGAACTGGCCTAGCTACAAAAATCCTTGAAATAATGACATTTTTCTAAAGGACAAGCCTCTCTTTTCTCCTATGATAACAAAAACGCACAGCTCTTTTCCATTATTTTTAAGCTCTGAAGTATCCCTCTAGAGAATTTGTTTCATCATTTACTTCCACCTATTCAGGTTAAATTTGCTTTAATCTCTTTGAAAGCCAGAGAAGATGGTTGCTGTTTTCTAAGAGGATGATTTTACAATCAAGTTTATGAGGATGTAATCCACTCTCTTCTGCCAACAGTTCTAGAAAAAGAAAATAAGAGAAATGGTTGACTAGTAATGTTCAAATAATTATTTTCATAAGCTCCACATTACACCAGATGTGCTCAGTAATGCAGGGAGCAGAAAGAGACTCGGGTCTGTGTTGTACATGCACGTCTGTGTGTGTATTTGGGCTTTCCAGGAGACAGGAGAGTTGTGTTTCTGTAGAGTGGAATACAGAGGATGCAGGAGATGGTGGAAACAAATGGGAGTGTTTGGAAGAAGGAAGGAGAAGCAAGAGATGGAAGGAAACTGGGCTGTGCCTTCCAACTGCTTTGCAGTGCTTTTCTCCAACAAAGGAGTTTTAAATTTAACTGAACCAGCCAGTGTGCTCTGACTGCTTTGCACTACTCCAGAGTAGCATAAAACAGCCACAGCATATTAATGAACCTGGCCATAAAAGCTTACATAAAATGAAACATATATGTGTGTGTGATTCTTGGAATGATTAGAAATAGCTCATGATAATATTATCTTTTAGCAGTCACGTGTTTGATTTTAATTTAAGAAGGGGAGCAAATTCTAAGGAAATAGGTGGCTATAAGGCAGAGTTAAGAATGAACTGTATCCATGATTTAAAATACATTTGTAATTACCACAAAATATAAAACAAAGTTCAAAATTAATTAAAAACACAGTTAAAATTACACGTATTTAAATGTAAAAATGAAAGAAAACAAAGGTGTACAGAAAATCTTCATCCTGTCTTGCAGTTCTTAGTGCTTCTTTTGGGAGAAAATAAATATGTTGAAAACTGTCTGTACTCTGTGCTCAAAAATATTAACAAAAATATTCCTTGTCATCTTGTGGCCATACGGGGAGAAGTTAAGTTCATTTGAAATGTTGCATTGATGTATACCATTTGTTTTTTTCCATAGTTTTGCATTTCCAGATCTCATGACATTTGACATTTCAAATGAAAAACTTTGTAAAAGTACTTTTGATGTTTTCATATATATTGTCCTTGTTAACTCTGTTTCAGCATAGGTATTAACTGTAGTTTTTCTTTACTATTTACATTAGAATTTAACTTATAAATGCTAAGAAGAACACTATTTACTATATATTTCTTATTTTTTTTTAATAGAAGTATACACAGCATGTATTTTTTTTTGTTAATTTAATTTTCCTATAAATTTTACTTTTAAAACTTTTTGTTGACTAAGGAATATGAGATAACTTTAAGAAGTTTCATTTATCCTGTTGGTATTAAATTTCATGGTCTTCAGTATGTGTGTCTGAAAAACAAAAATTCTTTGTTTTAGCTCAAATCACTAGTCTTCCACTTTCATCAAATATCCATTTGTTTATGTATTACATATGTAGATGAAACTCACATTCTTGCCTATCTACATTTATTATTTTAAATACATTTGTATGATCTGTGTCACATCCTTTCCTATTTTTTCTTCTCTCAAAATATATTATTTCTGGTCTTTTTCAATCTCTCTTCATTTAGGAATGTATTCAGTTGCCAAATCACTTTAATTGCTCATTGCTGAGGCTTGGCTGTTTTCTGGAAATGAGCTAAATACACCACATGAGGGCGAACCATTGATTTATACTAATTTGAATATTATTATGGCTATCTTTGGCATCACTGCTCTGCAATGTTGTATAACTCTCTGAGTAGAAACCTTGGTTTCTGATAAACGTAACAAAAGAATGTAGAAGAAAAATATCAACATTTTCTCTTAGATGTACCTAACTGTTGAAAGTGATTCATAGTACAGTGCTGTATTGTGATGTTTAATGAATTCCATCAAGAGTAGAGTATGAAGTTCTTTTAAACAGTGATTCTTAATACCCATAACTCAATATCTATTAATTTTTTATGACTGTAATTTCCAGAGGCTGCTGCTGAGGCTATATTATACTAGATGAGGTCTAAAAACTACAGTAAGACCAAGTTTCTGACTCAAATGTTTGATAATTTTTGATATCTCTTCAAAGAGGAAAAAAAAGGACCAAAGCATGGGAGGTGTTAAAAAACCCCAAGTTGGTTACTCAGCCTCATGAGTCAATGAAAGAAAGAGCAGTAAACTCCAGTTACATCTTCAGAACTTTAACCTATTGTGTTATCAGAGGACTCTATTCACAATAGCCTTAGACTAGCCAAATCCCATCCTTATCTTTACTAATGGAAACTAATTATTTATTTCTGAATATATTGCTTTGTAATAACTGCTAAAGGTTATCTCAACCATAGTTATCTCTCTTATCTATTTTTTGGCAGAAATATGTTCAGCATTTTACTGTGTATAGAGGAAGACAGAATCTCTGAGTCATGTATGACAGGCAGATAATGATTTACCCAGATGTAGGTGGACGTAATTGAGACTGCTAGTTATCCACAGTCTTGCATTGTCAAGGGCAAAGCATTTAGGAAGAAAAATGTGGCTGAACAGAGCACAGTCATGGAAGCTCTAGGAAATCTAAACAATGGTTTCTGAATGAATGTATATAGTTTGCTTTCAGGTACCCATAACATTCTGCAGTTGTAAGTTGCAGTTTCAATAATTTTTTAATTTCTGACCTTGTCACTTCTACCAGATGTCTTTAAAAAATGATAATTTCAACCAGAGATGTCTCTCGTTTCTCTTCTGCCATAGAAAATGCCGTAGGAGGATTCAAGTAAAGATGTACCAAAAAGCTATACAAAGATAACGTAGGAGTGCTTGAGAGTTTTGTTTGAAGAAGTGTCGCCCTAATTTTTCAGCCTTCTCTTCTGTTTCACAGTTTCATGTTTTGGGTTCTTTCTCACGCTCTGGTCTGTAAGCACCAGCAAATGTTTATCATAACTTCAAGGTAGTTTTCATTCTTTGTCTTAGAGAAATGGACAGCTGATGGACAGTTGTCTTGACTAACAGGATGGGGAGAGGTGTCAACCTTCTCCCCCAATCCCTGGCCTTTGTAGAGATACTATATAATGGAGTCAGACTTTTAAATAAAGTCGTTTTTTAGTTCATGCCTTCTGATCAAAGTGTGAGTGTGTGTTTGTGTGTGTGTGACGAGCTGCGTCAAAGAAGTTTGAAGAAGGTAGAAGTCTGCTTGGTATAATTTTTAAATCTGCTTTGAGTATAAGTTTCATATGTAAACATTCATTAGTCCTGATGATTTGTGACTTTAGAATACTTAATATTGAGTGTGGTAATGAAGGTTTCGTAACAATGCTAAATTTTCATGGTTTTTTTTTCTTGACTAATGTTTTGAGCATTGAGACCTTAGGAAATGGAGAAGCACCGTTAAAAGCACTTGAAACAGTGGTATAAACAGCTTTTCAGCATTTTTCTATACTTCAAAGTTCACCATAAAACTAAAACTGGCAACTGTTTATAACCTGTAACCTCTTGTTCTTACTACTTCTTTCCTTTTATTTGTAAAATCTAACTTCTTCTGACTGAAATACCCTAAGTTTTCACCTTTACCAGGATTTTTAAAACTGTATATGGTGCTTCTTTAATTCACTGGAACTACAAAAGTGAAACCATTCATTACAGAAATTAATTAGTATTGGCTTACTTTTCTACAGATGCACAGTTTCTTTTATTGACATGGCAGAGTAGGGGGTAGAGGAGAAAGGATAATAAAATATGGCATGTGTCAGGTTTATGTGCTTCAGGTTAAAAACTATTTGATTAAAATCCCAAGCCATACATGGTCTGTATTTTCGAAGTACTGGAAAGTATTTGAACTCTTTTCCAATATAACCATTTTCCAATTTTTTCCAAGCTGGAAAGATGAAAGAATAGAGGTGTATTGATAAAGAATTGCCATATTGTCAAATATTTGATGGAAGATTTGAGAAATAGCACCAAAAACATCCTGGAAGAAAGTAAACATCAACAAGAGTGGAGAAGATACTTTTACCCTAAAAGTCAAAATATCCGTGGTCTTTAAATGAGGAAAAATTTCAGGTCAGAATTAAAAGTCCTACAGCAACACTGAGTGATTGTATAGATGTCCAATCCCAATTTAAATTTTGTTGCTTTATAATAACTTTTGAGAACTACACTGCAGCCTGTAAAAAATATCCACATGTTCTCTGCTGGAACAGCTCCAGACTGTAACAGAACCACTAGATTGCACCCTGGTGCTTTATGTATTGTTTAATTGTTTTCCTTTGGTGGATATTTTTATTAAAAGCCCATTATCCAGAATCAGACAGAAGTGTTGTTTCAAGAACAGCAGAAACAGAGGCCTTTCAGCAACACAGTTCTTATTCATGCTTTCTTTAGCTAGCTTAGCTAATGAGACCTACACTATTCTTCTTTTAGTACTTAAAGAAGAAAAAGAATTGGGTGCTTTTATTTTGTTGCTGTCAAACCTAAGCAGGATTGCAAAAAAGTATTGTGAGGTTCTGGTGTGCTCATGCACCTGTGTCTCAGTGTTAGTTTGTGTGAGTACCTCCAGGGCATTCTGTGATTGTAGATGTTCTCACGTTTTTGCACAAATAATTCCTTGGAGATATATTTTTTATCCTAATCATTTTGTGTGTCTGTGCTAACTTTACCTATACAATAATTGCATAAAATGAATGTGCATTTTTCATGGAAAAATATTCTAGAAAATAAAGCTGCAGTAATTCTGAAGAAAAATAGAAAAATCTGGCAAGAGTCAGATTTTAAAACTGTGACAGGCTGAATAACACTGTGCTCAGTGCTGCAAGATGTTATGAGGATTCTTGTTACTGGATATTGTTGGAGCCCTAACTCCAACTATTTCATTACTTTTTGAAGTCAGCCTTTAATCCTGTGGAGAGATGTTTGAAACTATAAAAACATAAATGTCTAAAAAATAGATGTCTAATGAATATGTTCAGGAAACGTCTATGACTCATCATTATGTGGTATTAGCAGTACTACTTGGGACATTGGTAATCCATTGAATAAGTGCAGTTTCTTGGATGGTAAGCCATTACCCAGTGTGAGGGAATCTATCAGACTTCAAACTCTGAGACATTAAGTTTACAAGCAGTGTAAGAAAAATAGTTATAGAGTGACTTAGCATTGTGTATATTTTTATTCGGGCAAAGTGGGGTCTTTGACTTGTGATCACATATACTACAGTTAGGATTTAGAAGAAAATCAATCATTTGCGTTATTAGCTTGTGCAGATCTCAGTTGTGCGCAACACCATAATTCATAGCTAAGATACAGAGCTGTTACATGTACAAAATAGTAGCTTCTTACAAAAGTCATTATTAACAGAGTTTGTGAAACCAGAGGCTTTTCACTGATAAAATATGGCAGGATTTTATCTTAAATGCTGTGACTACATTTAACCTAATTAAGCAGTCAAAATGTGGCAGGATTTTATCTTAAATGCTGTGACTACATTTAACCTAATTAGGCAGTCAAACCTTTAAGAAGCAGTTTCATGAGTTTTTATGCCTTGAAACAAAGTAAGCTTTTGAAGGATCTTCTTAGCTGATTCATGTGCTTACCTACCACAAGCCTTCCAGTGATATTTATATCAGCTGTTAAAATAAAGTTACCAAGATTATTAATTTATATTGAAAAAAAAAAAAAGAAAATGAAAGCAAACAAATTATAGAACAGGATAAACCAGGTTGATAATAGCTATGTTTGGGATGCATTTCTCCTGTGTCATGCGTGTGGGAAGGAGGGTATATGCTTATCAGAAGATACAAGGAGGAGGGCTGAAGAGATGATGCAGCTTATTTGGGTTTTTTTCTTGCTGTCAGTAAGTGGACTGGCCTCTGGTGCTGTGTCCCTCCTGTGCAGGGAGTGCATTACTAAAGTAGAGATGATTAAAGACAGCACTTCCAGTAAGCAGCAACTGTCCGTGGTTATGACATGTGATTTCCTTCTACACTGGAACAAAACCAAAACTATTGGAAGTTTCCAAGAAAACAACTAAGTGTTTGTGTTTCAAGCCCTTTTATGTGTTTTATGTGTTAGACAGTGTTCATGTCTAACCTCTTGGTGAGGACATCACTCTAGGAAGCTAGAAAATTTTAAGTGAAAAATCCCAATGCTTTGGGATTGGATTTGGCCTTAAATTGCACCAGGGGAGCTTCAGATTAGAGATTAGAGGGGGAAAAAATTACCTTAATGAGTGGTTTGGCACTAGGATAATTTGCCTGGGGAGATGTCACTGTCTGTCTGTCACTGTCTGTGGAAATGTTCAGGAAGTGTCTAGACGTGGCAGTTGGGGATATGGTTTAGGGGTAGTTATGGTGGTATGGGGATGACACTTGAACAAGCTAGTCTTGAAGTTGTCTTCCAACCTTCTTGATTCTGTGATACTGTGAAAGAGTGAAGACATTTTCTTGTCCCCCATTCCTACAAATCAGGGGAATGAACCTGACCTCATCACATCTGAATTTTATGCCTTTGCTGTTGGATTATTTGGAATGTTTTGAGTTTGTTTGGTTAGTTGGTTTTTTCCTCATGCTTAAAAGAAGCCTCCCTCAGAAAAATATGAAGGAGATGCAAATATATAAAAAGGTTATATTTTACTGAAAAAAGTACATTTCTTGAAAAAGTTAGTGTTCTAGTTCTGAATTACTAGGCTAATTGGAGATTGGGAGCTAATTACCAACCAATCCAGTCTAACCTTCCTACCTCTTCAATCAAGACCTTTACAGATTAAGGATGCATTGCTAAGAATATATGTTAAACTTCACAAAGTGCTTCAATTCCTGTCACAGGGATTTTTCGTTCCTCATGCTTCATTAATATGTGCTTCATTTTCTGTGTTATGAACTCTCAATGGAAACTGATTCCCTCTGGATCTGAAAATTACAAATAATTTTCTGATCATTGCCTCATTTATTTCAACAAAGAAAAAAATACTTCAAAAAGTTGCCCATCATTTTCAGTGCAATTCTTGTTAGAAACTACAAACACAGCAAAAGAAATGCAGAGTTTCTAATACCTTGAAGACCCTTTAATTTCCAAACTAATCAAGAATACAGTGATTTCATTCTCATTCTGTTCCATCAGATGGGCCACTGCTAAGTATTCACTGTCCCTGAAACTAAAACCATGACATAGATGAGTGTTCTTCAGTCAGTTTTTATTTGCCCTGTGTTAAATCCAGTCATTGGCCTCTGTACTTGCTGAACAAACACAGAATTTTTTATGCTGTCTTTTGTCATCTTGCAAAGCACATTTTGGATTGGAAGTACTTGAAACATAGCAGATTGGAAGAGATCAGAAAGATCCAAAGATTGGGAATACATTTCCAATAGTACCAAGCAGTATAAATAATTTCCCAAGATTGCTAATACTCCCTTCTCTTCTCCACCCTTCTTCCCACTTTCACATTTCTCTCTTGGAGTCGTAATTTGATCATTCATCAAGTTCTCCATAGCATCTGTAACATGCCTTTTCTTCCCACAGTTCTGTCATATGCCTCTGATCACAAAGTTGTTCCTCATCTGTTTTCCTCAGAGGCTCAGAAGAATCTGAATTTTCTCAAAACTCCTTTGCTTGTTACCAGGCCCTCCTGCTCTTTCATCTTCTGAACTACCTAGGACATAAGCTTTTCTCTTCCCGTGTTTGTCTGTTTAACCTCTCATTCCCCTCACAAAATGCTCTTGTCCCTTGTAATATGATCATGATTCATTGTAAAGAAGAAGTACTGCTAAGCTCTCCATCTTCATTTCTCCTTTCTCCCTTTCTGTCCTCAAAACCATTGAGTGTACATATTACTTTTGGCCTCTGATTCTAGACTCCCTCCAAAAGAGTATCTCAGTCTTCCTCTAACATAAATCCCTCCTAGAGCCAAAGCTCATAGTCTGCATTTTACCCTCATTTTTCCTAGACTGTGTGTCATCCACTTTTATTTATTACTATGATCTTTTTCTTGAAAATTCATCTTTCCCTGACTTCCATGCTTGATAGTCCCTGGCCTCCCCTCAGACTTGAACATCTCCTTTAACTTTTCATTTGGAAGAATCAACATTTGCCTCCTTGATCTTTCTTCAGTTATTCCAAGGCATTCTGCATTTGGTCTTAGTATCTTCTCCTTCTTTGGGGTTTTCTGCTGGGCAGTTTGTCCACAATGCAAATTGAATTATTGTTTGTTCACCAATGACTTCTCTGTTCCAGGTGTATTTCCTCTGTATGTCATGAAATTTTATAGTAATTTTATGATATACTAATTGAGGAAATCTGCATTTAGTTGAAGCTCAAGTTTACCAAACTTTTACCCCCAAGCCATTACTACTGCCACTCTCTATAGGCAAAACCATTTTTCTGCCTGTCAGTCAGGCAAGTTCTTGTGTAACCTTTGACCTTCTCTGTTGGAAGTCACAACACAGCAATGTCTAAATTTTGCAGATTCTTTCTGTAGCATGTCTTTGAAATACAGAATGTATTACCATTCCAACCACCTAAAGTGATTTCTAAGTTTCAGCCATTTTGTTTATTATTGCAGTGTCACTCTCAGAATGCTCTTATGAATTTCATTTTCCATATGATACCAGGTACAGGTTTTCTGATTTTTCGAGTGATAAGGTTCACACTTGTAGAGCATTCTCACAAACAGCTACAAGACTGGTTCATTAACTTCTTTGAAATATTTTATTACATTTCTATTTTGCTATATTGCCTCACACAAAACTGGACAGTTGTTGAATTCCTGTACTGCTAAGACTGCTTCTATTTTTCTGGCATGTACAGCTTCTGCCTGTAGTTCCCCAAGTCTTCATAGAGTACATAGACATGAGCCATCTTTTTATTCATTCTGTGCAGTGTTTTATGCAATTGGTTTTGGTTCATGAGAGCACCTCCAATGCAGTTTACTGATATAATGTGTTTGTTCTTGTTGTTAAGAATAATGGTAAGATGTAAGGAGCTAAGAGGTAAGTTTGGGAGATATAAGTTGTTCCTCTCCCCATCACATTGTGTGTTGTGCGAGAGATACACACGCTCAATACTGGTGACATTGGCCACATCTGGGGCACAGGATGATTTGAGGTGGAGCACTGTGTGGTACCAAGGCGAGAACCAAGCTAGAATCAGGTTCTCTGATCGCATGCAAAAGGCAGTGTCTTCCCAGGGTTTGAGAAAGGGAGATGGAGGGATTAAGTCCTCCAGCAAAGATGTCTTTCAAGCAGATTTTCATGACTAGAATTTATTTGGGACATGGTGACATGGATCTGTATTCTGGAGCTGTTCTTCAGTTCCAAAAGTAAGCTACTGGTAGGATTCAGTCAGGCTTCCCAAACAGGCTTTCAAAGAGTGATCCTGCCTCTCTGAAGAGTCCATCCATCTCAGAAGCACCGATATCTCTCAGCATCACATCTGCAGCATCTAAGATCTCATGAAGCCCATGAGCATGCATATCTTGCTGACATCTGAGGAAACATGATGATTATCAGCAAAATGTTGGGCCTGTTGTACACTGTATCGCTTCAAACACTAAGAGGTTATTAAGCCTTAATTACATAAGAAACAGTATACATGTTGTGCAAGCTTGTAGAATGTCACTTGTAGAAGTTAGGCAAGATATAAGAGTTTCCTAAGTTTCTATTATAGTTGTATTTCCAGCACTATTCTTTGACAAACTAAATAAATTACTGCATGTATTGGACCTCTGAGGCTTGGGGCAAAGAATGGAAAAATTATTTACAAAAGCTTGAAAATATTTAATCACTAGAGGCAGGGGGCAACTGTGTTTTAATTAGAGGTTCCTCAGGCCATTGGCTGGCTGGAGGCTTTCTCAAACAACCACACAAATGCACTGAATAGCTGTTTGCCAGCCTTAGGGTCAGGCCTGAGATGAAACAGATAAGATAATTGGCTCTAATGAAATCCAGAAGGCCTTGGCTTTCTTGTTTGAGCTTGGATTTGAAAAGTGCGTGTGGAAGTGAAGCTTAATTCAAACCAGTCCTGAACTAGGCCCGTTTTTCAGTGACTTTGATATTGTTTGAAGTTCTGAAAGTGTTCGCCACACCACTAGCCTGCTGGGCTGGGCCTCCCCAGTCACCTTAATTACTGAGCTTTATTGCTGACTTTACTACACAGGAAAGGAGCCATTATATGTTCCATCAACATCAGCTCTCCTCAGATTGGAGGAAAGGGCAGGGTGAAAGGCCACTGTAGGAAGGCAAAAACTTCACTTTGAGGTAGTCAGATCATTTACCCGTGTTAAATTTCACTGTGCTATGTGTGTACATTCCTCACAACACAGAAGCCCAATTTCCATTTTTTTTAACAAGTGATTACTTTTCAAAACATTTTGTTTGTGTCTGATTAGCAGAAGGGTACATTTATTCTTAGAGGTGGAAAGAAAGCAAATTGTAACAAACGCCTAATTAATCATCACAGGGGGAAGAAATCTAGTTAAAAACTGTAATAAAGAGAAATTGTTCTTAATGCTTCTTTGAAGTGGGAATAAGTGAGGAAACCCCTATGGTGTGTTTGCAGACCTGACACCCTACAGAACTGACTCCTTACAGCCAGCCTGATATCTTCAGGGTAACTTGTAACGGGCTCTCCAAAAACAGAAAAGCTCCTGTGAAGTACTGTTAGGGCAAGCAACAATTGAGGTATTTTAGCAATGTTAGTTCTGAAATATTCTCTTCAGGAAAATTGCTTTTAGAATTTGTTCCTAATCTCTTTAGCTGCTCCAGCTGGTGGTGCTGCTGGAAAAAGAAGAAGCTGAACTTCTATGCATGAATTGCTGTTCACATCTAGACACCCTGTAGCAGAACTGTCTCAGGCTTCAGGGTCCATAGTCTGGGGCCACTGAGGTGCCTAGGAAGACTGCTCTCAGGAGACCTGGGACAGATCTTGCAACTGCATAAATGAATATATTTACATATTAATTCATTAAGTCAATTAGGCTACTAGCCAGAGTAAGGTTATTCATGTTTGCAGGATTGGGCCTTCTGAGACTAATGAAAGTGTATAATATTGGTTGATTTGTGCCAGATCCCATATTACCAACACTAGCACTTAATAAAAGAAATATTGATGAAAATTAATTTCTAGTGGGACTATAATTCAGATCAAGATAAGAAGCTTTTTTTTTTCAGTGAGCTCAGGAGGCAAATTAAAAAGGATTGAAAAATCAGTGTTGTTAATGTTTACTCTGTGAGATTTTAATTTGGATTTCTGTGCGTACATTTTTTGTGAATTCTTCTTGGGTTTTTTTTATTTTCATGGAACTAATGTTGCTGTTTTTCTTAAATCTTGAAAATGTCTGGGATTCCTTCACAAAAACTAGAATCATGCATTCCACAGAGTATTCAGCCCTTTCCTTAAAAGTAACTCTTTTTCATAAAGAAGGTTTCTGTAGATCAAGATAGTTCCACCTTGTGTTATTTCATAAATAACATAAATATATTATTTAGATTTATAAATAGATTTATAAATAGATTTATAAGTAGTATAAGTATATAATATTTGTTAAAGCACAAATTTTATGTAGCTGTAGCTCAAAATTTTTTTACACAAAGGACTCATGTTTAAGAATCCTGAAGGCTTCTTGTTTTTCTTCTTTTTCTTATGACCTGTCACTTTAACACATATTATGTTAGTAGAATCACAAATTGGTTATACGCTTTAAAGAGAAGCAGCAGGTTTTAATATTTTTATCATAAAAATTTTGTGAAATTTTAACCTGTTAAACTCATAGCCAACATCACAGGGAGCTGGTTATATCTCGATATGTATTTTATTAGCACTAATGAATCTCTCTCTGAGCTGAGAAAATAACTTTTCAAATCATCATAATTCATCACAATTATTGGAAAACAATAATTTCCCTTCTAATACAAATGATTGCTTTTTGAGAAAACAGTGGTGTAGGCATCATAGTGGGAGAGTATGAGGGTTTCTATAAGCAATATTTCCAGATGGGCAGACATTCTGATCTTTATTAGACATGAGATTTTGTTTGCTCTCATTTTTTAAAATGTAAAAAACAAGACACAAATGTCCTTTTTGATTCTGTGCTTTCTAATAGGTAGTTTGGACTATTAATCTTAGCTCATGATTATAAATCATGATCCTTGTCTGTCTGTACTTTCAGCTGCATTCACATTTTAGAGAGGCTAATGTGATTGAGAAGATCATATATGATGGTTTAATAATATTATAGTATATTGGAAAAGACTTTTTGATTGGCAGAAGTGACATTAGGTGATCTATTAGTGATTTAGTGGATACCTTGCGCACATGCCTAATGATCTTTTCAGTATAAAAAATAAAATTATAAAATCTACTGGTGATTCAATTTGACCTTTGCACATCTGCTCACAATCTTTGTAAAGTTAAGTTTACATGGATGGTGTAAATCAAGCGGGGGATAGTGACTGAGGAAGTATTTTATTGCAGGAAAAAATTCCCCGGATGATTAAATCACTTATTTCCAAAGTTTCCAATCATGTTTTTAAGGTAGCACAATGTTTATTAGTAAAACGGGTCTTTTTTTTCATGCAGGGAACTGAGGACTACACAGTTTCATAATTTCCACCTTTCTTACAATTGCTTTTAAATCTGAAATTTAATAAAAGGAAGTCTAACAAAAATATTCATAAAGTAGCCATTATATGATGTAATGGTGTTGTGTTGTCTATTTTTAAAACACTATATAGACCACACAGAAAATCACTGATTCCTTACAATGCAAAAAGTAAATGTTGGGTTTCATTAATTTCTCTACTTCTGTGAATTTGCTGCATCTTTAAAATCACAGATCTTAAAAAAAATGACTGTTAGTTGTCATCCTTGTATGTACCCATCTGCTCTCCTGTGAATGTTTTCAGATAGAAAATCCATCTGCTTTCCTTCTAAGATTTAAAAGTAGATTTTGATTCTGCTTTTCATTATTCTTTCTTTGTATCATTTTAGAATGTTTAAAGAGGTAAATTGAACCACTTGGGTTCAGTAAGTCACTTTTAGATGCAACGACCATGACACACATTTTGGCAGGACTACATTCTGTTGTTCATTACCTGTTTTTTTACACTCTTTGATAACAAGAGGGTAACTTGAAGATAAATGCCATAAAAACCATTTAATTGGATGCTGCCTGCTTTAATTGCTTATATAATTATAGATGGCTTTTAGACATCTTTTACCCTGATAAAAAATAGAGAAAGAGTTAATAAGGACATCACCTACTTAAGGTATATACATGTGGCTCTTTGTGCCTTTTCATTGCTGTACTCAGTAACAATAGTAGGAATAATTCACTGCAGAGAACTTTCACAGAGGATGCCACAGGTACATAATTCTTTTGACTATGGAATTCAACTGGGATACACTTCTCATACTGTGGCATATGCTATATTCATAGATTACTTTTGTGTGATGTAAGAGATCAAAGGATTGTACTCCTATTTCCATGACTACAATAAACTGGAAAAGAACAAAAGCTAATTCTGGTGCATATTACATAAAACCAAGGGAACTAACATGATTTAGAGAAAAGGACAATTAGAGGAAAAATGAGGACAGCATGCTTCTTTATTGTTCTTGGTTATAGTGTGAAGTCTTGCACCTGCTTGTTAACAAGGTCAGGTATAGGATTAAGAAAAACTGAGTGGTTTTAGTTGCATATTTTCTCCTAATAGCTCTGCTTCCTTAATTTAATTCATATGTACAGTATTCTGAAATAACTACATTGCTTGATACTGCTGTAATAAAACACAGGAAAATAGACACAAATTCAATGTTTCTTTAAAAATTTAAAAGACTTCCCATTGTATTCTGTTTATTATTGTGCTTAAAATATTTTTTTCAGAAGTGAAATTCAATTCTAGCAGCAACATGAAGTATTATTTTCAATTAGTAGTTAATCCTATCCTAGATGTCTTTAAAATGAACTAATAATTTACAAAACTTAAATGAAAAAATGCATATATTTTTATTTAATGGAATCTATTGTATAACTACAATTTGTGACATATTAGGTTGTGTAAAGATTGTGGAATTAACAAAGGGCTAAGTCCTCTATTACCCATGCTGCTTTTGAATGCTATTATTCTTAGTAAACTCTAGATAATTATTGTTATAAGTTAGTATAACAGTATGAGCTTCCCAGATCAGACTATGACTTTTGCACTGAAAGGTAACTGTACAAGCTGTTGAGAGGAAACAGAAGGTTCAGCCTGCTGTGTAGAAATAGTTTGCATTAGTACTCTAAAGGAAAATGTGGAATGCAGCCATACATTTTCAGATCTTATTTCAAAAATTTGATTATACAGATATGATTCACTTTCCTATGTCCTTTCTGCTCTGAACATGACTTCATATTTGAAAAAAGAAGTTGGAGTTCCCCTGCTCTCTACCCACGACACCTTCTCTGCCTCAGTATCCTAAGACTGGGTTGAGAATAGTGTTAGTGGGAGGGTTCCTGGAATGGTTTCTCTGCAGGAGATAATAGCTTGAATGACTGAATAATATTGAAGAAATTGTGATTTTTGGCTTCTGATTTCGCACTAGGTTATGGCTAAAAACTACTGCATAAACTGAGAGAAATTCAGGATCAAATTCAGAAATCCAACCGCATCCCTGCAGTGTAGATGTCTGCATATTAGCAAGGTGTCTGCTTTACCACTGTGCAGCTCTGGGTGATGCAGCTCAGTGGAGTCAGCCCAACTGAGACAGCTGTGTGACTCACCCTTAACCAGGGATATGCACTGGTTGTCTAAATACCTTCCTAGATTTCACTGTCTCTACTGACTAGGACCTTGATTCAGTTTGCAAAACCTTACAAGTCATGCCACAAGAGGTGCACTTGGAGGAGCAGGGGCTTACTGCTGTGGCTGACGGCTGTAGCAGAGGATCTCTGGGACATTGTGCAGGAGGCCAGAAGGGGTTCCCCAGATTCCCAAAAGCCACTAGATATCTTCATGTAGGTAACTGAACTGAATCCTTTGCCTCCCGCAGAGACTTCTACAGTATGTTGTTAGCTGTTGGCATCTGGATTTGGATGCCATTCCCGGTAAAATGTCTCTCTATTCTAGATTTAATATTTATTTACATACTTGAGGGAAAACTCAGTTAATCCTGTTTTCATCCATATATGGTTACGGATATCCTTAGTCACTGTTTCAGAGCATGCTTATACCTCTATACCTGCAAAGAAAGTGTAAACATGTCCAGTCCAGCTTTAAGCTATTTATGCAATGTCTGAAGAATTCTCATGAACTACCCATGCTAATTGATTTTGTCTTACAGAACAGTGACAAAACATAAGCACACACACTGTAAGTAGTTCATGTTTGCCCCAAATGAATCTTTCAGGCTGGAAGAAGCTTTATAGAGGCTGTATACTGTGCTGGCATAAATTATCTTTTCTTAGCAGCATGAAATAGCCTGTACAAAAACAAGTGCCCCTGACTAGAGTTTTTCAGTATCCACCTGGACTCATTTTGGACCCACATATCTTTGCATCTAGCTCCAGCGTGCACTGTAGTCATACCCCTAGGAAAGGTCTCTCCTTCAGTTTATTGATGAAGTGGGAAGTTTACCACTTCAGTTGTACACTTTCTTTTATATCCTTGCATTGCACCTTCCGTAGACAGGATTGTTGGCTGCACTTAGACCAAAATACATAAGAACAAGAACCTGGGATGAGGTTGTTTTAGTCAGGTTGTGCTATATACTCCTGAAGGGACTACCTCTCAGCTGGGACTTTTTCCAGAAATTTAGAGCTGATAATATTTATGAGAGTTCAGAGCAGTTGAAACACTGGCTAGAGATCTTTTAAATGGCTAAATTTCAACATGCTCCCTAAGGAGCTGGGGTGGAGATCATTTCAGACCTGTCAGAGGAAGATCATGCCTTAATTGTACTTCATTGTACTATAAAAAATGAGACCTCTCCACTAGATTTAAGAGCCTGTGGTATTGTGATCTGTGCAAAATCTTCAGGGAACTCATCTAGGACCTTACAGTGTATGTGAAATAAGCTTGTGTTGCTAACAAAGGTAGAAATAGTCACATAAATATGATGGTTTCTGTAACCGATCTTTTCTAAAAGTATCTCCAACTTGACAGGGAGCATCTTTTCAGTGTGATTTATTCTGTAATATAGTACACTCCAGTGGCTGCCTTCCAAAAATGCTGTCTTGAGTGTCTCCTTATGAACAGAGCAGCCCCAAATCACTCAGTTTCATGACTCTGGCATTTCACTGAAAGATGAACACTGCTTTGACTGTGGCACAGATGCCAGCCTTTAGAGCACAGCGTCTCTGAAAGCATGAAGGACAAGTTACATCTTTCAGTAGCAGCTCTTAATTGTCACAGAGGTACACATTAAATATCTCAGTTTTAAACATTGTTGTAGTCTTCAAAAATGAGTTTGATATGTCATGGAGTGTGAAATGGCATAGTATAACACTGCTACTTTTATCTTTTAAAATTAAAATCAGCTAACTTCTGACAGAGGTATGGTCCTTTCTCCGATATCCAATTCAAACCCTTTGCAATTTTCACAATCATAGGAAAGAGATAGAGACTGTGTAATTCAGGCAACATCCAAACTATGTCTCTAAACCTCATTTCTAACCTCTGGGAAGTTGTAGAAATCTCTGGAGTTCCCAGAAATTTCCTCCACAGCGGGGCACTAATTTGTAGTGAGTTTTCTCTTCCACTCTCTCTGGGAAGGGCAAGAACGTTTCTGTTTGTCCCTGCCTGGAGGAGTGCTTGAAAAAATTTCCTTGGATGGCATGAGGAGAAAGGCAGAGTTTGAGGAATGAAAGCTTTGACTGATGCAGTTCTCTGCTGGCACAAGGGCAGAGGTGGTAAGATAAATGTAAACATTCTACTTCAGGGATGTTCAACTGGAGGACATGCCTTTTACTGTTACTGGAGTCTGTCCCAAGGGAAAAGGACATAGCATAGGCCACTTCACTGGAGTTGGTATTTCAGTTAAGTGTTCCCAAACCTGAGACATAGAAATGTGCAAGTAGTTCTGTGGATTATGCTGAATGCGCCCTTTAAATGATGGACCTGATGCTGAGGTGATGGTCTTGCCTGTGTCTTTGACATTGCGTCTTCAGACAGATCACAGAGATGGCAAGGTAAAATGCACAAATAAGAGAAATGATGAAGGCCCAGAAAGAGAGACCATATGCTCACTTCTGGAAGATCAGTAACTTGGTGCACTGTTATGCACATTTGCAAAGAGTTTTTTCTTTATTAAGAAGGAAAACCAGTAGCTTCAAGCTGGAAGTTTCTGACTGAATTCAATTCAACATTCTCCTGATTCTAAAAGATTTCAAATGCATGTCTAACTGTTTTTTTTTTGAGTACTCTTCAACAGACACAATAAGATGCAAAAATAAAATATTTGGAGTTTCGCTTCAGAGATTAGTAGACATGATATTGTGCTAACCTGTGTGCAGGTAAGACACTAGGGAGTTTCAGTTTTCCATGAAAAGAACAAATGGGTCCTGTAGAAATTTATGCTTCCAGGAATAACAGCACAATGTACCTTAGGCAACATCCAGAGGAGTAACTTGCTTAGGTCAGTGAAGACATCCGGGATGGTCTTAAAACTACATTAAAAGGAAAGCAATTAAAGTTTGCAGGTAAAAAAAGGTAAAGTGGTCAGCATCTCTCAGAATGAAGCTTTTGGGTCTCCTACATTCTCTCCTCTTTGAGATAACTGGGAAATAAAGGGACTAATAGCAGGCTGGACTAATAGCAGTGAGCAAGCAGATGAGAGAAACCAGAGTAGAGAGAATGTAGATGAGGCAGAGTAGAAGAAAAGATGAGAGAAAACAGATGGAAGCCAAAAAGCCAATGAAGTGAGAGAGACAAGACTACAATGATTTACACAAGACATGGTGGAACTCCTCTGGATGAAACTCTGAAAGAAACTTATAGCCTCAGTCCAACTCTGGAATAAAAAGAAAAAAAACAACTTTTAACAGGGTTTTAAATGGGATAAGGCAAAACTTTGTGAATCTTTTCATCCTGGCATTAGAAACAGAGATGCTGTAACAGGATATTCTGATAGTATTGGTGACCTCGCATAGATTAGACTGAAATAACCATCAAAAATTCTAAATGTTTTTTTGAATCAAACTTCAAATTCCTTAGGGTCTATTCTTTGCTAATATCTATTTCCTTTTAAAGCTGTAAAGAGCCTACAATTGAATCTATATTAAGTATGCATGCATAACATGAATTGTTAACCAGAATGCATGTAAAATAAGTTAAACAAAAGCCAAGGTTGGAACACCATTTTTTTTCCCAAATTAGCATGATCTAATAATAATCTTCATTCCCTCAATAGTAATCATTATTTACAATTATTTGGGAATATGAATTTACAAAATAATTCTAATTGAAGTTTTGACTTATGTAGGAACTGTTCAAAGGAGCACAAGTCTGAAGAAATTTCTTATCAGGATTTTGATTCATTTGCAATTAGAAACTGAGACAAAGTGGAAGTTGCCTGTGTACCCTCTAGCTGTTGAAATAACAGTGGTTTTCAATTCTAAATGCTTTTTGACTGTACAATATCATCTGTACAATGAATTATAGAAATACTGAGTATTCTAGAATTGCAGCAGCTTCTTTAAACATTCTTAAGCTGTATTACTCAAAGTTAGCAATCCTGCTAAAAGGAGATCTTAGATTGCAAGCTAGAATACTTTTAATTTGTTCCTTTAGTCACAGCTTTTTTTTTTTTTTTTTGATGAGACTAGAGTTCTTCGGTGATTCAATGGAATTTAAAGGGAATGGAGTACAGCCAGAGGGAGATGAATATATCAGCCTTGGCAGGATGAATTAATTTTTAAGTACTCTTTTATCTTTGATACTCCTCATCTCTATCATTGCTTTTTCTTGGTGAAGAAAGCACTGCAACGAGGTGATGGGAAAGCTGGTTTACTTTTTATTGTAGCAAGTAAGATTTACCAGTTCTAATTCCACAGTCAAGTCTCTTCAAAAATAACTATTTCCTTCCTGACTGGGTTTTAACTTGGACTGACAGGTTTTCAGTATTTCCAGTGTCAGAGCATCAACTGATGTTTGAGGTGGGAATTAATTTTAAAGATTTCTAATTAAAAGCTCAGATTTTTTGGAATTCAAGGTAGAAAATAAAACAAACAAATTGTTAACAATTTAACAGTTATGACATGACATTGTAAATTTTTGCTACTTCAATTTCTTTTTTAATCTAACTTGGGTAAATTATATAAAAATATAAATTATTTATTTGATATTAGAGGGAACTCATTGCAAAACTACTTGACTAACAGTGTCCATCAAGTGTGCAGAGCTGGATGAAAAAAAAGGAAAAAGACATTGAGTATCCAATAACTGAGAAAAGAAGAATTAAACTTTAGGTAATACTTGGTTGATCTTATGAATTCAGAAAAGTCAGAAAGTGTTGAAATTAGGACTGCAGCTTGTGTGATTATATGTGCAGCCGTTCTGTAAATTCCCTTGACATTATACTAACTTAAGATTCTGTTTTTTCTTCCAAAGACTGAACTATCTTACAGCAACACAGTACAAAAAGTACAGATTTGAATAAGTCATTTTTTCCTGAGCTGTTCATGCTGAAAGGCTGACAAATTCTTTTTGCTTAGGTGCCAAGAGTCTTCTAACCTTTCTTGAGGGTGTCACAACTTAAAATTCTACTGGATCACCTCCCATGTATTAGCAATGATAAAAACTTCCTCCTATTCACTGTAATCGCACACCTCCCTATGACAGCTTTGGCAATTTCATGTTGGAAGAGTTATTTTAATGAAGAGTAGATGAGAATAGTATGCCAGATTTCTCAGCTGTTGTAAAATTCCATGTATTTGAATCTAGATTGGCAACTGGAATTGAAGACCTCACTGCCAAAACGTTCAGTGTTTTGGAGACTTTTGGTAATCCAAAGGTAGCAGCATGAAAAGTGCTGCTTTTAACTAGTCCCTTGGACAGTTTACAAGATCTGTTGACAATTTCAAGTAAAGAAATGACAAAAGTATTATACAAAAGTAATGGGAACTTAATTGCATTAAGTACACTAAAGCTGACTAAAGTCAGATCCTTAGGAGAAAAATGATTATGAATGATTATGACAGGGTTTCTGAAATACTTGGAAAATTAATGTTTTATTAAGTATATTTTGGCCTCAGTAAGAGGTCCATTTTTAGGACAGAGTGAAGAATTTGACTTACATGATACCTATATATTGTGTCATCCAGATATCAAATCTGGAATGACTGCTGTATTTTTTTTTAGGTGAGGTTGATTTTTTTGATTTTTGTACATTTTACTCATATTTATTTCAATGTTTTCTGAAACTTCACAATTATTTTACTGAAGTTTCCAGTTTAAGTTATTATATTGTTTTGATTTTCACTCTGAGAGATAAGTGCAACAAAAATAAATCTAGAAGGGGAAATCAGGCTTAGGGATGTTCTTGTTGCTAGTTCCAACACTGTAAATTTAGATGGACATTGAAAGAGGGAACTATGTGATTCAGTTCATTCTTACATTTTCTTGAAATTAGAATCAGTCTCAGTTTCCAAGGCAACTGACTGTATGAGGATGGACCAGCCAATAATGAGAAACAGCTTTCTTTTTTATTGATGTAGCATATGGTAGAAAAAGTCTTTTTTGTTTCATGCTGTTGAGGAGACTGTCCAATTTATCACTCCAAAGAGGATCCAAAATTTATTAAAGGAGGTGTGAGAACTTCAGTTTTTCAAGAGGACAGGGACATAAGTTCATTGGGGAAAGGCAAATTCAGAAATGTCAAAATGTAATTTTTAGATCCTTGTCAGTTAAATCCCAAACTTAGTCTTGAATTTTTTCTCAGTCCTTCTTCAGAGGAGGTTCTGACAACGTGAGGAGTTGGTGCGAGTGATTGTATTGGCAAATGGAATAGCAATGTGTCAATATCACCCTCTTGGACTGAGGGGGATTGCCTTTCTGCTGTAAAATGCCTGGCACAGATAAAAGGCTTCTTCCATATACACCACTGAAAGAGTTATTGATCTAGGACCACAAGACTCTACAATTCTTTTGCAAATGTCAAATGAAATCTATTAGGACAAACGCAGGTTCCATTAAGTCAATGGAAGCCTAAGTAAAATATAAAATCACATTGCAGTATATCTGCATTTTCATATTTTGTTTTTCACTCTGAGATTCCAAGTTCTTTGCTGTTCACTATTCCTTCCTTGCAGAAAAAAAAAAAAAAAAAAAGGACAGGGAAACGTTTATGCAGTAGTCATGTTTTTCCTGAACTCTATGGTGTTATGTTCAGTCCTTTGTTAGGGCTTTTTATTTTTCCTTTTCTTTTGTAACTTTTTTTGCCTCATTATGCCTATGAGTGGAATATGTATCCTTTTTGTACTGTTATTACTTGAGCTTCTATGAAGCCGATGCAGTATCTTCTGATCATCTTGGGCTTTGTTCCAGATACTGTTTTAATGCAGATTCTTTTACTATTTTTGTATTTTATTAAACTTCTTATTTATGACATTGATTCTTTAATATTTAAAGTTCTTTCTAGATGAAAATGCTTGCCTTTAAATTTTATGTATAAAGCTATTTTTTTCATACTACTGAAACCAGAAAAAAAA
Source organism: Donacobius atricapilla (assembly GCA_013397315.1). Classification (NCBI taxonomy): domain Eukaryota; kingdom Metazoa; phylum Chordata; class Aves; order Passeriformes; family Mimidae; genus Donacobius; species Donacobius atricapilla. Next base: position 280,322 of record WBMY01006426.1, on the reverse strand, counting down.
TTCTGTTCTCCTCAACATGTCATATTTGGCTGCATATTTTCCTAAGCCTTAGTTCTCTCCAACCCTTTCTTTGGCTTCAGTCTTTAAGTCATAAGTGTAACCCTCTTGCTGGAGAGTGGTTCTCATTTTAAAACAACCTACCTGATGATACTCCCTGAACAAGTCTGGTACTTTTATTTGTGAATTGAGTTCTTCCAGTCACATTCAATACAGTTCATCTCTTAAGTGCTGACATCCAGTTTTCTCTGTCTTCGAAGTCTATCATATTTCCTCTATTTTGTTGAGTAAAATGAGTGTAAAGGAAGAATAGGGATAGGGCAATATAGAAGAGACAAGATTCCTCCAAGCTACACAGAGCCAACACCAGATCACATTTCTAACTAAACAGTAGCTGAAAGTGCACCAGAAAAAGCTGTAGTTTCTAACACCATATGGTACCTTGGGATTAGTGCATTAGTGAGAGTGTTCCTCCTGGTCCCACAAATATCTCCTCTCTCTGAGAATTTTCTGGGAGAGTTGGAGGGAAGAGGGAGGAGAAAAGGGCAGGGATTTAAAAGTGCTTTTCTGGGTTACCTTGCATTATCTGTAAGCGTTCTAAATCCTCAATAAAATTATACTAAGGTTCGTTCCATTAAGTGGCATTCAATTTAGCTAAAGTGAGAAGACTTGAAGTTTTTGTGCTGTATAAGCCTGATTATATGAGGGAAACTCATTTTGGCTATCAGAAAGAAGGCCAGCTGGTCTGTTTAAATACATGGTAGAGGTATTGAGTTGGTTCAAATGAGTTTGACCAATGAATAGGTCCAAAGTGGCCCCAGCTCCAGTGACGGGGCTCTGCCAAGCATGAAGCAGACAAACATGCCTGTGTTTACTTATACAGAAGTGGTGAATACTGTTGCTGCCTGTAGCATCAATATCCTGCCTGTAGGATCAATTAAGATCAAAAGCACTTGTTGGTTAATTTGGTTTGGGTGTAAGAAAATGTCTGTATTTTCCTTGTCTACCAGTCTATGTTGTTCTTCAGCAAAAAACAGGAGGAAATAACATGTTTACATCTTCCCTTCAGAGCATCAGAAAAATACTAGCCATATGAGCAATTTTCTGAATAGCATTACTTCAAAGGAAAAAAGACAATACAGGCTAAAATGGCCATTGCTATCCAGAAAATTGTGAAATTCCTGTTTAACGATAAGTCAGAAAACCAGAGAGAAAATATTATTAAAAGTAGTTATGAGTATATGGAAGAAAATATAAGACAGAGCAAGAAAACATCTGTAAAACAAAATATGTAGAGACCTCTGAGAAAAAAAATAAGACAACTTCACGTACTTTGTAGTTGCAACCATGCTGATGAATACAGCATGTGGAAAATTATGGTTTTGCAAGTGTCTATGACCTTGATAAATAATTTGATTTCTAGAAAATGTTTTCTTTTCATTTGAAAGAAAAAAGAAATCCCCTTCTGGGCAAAATGGACTTTTCAGAAATGAAGAAAATTTCTTGGTAAAAGTGCTCTTTCCATGGGATCTCTGTGTCTTTTATCCACTCAACCTATTGCTCCCATGAAAAATGCAACCACTCTAATTCAACTCTCCAGGCATTTTTAAAATCAGATTTACCTTCCTTTCTTCCCCACATTTCACTTTTGCAAGAACTGAACTCATCAAGTAATAATCATTTGTGGTTACATAAGCAGATTGTTGACATTGCAAACTAAGCTGTTGTATAATCAGTAAAAGTAAATTTTAGTTAGTGTATGTTCTTCATTCCTGCTGTGCATCAAAGTGTGTGCTATATCCCTAATCTGAAAAGCTTTTCTAAAGGTTTTTTTCATAAACAAGGAGTGTAGATTATGGACCTAGAGACAAACTCATACTCTAGAGCCCTCTTTTAATTTATTCAAAACAGCACCATTTCCTTCTTTTCTCCAATTCCACCATTCCTGTGAAATGTCAGTAAAATAGATACTAGCCTTTCCTTTCTCTTCTACTATTCTTAGAGGGCTAAGTAATTTTAAAAATTTCAGGTACCCTAAAATACACTGAAATGTAGAATATGCTCAAAATAATGTGCTTTTCTGTAGATGTAAGAAGTCCCTCGGAGACCATGTCATGCTGTCATTTATTTTGTGAATTCTGTAAATGTGACACTTTGAGGCAAGTTTTTACCTCTATATTTAAGGATTTCTGATATTATAGAATTTACTTTTGTTTTCTTAAGAGCAATCTTATTACTGTTTAATAAGATTACTGGGAGCAGTGAACTGTTTTAGTAGTATTATTAGTTTATTATGTTAACATTTTAGGCCAAATATTCTATAATAAAATACTGCTGAGACAAATTGCTTAGTAAAAAAGCAAAACTGATAGTTATTTTGTTGTAGAAAATACTGTGGTATTTTCAGCCTTGATAAGAGTGTAATATGTTTTCTAAACAATTATACAAATTTTAAAACAGAAAAAGTACCCCCAAATGTGATTATTATATTTATGGAAGAAAAGCTTCTAATTATTTACTTTCTTTTTATTCCGTAAAATAGAGTAATGAATATTGAATTGATTTTTCTGGTAGAAACATATTACACCATGAAAGCTAAATGATATCTTAATACTTGGTGGTAGAATTTGGCAGTGTGTACTATGCACATGTCAGTACCATTTCCCATGCAAGTTAGAATGGCTTTGATAGAAAAATAATTGGCTTTAAATGGTGGGATTCCATATGTATAGCATTTTGCTTTCTCAGTGTTGGAGATACTATTTTAGGTTATTCTATGTTTTATTTTAAACTCTGTCTTGCAAATTAAAGCTCTACTTCCTTCCTCTCATTTATCATCTTCGGCTTTGCAGCTCTTGGAAGCCACATCTTTAGCTAACAACTGGTATTTAGTAAATAAATTGTTCACAAGAACAGCATGTTACTAACCAGTTTATTTGAGATCTGAGAAATAGTTAAAAGATAATTTTTTTTTTTTTTATCATCATGTAAGTGCTTCCACAAGAGTCTGAGAAGACAGAGGAATATTTCATAGAAAATGCAGATTTTTTTAAACTCAGTTTTTCAGGGTAAAATACTGGTGCTATTGCTGGTATTATCTTGGCCTATATGTCCATAGAAGGTTTTATATTTGAATGTTTTCCTTTGATATTTGCAAACTTGCCCTTTAAGGTAACCTTTTCTTTAAAACAATACTCATTTGAGAGATGCTTAGACCCATGATTTTTGAACAAGCTTATTTACCATAATCTTTAGCCAATCCCTTTACCTATTACCGCTGCACTATGAACTTTACTCTGTTTTGAATATAGACATGAGTGTGATTAGTACGTGTATATGCTTTTGCCTGTGTTTCAAGAAGTTGGATAATTTTACTTAACTGTGCCATTAAATTTCAAGTCAACCCTGGAAAACACAAAGTGATACATCTCATAGTTTTTTCTGTGTGTCAACTTTTCCTCATTTTGGTCCTTTTTATACTAGTTCAGAGACTCTGACTGAGGCATATTATAGCTCAAATGTAGAAGAGTCCTTATAATTACATTGAAACCATGTTTCTAAATAATAAAAATAGAATGATGAGCAGATATTTTAGAAAATATTTCATATACTTTTTGTCTGCCTAAGATCTTGCAGTTCCAGCTGTAATAGAATTCAGGAAAGTTTTACACATAGGGTGTCAAAATAATTATTCATGTAAAAAGGAACCCACAAATAATAGCCTTAGGCTCCAAAAATGTCTTTAAAAGCCAAAAAAAAAAAAAAAAAGGCAAGAAAGCAAGCAAAAAAACCCCCAAACTATTAGTCCCAAAACTTTTCATTCAGTGGCATTTAGATACTCCTACAATTATAACATTTAAAATTGCTAATTTTATAAATGGTCTTTAAATTGGTGCATCCATAGAAGACTTTGACCCTTTAATAATTTTGGCATGTGATCAAGTTCAAAACCATGTGCAAATCCCAGTGATATGAACATAATTTGCAGTACTGAGGACTTCGTATTGATGTGGTACCTTTTGCCCCTTGAAGAAATAAAGAGAAATATATTTTGTAACTTCAGAAAGCAGGTAAGGTAACTATGAAATTAAAGTAAGGACAGGAATATTGACTGTTCTTAAAAAAGAAATAGAGAAGAAATACAATTATTAAAGTGATATAAAAAAGAAAACCTAGAAGAATAATAGAAAATATATTAAAACCAAGGCTGTAAAGATAAAACTTCTATAAAATATATGTATTGGAAATTAGTGCAAAAAAATTGGCAGAATTTAGGTATGCCTGGGAGGATAAATCCAGGACAAAGCTGATGGTCAGATGATAGTCATCAAAGAGTTTTGAGGGAATGTTCTCAAGTTTGGCCTTGATGAACTTGGGCTGGCAGCAGAAGTGGCACAAAGGAATATTGTGAAAGTAGACCAAAATTTTAGTGAGAGACACTATTATAAATTCAATTGGTACAGAAAAAAGTATTATCTGCAAGTTGTACAGAAATTCTATGTAGCTTTCTGGGAGAAGAGACATTACTTGATACTGTGTTACATTAAAACATATGTGCAAACAACACATCAAAAAATACCATAAGCTTCACATACCTATGGGGAAATACTTTAAATTCTTTCTGATCTGTTTTTGTCAGGGAACATTAGACAATTTACTTTACCTTGTGTAATTTTAAGGTAAGACAATATAGTGATTGTTTGGTACAGTTATTTGCATGATGTGAAACAGAGAAACTGTATGCAGGCCTACCTTCTTTCAAACAACAGACTGAGTCTCCCTTTGGTGTCTAAGTCCCCACTATAATAGCACTAATACATTGGATTTATCTATGTTCCTGCAGAACACAAATCTGGTATAACTGAACAAATAATAGTGCATTTATAGGGGTTTTTTTCCCTACTTGTTGATGTTACGGACTTCAGAGTCTTCTGCATTTTCTCTCAAGGTTTTTCAAGAGACAACTGGGTAATTTATTCAAGGCTTTTACCAGCTTTTAGTTTTAGCTGATTCATCTGTCAGATGGGTAAAGAAATGTCTGCTTTAGAGGAGTATGCAATCAGAAACAGCTATACTGATTTATACCAGCTGAAGATATGAACCTTTTCATTTTTCAGTGTTCTCAAAGTACTTTGAGATCACTGGATGAAAACACTGGAGGATTTTAGGGAAAGAGCAAATAATTTATGTTACTAAGTCATTCCAATCTGCACTTATTATTTTTCTCAGTTACATAAATTATTGTCCTGGGCTGTTATTTCTGCTTGTTTCCTTTTTAAATTAACAATACAGCAAAAGAATTGTAGCTATTTGCATAAGTTTAGCTTTCTTTGCTTTCCAGCTCTATGTCTTGGCGCTTGGAGAGTCATTTCTGCGTTGGGTACTTCTCTGCAATCTCTTCTGGGAGAACAAATGTTTGGTAGCATCCTGGCCGTGTGCTTTGAATGTACAAAAATAGAATAGAAGAATAAAAGAAACAGAGTCCCTTGGTAGAATCGCTTTAATGTCTTTCATCTGATGTTCACATTGGTGGGGAGGGGAGGATCATATGCCTGATGTTTTCTCTAGAACTACACCCAACTGGAAGCCGTCCCTTGGCTTCTCTGCAGACAGCAGCATACCCAAATGGAACATACTAATTCTTTGGGGAAATCTCCTTAGTCAGACAAAAAAGAAATCTTTTCAGCTTCCCAGATACATTCTCTGTTCCCAGTACCGTCAGACTGAAAGAAGAATCTGCGTTACATTGATCTGGAAGACACAGTTTCACTTTGTGAAACTGCAAAGGTTTAGATAAATAACTTCTGCGATGCAGCTGCCCAACCTTTCAGGTTTTTACATGTTTATTAATGAAAATGAATGAGAAAAGAAAGAAACAGTCAGCCAGGCAAGATGCCCTTCTAACTCTGCTGTCATTATTAGGTTAATATGGTATACCAAATATTTATGCTTCTATATGATTCAGATCCAGAAAATAAATATCACTTTTATGTGTTTTATTTTCTTTGGAGAAGGAAGTGGAGGAGAGTGTGAGTCATAGTGGAAGAATAAAATCTATTTCTTTTCTGACAAAAGCAGCTTGTTTTGTCAGAGAAGGATTCTAGCTTTAACTTCAGTTTGCTGATAAGGTCTGGAGCCTGACTGGCTTCAAAAAGAAGTGATGGCCTGCCAGTCTCCAGTCTGTACCTGTCTGGTGACCCATGGCCAGAAGCCAAATCATATTTCTTACTCCTGCTGGGCATAAGATAATCAGTGTTCCTAGCAGGGTCTGAATGGAGACTGCCAGTGCACGCTTGCAAGGATTTCTGGTGAGCAGAATTTTGACCCTTCACACCGTAACGAATCCTGCCAGCTGCAGCCTGACTTCTGAGCATAGGGCTGGTCCGAGGAATCTTGAAAGGTTAACATGAATATGTATTAGTGTATGACCAATGTTATTTGCCTGCTTTAAAAAAACCCCACGCCAACATATTTTCTGTTATGATCAGATTCAGAGGGTTCTCTTCTTAGGCAGCTGGGAAGGGAAGTGACATAGTTAAAGGAGCTCCTGAGGAGATAGTCAGTGGATGATTTCTCCTTTTTACTCCTCGCTGTGCCCTCCAGAGTGTAGAAGAGATAGAAAAGGAGCAAGACACAGGGGCTGATGATTCTCTGCTCCCAAGAGATAGTGAAGGATCAGGAACTGTCACTGCTTGTCCAACAATCCTGAGGTAGGAAAAGATTGTTTACAAGGGAGGAGTGATCTTCATGTTGCTTTCTGTAGGCTTTCTTTATAATTACCGACCTCAAAACCTTTTTTGCCCCTGCTCATGGCTGGGGTGGTGGGCTAGATGGTCTTTAAAGGTCCCTTCCAACCCAAGCTATTCTAGGGTTTTATGATTCTGTGATTTTCCTAAAGACAGATATTCATGTGAAGGTGCTAAAGCCTGAGAGCTGAAAAAAGACAAAAGTTTTTATGTATGTCCTGGTGAAAGTAAGACTATACTAAAAAGATGTGTGTATATTATTCTTTATAGAACTTCAGAAGATAGGAAAGTATGTGCCATTTTCGTGAAAGAATTTTCATGTGCTTTTTGCCACAAAGCAATTAATGCCAAGGCTAGATAAAAATTAGAGATGTCTGACCTATATAAACTCCAAAACAAAATGCTGTTTTCCGGATGTTAAGTTGCTATTTTCTGAGCAGAGATATCATAGAATTTATTCAAAAGAATAACCACCTAAATGCCTGTAGATTAATGTAATGGACTGGATTAGAGATTTAGAAACCAAAGGTCTCCATGGTCTTTGCCAATTGAAAGACTTGTGGCTGTCATTTTTTTGAAAGACCAAATAGTAGCCTTGACTGCTGTAACAAGGACCAGGGACACTCCGAGATGTTTAAGAGAGGAGTCAAGCTTGCTATCCCAGTAAAGAGATTTGTTTGTTTGTTTTCCGTCATACCTTTCAAAAAGATAAGCCCTTAGAGGTTCTTCAGGAAGTTTTTTAAGAACAGTATAATATGGATGAGCTCTGAAATTCCACTTCCCTCCATATTATGGAGGATGAAAAAGAAACAAACAACACGGCCTACAGGTTAGTTCTTCTGGTACATTGTATGCAGAGTAGCAGCAGAAAAGTTCTATCTTAGTTTGTGAGACAATATTACAGCAAAAGTAGGATTTTTTTTTTCTGGTGAACTGTAACAGACACTGTGTACATTTTAAAAAGAAAAAAATCTTTCTTTCAGAAAAACTCTGCTTTTTTTTGATGATGTGAATTCAGGTAATACTGAAAGCAGTAACAGAACACTGAATTCTAAATGCCACATCCAGTTGCTAGCACTATAGCCTTCTCCTTTCTTTAGATGAGATTTCTATATCTCATTTCTGTAGAGATTTATGAATGTGCTACTATTTCCTGTTCAGCACTATTAAAGATGGTGTTAATAGCTATTCCTGGTTCTTTTTGTCAAAAGACCAAATGCTTTCAGTATTTAATAATTTCCTATTGCTACTCAGTATGGCTGGCAGTTTTAATGTCAGACATATTTATTTGACAAAAATTTCGAATAAACTGTGTCTAAACAATTTTTGCTGCTCCTATGAAGGAGAGCAAGGGTCAAATGCATTGTTTTGCCCCATTGTTATTAAAAAATGTGCTGACATATTTACACTTTAGAGCAAGGTCTTGAAATGTGGTACAAGTGTGTTAAGTTTTCCCAATGTTCCAAATTATAGGACTCAAAGATTTCTTTGTGTGTAAGGCTGGTGAGGCTTGTTACTGCTCAGCAACTTGAGCTTGCAGAGCTTCTCTGCACTGAACACACTCCATCGTCTTGTGCTATACTCCGTCGTGCTGCCACTTTGTTTGACATGAAGAAATAAAAAGCAGAGCCTGACTTGAATTTGAGGAAATACGAATGGAGAGGAGGAGAGCAAAAGCTCAAGTGGCTGCAGATAGGGAGGGCTCTTCATAGGATCCCTCCTTCTTTCACTGCATGAAATGTGTAATGCTATGGGGACAAATGAAGATTTTCTATCAGCCACAGTCCTCATCAGTAATCAGGATCCATGCCACATGTGTTGCAGACGTGGGGAAGTTTGGGAAGTATGTGTTGCTTCAGACAATGAATTTGTAATTAGAGTATCAAAAGGTATGTACATAAGATAAGATGTGGTTGCATAGGAGACCTTTATTCCTGATATTATTCCTTAGCTTTGTGGAGATTAACCTGCAAAAGCTCAGTCACTGTAGTGTCTAATGTAAGTATTCATATGTGTACTTTGTGTGTTATAGAATTCTACATCGTGGAACAACAGGGAAAAAAAAAAAAACCAAACCTAGAGAAATAACTAACTGCCTGCCTCCAGGCCATGTCAGCTCAAACCTGTAGCAAGCTTGATGGATATTTATTTTAGCTATTATAAAAAAGTCCAAGACATGGAGAGTCTCCAATTTTCTTAAACATTTTATTTATATTATTATTTATTCTTGCTATTAAAAAGCTTGTTCCAGTGTCTAAAATACAGGTTTCCTGCTGCAGCTGCTTCAGGTCCTGTCCACAGGATACGGAACAGGTTATTTGTTTCTTTTTCCATCGACTTACATATATTTGCACTTTTATGTTTGCTCCCATGTTATGCAAATCAAATAGTTATAATTATATTATTAATCCACTTAAGTTATGTTTTTTAGAAGTTTTTTCTTTGCTTTTGATCTCTCCAGCTGGTCCAGGACTTTCTTGAAGTGCAATGCTCAGTACTGGAATCCATATTTTAGCAGAGGCCTACTAATGACCTGTAAAAAATGAAATATGTCACAACTTACATCACTTTACCTGCAGATATTTGTTGTGCAATTTCAGCAAAATCATCAAAAACTTTTAAGCAACCTCTATCCTTTTTTTTAATGTAAAACTATATTCATTGAAATGCTTTATGCCCTGACATAGACTTTTTGCTTCCTCTGAGTTCTCTTTTTTTTATGAATAACAAGCAAAAGGAACATTTTCCTAATATTAAAATTACCTTTGAGGAAAACAAAATGAAATAAAGTTTATAATGCATAGATCAAAAACTGAACTGAAGAAAAACCTAGAGAATTGTTAATATCATTAATGTGTCTTTTTTTTCCACAGAAAACTTAAAACTTTCAACAAAAATACGATTTCTTTCAACTAAGCTGTTTACCAAATAAATTAATAAACATTGAACTTAAACAAATAACATTACGCATGCACAAAATTAATCTTCATATTCTGACCTGTGCAGACCAATTAGGATTTCCTAGAGTTAATTTATCTGTGCTAGAACATTCATATATGTATTTGCTTTTTAATGTTAGCCACGTTCCCCTGATTTAGCACGGCCATTACAGTCTCAGTTTTTGTCAAACCAGTGGAAAAGCCATCCTTACTCCTTCCTTTTCGACTCAGCCTGAAAGAACACGTCTGCAAGTACAGAACACAGGGGCTTATCATCTCCTTCAATACATCTTTTGTGCTTTGAGATTGGAGAAGGGCAAAATCAAAGTGATAAAATATCTGCACATAAATTTGTCCAGGAAGGGGTTAAAAAAGTGGAATCTTTGTGACTGTAAAGGGCTGAATTATCTTCCTGACTCCAGCAGGGGTTGCTGTCACTAGTTTGTGGTTGTCACATTCCTGTTATGCTTGACCTTGGAAAGGCTTGACAACATAGTCTGGATTTGATTAAGGGAATTTCATGTTTTTCCTTTGCTAGAGTCACCCCCCACCTCGACAAACATTTAAAAATGTTAAGGAGTAAAAAAAAAAAAAGTTTGGAAAGCAAACATTTTCCCAAAAGAAATTTATAGTTCAAATTTACACCAAGTTCGCACTAACTGGAGCAGTCCGGGTTTCCAGTCAGGCTTTGAGAGGTCTCTGTAAACCATTAGTCACTTCCCTGGAAGAGGCAGCTTTTTATAGGCAGCAGGATAAAACAGACACAGATGTGTAAGTAATATTAGAGGCTTTCACATGTACCTGCCTTTTTTTTTCTCAGTCACAGGAAAGAAAAATGAGTGATCATAGAAAGAAATTGATTGAAGCTTTAGACTTTAACAGCTACCATGAAGATTGGTTTAATTAAAGTAAAATATCTTGTGTTGTGTTTTTTCTGATTGTGACAATTTATATAATGAAGATGGAAGTTCTTTTAATTTTATCACGTTGGGTTCTTTACATTCTACAGGACTGTGATTATGCCAGCTGCCAACGAGTTTGATCCAGAAATTGTCCTGGTGTCAGCAGGATTCGATGCTGTGGAAGGCCACGACCCTCCGCTGGGCGGGTACAAAGTCACAGCTAAATGTAGGTATTGCCACTGGCACATGTTTCTGAGTCAGTATTTTTTCTAGTTGGGAACCTTATTATATAAGCCCAGTTCACATCCATGTTTCTGTTTCGTGAGATGACAGCTGTGTCACTGAGGGCTGGGATTCTCCAGTAGTTAATACCCAGAGATGTCTGGAGAGCTGCAGGGCTTACCCAACTCAAGGACAAGGTGGAAATAAACATGTTGGAGTTTCTGGCTCACTCCTTTCTGTTCCTCTTGGCATTTTTGTCTTGACTTTTTAAAGTATTACTTCTCTGGCATTCAAATAACATTTTAGAGGTTTCATGCTTTTCAATAGGCCTCAGTTTCCAAATGCTGGAATAAGTTATTTTTCTTTAAATATATATTGGAGATTTTAGACTTTGGATGCCTAAATCCAATCTCATATTGCTCTTTTGTTATTGTAATCTTTTCAGTCCATGGCATTAATCCTGAATTACATCAGTGTTTACGGAGGCCAAATTTTTCTAAAAGACTACTCTGTTGGGTCTCAATACTTGGATGTCCATTTCACTCTTTCAAAGTGTGTGGTTTTTGAAAATGGCAGAGATTTAATATTTTCTGAAAGACAGGTCTGTCTGACATATCTCATATGCAGCACTCCAGAATCACTAGCTCTTACCAGACATTGTGGCCAAACTGATTCTGAGCCTGGGATGTTAAGCAAGGCTGGGTGATGTAGTAACTCTCTATACAGTAATGTGCATTGTAACGTTGCTGTATATCAATTGCTTTACATGGGGCAACACAAAATGGTTTCCTAATGCAATGCTGTGAATAATTTTCTTCAGTGTATCTACTTTTATTCAGTATATTCAGTCTGTAAAATCACTTCAAAAGTTATTAAATATGGACCTCTGCTGCTAATGGCAGATGCCTTGGGAAAAGTCTGGAGAAGTCAATGAGACTTAATGGCCTTTAAAACACTGCACAAATGGATTCTAGTTCAGACTGTTTTGTCCTTCTAACCTCTGCCTTTTAACACAGATCAATAAAACAAAGCTGTTGTTTATCTCAAGAGGTTCAGGGCAGATATGGTTGTTTTTTTTTTTTTTTTAATGTTCACTGCATACTGAACAGGCTCCCCTGAGTACCAATGACAGTGATGGAGGACCAGAGTGACTGTCCATAGTGATGTGCAGTGGAAAGGGAGAATGCAGAGAAAGCAGTGCAAGGACCTACCCAAAGACACTTTGGTGTTAATTAACAGGTGTTAATGCACAAATGGGCTGGAAATGGAATATCCTTCTGGCTGCAAGTAAGACATACTGAGTTTGAGCATAGCTTTTCATCTTAATGCAGTGGCTACATTGGAGAGGAAAGAAACATAGAAGGTGGTGTGCATGTTTGAGTGTCATTTCCCTTTGTATTATGATTTTTAGTAAAACATTTTGCAGAAAGAGATGAGAGATGTACTCGCTGTTTTTTTCGATGTGTGGCTCCTGGTCAGAGGCACCATTCCATGAGCTTTGTGTTGGAGGGAGGTGAACTTTCAACTGGTACTAAATTAGATTGTTGAGAACCATTGTATAACTGTCTGTATTTAGCTGTTGAGAAGGTATTGTAAGTGTCCCTTGAGGATGCAAGATGCTTTGGCATATGTAATATTCTGGCATAGTAACTTCAACAATTTAACTAGAAATTGTAGCAAAGAAATCTGTCTGACATTATAATTAGTGCTAATTTTCATTTGTGAATTAATTAACTCTTCATAAGTTTTTTAAGAAATCTTAATACATTTTTAATGCAAGACACTGCACATCTACTTCTGAATATGTGTCTGTAAGCAAAAAAGGCAATTTTTTGCTTACAGACAAAAAAAAAAAATCAGTGTAGGTGGCTCTTGTTTAAATTAAGAGAAAAACCCAGATAGACTCAGATAATGATCATGCACCTGAGGGATGAATAAAGCCATATTTACAGAGCCAAAGGAATTTATTATTTCCCCAAAACAAAATTCTCCACATTCCACCATACTATTTTAGAACATAACATACTATATGTGGTATGTAAGGAAAATGAGCAGTCGGTTAAAAAAAAAGGTCCAAAGAGAAACTTTCATATTAGAGACTAAAATAAGTATTTGTGAAATTTTAATACAATTGGTTTGTAATAGTTAGAAATTATATGCCAACAAGTAAAGTTGAAACTGTAAATATTCTTTCTTTATAAATCTTGGGCACTTTGTCTATACTTAATGCATTGACTATTCTGATTCCTATGATTTCATAGAAGCTTTACAAATTAGGGAGAGATTGACAGCAAAGGAGAGAAAATAGATCCTTAACCACTAACCTTACTCTTAAAGAGTATTTAGAAGCCACAAGATAGTTGATAATTAATTATGCCTTCCCCTCATAGTACAATCTAAGAGAAAAACTTAAAATATATTGACCAGTCAACTGTCCCAAGTTATAAAGTGAAAATCATTGGATGAAGATAGCAGATTGAACTAATTACAGCCTTGGGGTAACCATATAGCAAGCAATTACATTCAGCAAAAAAATGGTCTGATAAATCTGCACTATTTGAGAAACGTAAACTGTCATCTGCTTTAACGCAGAATTTTTTGTATGTTTTGCCATACAATCTTATTTACTGAGGAGTATTTCTGAGTATGTCATTTCTGATTAGTAACGAAACATGTCAGCAGCAAAATAATCATATATATACACATATATATTTATATATATTTGTAGCTGATTTTAAATCTGTGACACTGTTGTGCATGTCAGTATTTCTCACAGTGAGGTGACTCTCAACTCCTCTAGAAGGCTGTAGAATGGAATCTGGCCAGCTGAGATCAGTGATGACAGCCGAGCTTGGAGATATCTCGCTTCCTAATTTATCTCTACTTGTACTAAGTAATGACATCACAAATGGTCTTTTTCCCATTAAAAAAAAAAAAAAAGAAAAACAAAAGAAAAAGAGATAATGTTTAAATAAAGATTGGAAGGGAAATTTGAGTTTTTCCTATATGATTGAACTTTTCAAATCACTTCCCCTATTCTTTCAAAGTGGTTTTGCAATTCATCCTTATCTGTTGATTAGTTTTCACTAAACTAAGCAATATTTAGCTAAGTTTTACCTGTCTGTGTAGCAGATTTGTTTGGTGCAATGTAGAATTGAGAATGAGCATTAAGTAAAACATTTTTTTCAACCCCAACTTTGAGGATTTCACAGGCACATTTTTCTCTATGTTAGCTCTTTGTGCCAATCCTCTCTCTTAATGAAGTGCTATGATTTCAAAAGGTGCATTTGTAATACACCTACATACACATTCACATCTTGAAATATATACTCAACCCATGTGCATAAACTTTGTGATTGATTTTATATTCTTTTAAGAACAAAAAGGGCTTCAAAGATTTGATATGACTGGTGGCATATGGTAGAACTTGTTGCTGCTGGGAAGTTCTCAGTCCTTTGGTACATGCTACATTCCTAATATCTTAGTAAGGAAAGGCAAGCTTTATTGACAACACTGATGAAAGGCCACCTAGCATAATTAGAAACAGGTATATTTTTGAATTCAGAATCGTTTTGCCCTGAAGAAGGTCTTCCCCCACAAAACGGTTTGTGTCAGAAAAGGACTTTGTTTTTCCAAATAAAAAATTTTGTCTGCTAAAAATATTATCTTTACTCACAGACTGCCTTGCCTGTGGCATTTTGCTATGGGAACTGCACCAAGTTTAACACCAAAAAGCAAAGAGAAGAAAGTGAGGCAAATGTCATGTTAAACTTCTCTGGTAGTCCTCTTGGCCCAGGGTCTTTTATCAAAGGTGCCAACTCTTGCTTGTGAGCTTCTCTAATATCTGGCATGTTCTGTCAGGAATATTCAGGCAATTTATCTCAGAATTTGCTTTCTGTGCCCCTTCTAAAATGACTCAAGATTAATTTCATTAGCTGAAATAGAGGAATACCTTTTGTAATGTTAAGTCCATCTTCAGTACTAGCATGGGTCTATCCCTGTTGCTTGTCTCAGTGGTTCCCCAAGATGTGAGGTGAAGGTGGATGCATCAGCTGGAGCTCTCATACGCAACTCTTATGCAGAGTAGCTATAGGAGTCTTTGGGCTCTCTTTGTTTAGATCACGGACTGTAAAAGTCCTTTGATTTTACTGTAAAATATGATCAAGTGAGAGGAAAACACATCTCAGTTCCTGACTAGTCCAATGGTTTCTTTTTATTATTAGAAATTTATTTTTTTCAATAAGAAAACAGAAAATATTAGCACAATGTAACATGTATTATCAAAACATATTTTTATCAAATTCACTTTTTGTACTGGAGAAATAAAAGTTGTATTTACAATAAAAAATAGGAAAAAATAATGGTAGAAGAAATAACGGGAACAAAGGAATTTTATATTTAGAATAGTAAGGATATGCCTGAACAGTATGAATCTACTCTTTTCCGTTATCCTGATGATCCTTAGAGGAACTACTGAAGATAGCACTGAAACACTTTGTGTTTCAGTTTGTTTTCATTTTACAATAAACTTTTACATCATCTTCTAAAATATATAGTATTATCACATGGCTTGAATTTTGTGTATTGAACAAGTCTGAAGAAGAGCTGTCAGATCTGGCAATAAATTTGCAAGTTGTTAGATCTTGTAAGAGAACTGTTTTTAGATTTAGCTCTGCTGGCTGAAGATCTCCATGTAACATTATCTTGAGGCGAAGTACTTTCTCTTTGTTTTATAGAACAGCCCTTAGAAAAATGCTTGCACTAAAGCCACTGGGATCACTTTACTGTTCAAGTAAATATTCTACATATTCATTAAATTGTGACCATTCCATAAAAAGAATAAAGTAAATAGAGAAGTGTCAAACAAGAATGAAGACCTTTTCCAAGGTACTTAACTTCCTGAAGCACTGCATTTGTTAAGGGCTATGATGATTTACTGGAGTTTTCCTGTTGTTTTACTCTCCTATTCCAAAGATGCTATTTGACACCAGAGTGCTAAATAAAATCATCAATTAGGAGTAGGAAAGGATACCACTGTGGGCATTTAGAGAGTAAATGATATTTTGTCTGTTGGAATATTTGTCTTCTATTATGCCAAATTTGTAATAAAAAGTTGATCCAGTGCCTAGAATATAACTGATTCTATCTAAGCTGATTTGTAACTTTTAATGTTTTTATTTGAGAAAATTGCAATAATTCCCTTAAATTATCAAAAGCTGCGTTATGCTGTAATACACTCCATTCAAGTGGGACCAGTGAAAAAAGCGCTGAAGTTATTAGCAGTTTCCCTTCTCATGAGCCCAGGTTATTTCCAAAGGATATGTCAGCATAAGTGGTAGAAATTAATGTATAAAAAAGACTGCTGCATATAGTCAACAGCTCTTAAGTGAGGAATCTCTTCTTGTGGCTGGAAATTTGAATAATACAAATAAGAGAAACCAGATTGAACTTGGGGGCCTGTTGGTTTCCTGTTGCTTTGCCCTTCACATTTCAGTTCCAATTTGCACTGTGAGTAATGAGTTTTGATAAAAAGATCTCTGAATGCAACATAAAATGCTATAAAAAGCCAAAATACCTAGCATCTTGGCACAAGGAAATTCAAAAGTAATGGGCACAGTTGTAATAAAGAGGTTACTGATTGCTAAAACATGTTCTAGCACGGTGTACTAGCTGTCACTAGAAAGCTTTAAAGGAGACATAAATAGATGGCATCCTTACAATTAGGTATGCCATAGCACACTCTGACATCAGAGGCCTCGTGCAAAAGTTTTTCTTCAATGACTAGTCTTTTCCTGAGCCTTTACAATTGTTCTACTGTATCTTGGAATTCTTCTCAGTTTCCCTCTGTGTTTTGTGTATAGTATATGGGTTAGAAACAGACCAAAGGCTAGTGCTAGAACTACATATCACTGAATTCAAATGCAGAGCTGCTCAGGGTCAAAGCCTGGTACTTCAGATATGTTTCAGAGATAAATCTTCCCATGTGCCAGCTTCACTATTTCTAAAACATTCTATGTGACTGAGTATTAAAGTACTTAAAAGTCTATATGTGTTTTATGTGTTTGCTGGCTTTGGTTTGGTTTTTTCTGTTTGTTTGTTTGGGTTTGTTTATTTGTTTGTTTGTTTTTGGGGGGGTGTTTTTGTATTTTTGCTTGTTTGTTTGTTTGGGTTTTTTTGTTTGTTTGTTTTTTCTGGAAGTACTTAGTTTCTAAAGGAGTCCCCAGGTAATATTGTTACTCTCTACTGGAACTGGGCAGGCTTGGACTGGCTGCGAGTGTTTTTGGGTAGGATGATTGTAATGACTTTGGGTAGGGACTTGACTTTCTTATGATTGTCTGAAAGTCTTCTCTGACTCTTAAGTCCAAGAAGCAGTCCTGACTGGGACTGCAGGGGCTAATGTAATAGATCAAAGGAAGGCAGGGAAAAGGAGTCCCTGCAAATTGACTGCTGACTAAGGAGAATAGTAGTAGCTTGGTAGCTGTTTTAATACAGTTTGAGTTTCTAAAAATAGCATTGCAGGCTTTTATAATGCCACGTCTAATCTCTTCACAAGTATGTAGGTCTTTTTGACTCAACTACGAGAAGCTGTGATCTTTTTAGGTGTGGCACTGTTTGCTGCTGACTGCAGTTTCGTAGCTGGCATAGCTGCTCCAAGCAGCTCCTTGCCATACGAAAGGGTGATTGCACACCACTTCCCCTTCTGAGTTGCCCATTATTTACCTTGCACTGGGCCAGCTTCTTGTCAATCTCTCTGTAAACACATGGAGCATTAACTCATCAACCCACCAGAAAACAAAGTCAAAAAAGTGAAGAGACTTCTATTGTGCTGAAGCTGAATCAGGCTATGGAAGGACCAATGTGTGCCAGAGGCAGCAAAAGAAAGGAAGAGATTGCATAGGGTAATTAATGGTAGCAGTAAACTGTTAAATTACTTCAGTGGCTGCAGCTGCCTTCTTTTCTGAATTCCCCCGAGTTCAGAGATATGATTTTTTTGACATAGTTTGGATATCTTTGTGGTACTTGAGTTGATAAAATGATTATGCCACAGGGTAGATCTTCAGCTTTTTTGACTCAGAGCTAACAGCATTGGAGATGGGTTGGAGCAATGATCGCTGCTACAGTTTTTCACCGAGGAGTGTCCTCATTGGTATCAGATATTTTCTTTCTGTCCCTTTTGTCTCTTGGAAACTACAGGATACCCAGTGACTGGCAGCAAGAAAAGTAGCTTAAAGACTTTGCATTTAGTTGTTCTCTTCTGAATGCGAAGTTTGGGTTTTCTCTAGGATGATTTCTTGAATACTAATTAAATGGTAGTTTGGTATGATCCAAAAGACATCAAAATACATGACAAATTAATTGGTGACCAACCCTTAGACATGATTATTTGCACAGGATTCACAGTAAGAAGTAAAGCATTTTGATTTCTTTTTCTTCTAGCCCAGAGCAGTCGTAGCGTTATCATATCCTATGGTTTGGACATGGCCACTGGATTGCCCAGCCTCCTAAATCAGATTATATTTATTTACTTCTGCATTTGTACTCCTTAAGTTTGGTCTTGCAATACAGATATTGATGTTTTTGTCACTGGCATTATTTGTCATTGGCATTATTTGTCCCTGACTCCAGGATCTGGTGCATTATTGGCTTGTACATTACATTTACTATTATAAATATGAAATGTAGAAAATTTCAGAAATCTGGCTCTCTGAGAAAGACTAGTCTGTTGGTTCCTGTGTAAAAGTGATTGGAATTCACTGTATAAAATTAGTGCCCTCTCTAGGACACAGCATACAAAGGCAAATGTGAAGATATTAGAAGAGAAGTCCTTTTTCTCTTTATTGTTTCTTTTAAAGAAGGGAGGATTAGTGCTTGGAGAAATTCAGAAAAATTCTGATGTTTGGTTGAAGAATCTGCATTCACATACTGAAAAGTAAGCATATGTCAATGGCTTGGACTACAGGCTTCAGCCACGAGAAAACAGTGAATAGTAACCGCATTTACTGAGGCTAGGGAAATCCTTGTTTTCAGACTTTGGGACGCGCATGTCTAACTGGACAGACAAAACTCATCTGAAGGATTCAGAAATCTTAGTACTGATTTTGTTGTTGCCCAGTGTTTTCAATACTGTCTGGCTAACTGGTATGTCTTCCAGAAAGGGTCTACCTGAGCAGAAAGTGAGTGAAATTAGAAATATTTATAAATAAACATTGATTTGACCTGCTTTTTCAATTTTACTTGGCCCTTCTTTCCACAAATGAACCAGGAGGGATTTCTGTTTCCATTCCTACTCCTGCCTCTCAAACAAAAGATCTGTCTCCTGGCTAGTTAACTAATTGGTACAAGTGAAAAACCACCTGTATAACATGTTCAGCTATGCAGTGTTAATCCATCTGCAGAATGCATCAGGTGCCCATTCCTTGATTTAGGGCAGTTGCTGGGGACAGGGCAGAGGATAGATTACAATGGAAAAAAAAAAAAAAAGAATCTACAGAACCATTCTTTTCCCATTTTGGTCATCTTCCTTTATCTCTTCACCTACCTCTTGATGTTTTTTCTTTCATGCTGCAGTAGCAACATTGCCTTATGACAATAACTTACATGAGGGATGCAAAAAAGGTAAAATTGGTCATACCTTCTCTCAGTTTTGAAATTAAACTTATGAAATCTCTTTCCTTGTTGAAACAAAGAGGCTGTCATTTAGCAGAAGAAAAGAAAGAACGAAGTTTTGTTGGGTTTTTTTTTTTTTTGCTTAGGCAGTATTAATTGTGTCAGATTACAATTTAAATACAGCAAATTAAATATAAGTTTTTAGGGCCATTTTGAAACTAATGGAGCTTGACACAGTATTTAGCAACTTGCCTGTGCCTTTTACAGGATTGGGTCCTGAGAGAATATCGTTGAAAGACATCTCCAAATGTGGATTTCTGCATAAAAAACTGTCTGATCTTTTATAGCATCGTTGCATTGGGAATTAGTCTTGTCTTTGGGAATTTGTAGTCTTTAGTAGAAGAGCATGATTTATGTCTTAGAATTTAACCATTCTCTGTAATAAATAGAAATGTACCACAAGTATTTACTTGGTTGCACCATGGGAAAATTTTTAACATATTGTTCACAGCTACAAAATGCTATAAAAGAAGGCATGTAATTTGAAGACCGACTATCCTTTGTGATTTCTGACCAATAGATTGATTAATATCTTTCAAAAGAGACAGCAGCCAAAATGTTTACATCTCATTAGGCAGAGAAGAAGAGAGCACACACAGTTTTGATTATGAGCTTGGATGGTTCATTTCTTTGGGCTTCACATCCCCACTTCTTAAGGCAGACTGTAACTTTAAGATGTTATCTCTTGCCTGCACAAATAAACAGCCAGTTATGCTTTTTATGGTGGGTAGTTCTCAAACCAACAGGGGATTAAATGATATTAGCTGGAGTTTGTGGTTCCCTGCTGAACTATCACGGGCTCCATGGATTCCTGTCCTGAATATTTGACAGAGCAAACACCTCTTATCTGAGGTGATATTCTCACACTGGCCTCTTGGCCATGGACTTCAAAAGCTGATCACAGGGAGGGCTTGAGAGGCAATAACCCTTAATATAACAGTCTCTCCTGATAGGGGCAGACAAGGTAAAGGTGAGGCGTCTCTGAAGTTTGCTCTTGTGTGTTTAGCCCCATGGGGTGATAAGGGGCCATCTGTTTTTTCAGTCCGCAAACTCATTTTTTCACACCATCCCAGTATCAAGTACACTTTCAGACTGACTGGTATCAGCACCAGCAATTCTTCAGTAATCTGAAGAGGTTTTCTTGGTATTTTTAGCTTTGATCCCAGCAATTGTCTTAGTTGCTGTTGTGTTGGGTTTTTTACCCAAGCAAATATATAAAATAAAATTTAAAACATTATGTTCAGTGTACCAGTGTCACAAAGAAAATAAGTTATTGAAATAGGCGTTATGAAAGTTACGTTAATTACTTGTGGATAAAGGGAAAATTTTGTCCTTACCTGTGTGATTAAACTCAAAACATCAGTTCATGGTGGTAGTTTCAAAAAGTCATAGCACCACATCTTTATTAACTGTTGAAATGGAATATCAGTACTACCAGTTCTAGAAGTTAAAGAAACACTACTTCAGGCCTCAAAACTATTGTAAGAGTTAGTGAAATGCTACTCAGCTTTCTTTTATTGTGGAGCTCCCAGAACATCTTCCTTCATCTGTTTAAGCTTTTCCCTGCAGCCATTTTTTTATCAATGAAACATTCAGATTCAATTGCAATTTCCTGATTATAATAGCTTTATATGAAAACACAGAATACTGCGAAATCTGCAATAAAATTGTACAAGTTGCCAACACAGGCACATGAAAAAAATCCCTGATTTTTTTTCAGCACTTTATTACCTTAATTTGTTGTTTTGTGGGGTGGGGGTGGTAGCTGTCTTTAACAAAATTGTTCTTGCTTATACCAACTAATTGCCATAAAATTTCTGGAAATGCAAGAATGTAGATCCTAATCCCACAAGCTTTTACTGGCTCTGAGCAGTGCTGTTGATTGAGACTATCCCACCAACCTGATTAAGATTTACTAAAATAAGTAATGTTTATAGGGACAGAGACTGTAAATATTAATATGGTACAAAAAACATACTAAAAACTCTTCAAAAGCATAATTACATGAGAATTTTTTAAATTCAAATAATTCCTGAAATCTTATAGAATTAAATTGAAAAGAAATAAGAATTATTCTATTTTAAAATATGTCCATTTGAAGTGAACTTACTAATAACTTACTTACTTCAGATTCATTCTTTTCTCTCCATCATCAGTTATGATTCACATACACAAAAATGGACCAAGGGAAAGACCTCAAAAGATCTTCCTGGAAGAAGAAACTAAAATTAGATAACTGTCCTGGACAACAAAGTACTGTTAGTTTAAAAAATTCACTTTCTTAATGTTTTCTGTTTATGATGGCAAATTAATCACGTATTTGTTTCCTTTGATAGTCATATCCCTTTTCCTTAAATTCCCCTCAGAAAAAAAAACCAAAAACTGAAAAAACAAACCCACCTTTTTGATATCTGACATTACATCCATTCAGAAGTAATTTGTTTGTGAGAGCTGTTTTCTAAATGTTTTTTACTTACCTAAAACAGATTAGCATTCTCTAAAAGCAAAATAAAACAAAGCTGTTTCATTTAATAGTGGAATGTGTCCTTTAATGAAATGTCTGATTTTTAAATGTGTTAGCTTTCAAAATTATTTTCCTAATATGATTAATTAACATCATATATGAATTTAGTGATTTATTTGTATGGAAAACAGATCACTGACATGTATTGCCGTATATTTTGTGGTTTTATTTATGATTACAGCCAGGCATAATGTGTTTCTTTTTGTTCATCATTTTCTTCTTATTGGGCAAAGCTGGTTTGCAAAGAATAACTTAAATTGCTTTGCATACTATTTTTATACTGTCAAGAGGAATGATCAGTTTAAAATTTGAGATATATATAAATCTCAATAAAAATTTATAATCTTCCCAGGTTTGTTTTGTTTTTTAAATTTTCATATATTTCTTTTTAAAATAAATTATTTATTTCTTTTAAAGAGTTTTATTTATCCAAAACAGTGGAAAAAAATTACAGAATATCTTTAATTGGTTTGGGGTTTGTTGTGGTAGAGAAGAAGTATTGACTAAAAGATCAAATCCAGTTGTTATTATTTGTATCTATTTTTATTTCTGTTTTAAAAGGTAGTGGCTTTAGTCTCAGAAATCCTTTGATTTTAATGAAAGTTATAGTAGCATCTTTCATGGTTTTATGGTTCCTACAGGAACAGCTTTGCAGTAAAATTGCTTTCAATATGACTGGTATGTGTCCTAACAAATTTACTAGGAATTTCAAGAAATTTGTCGAATCATCTTTGAAATAGTTGCATAATTAAGTTGGTGTTTGAAGCAGGTTAGCACAGAAGTAAAAGTGGCAGAGTGGGACCTATTATGTTGAAATTTCCAGAGCCAACCAAAGGAATTTTCCATTCACTTAAATATTTGAGTCAGCAGCATTTTTAAACCTGCATCGAAACCTAGGAAAAGAGTAAAGAAAATCCACTTATCAAGTGATGCGATGCTGTTTCAAAAAATTGTAATTTAATTAAGAAATGTATTACATCAAAGGAATTAGTTATCCAAAAAAATTGTGGTATTTATGTCACCATGTGAATAAAACATTATTTTTCTAGTGGTGTTGACTGCACCAATGGGAGCTCTGTAGAGCATTCATGAAGACAGTGCATATGTCCTGAACTATGTAATTTTTTTCTTTTGGCTCTTTTTGGGTGCATCTATTCCCACACACAGTGGACACCTCTAAGATTTTCCCGGCATGCTTTTTTGAGGAAAAACTTTGAGGTCACAAAAGCTGAAGATCTTTAAGGGATGTTTAAGGGAAAAAAGAAATAGTTCTGAAATGTGTTCATCCACCAGGAGTTTCTTTCCAATTCACTGAGAATTGCTGAAGGTTTTTTCAAAATCACATTACAAATTTGAAGATTATCTAAATGAACACTATTTTTATAATGTTTTAGGTTACTGATAGGGAGTAAAGAAGATTACTTTAAAAAACACTTAAAAGGGTCTGTGCAGTTTTAATGGCTTGAGTGAAACAAAACACCAAACAGGATGTCCTTGTCCCCTTTGAACTTGAGGCATCACATTGACATGAAGCTACTGAATTCTCTCATTAGTTATGTGGTGCTGGAATCACAGAGGCACTTAATGAAGATAAGTTTTTATGTAGTGCTTTCAAAAAAAGAATTGGAAATTGAGTATGATCAAATTCAGTACTCTATCTATAGAGTATATATATATATGTACTATACTTTAGTACAGACATGATAGAGTTGGAAAAATCAGCAGAAAATAAAGGAAGAGGAAGAAAAAGAAAGAAAAAGAGAAAACGAGAAAAAGAAAAAAGGAAAAGAAAAAGAAAAAGAAAAAAAGAAAGAAAAAGAAAAAGAAAAAAGGAAAAGAAAAAGAAAAAGAAAAAAGAAAAGAAAAAGAAAAAGAAGAAAAAAAATAAAGGGGAAAAGATAAAAATCTAGAATACAAAATAAAGAAAAAGGGGAAAAGATAAAAATCTAGAATACAAAATAAGAATGCTTCCATTCAGACAAAATAAGATTTTCCTTATTGTAATTTGCATTTTATAGATAAAAGAAAGGAAAAGTAAGAAACATACTACTCATTTGCATTTTTGCATAAAATTTTCAAAAATACTTTTAAATTATTTACCAATTTTTTATTATGTTTCAGTATATTGGAAGAAAATTTTGTAATTAAATTTTAATGAAACTGGCCATCTTATACCATAACGAGGGTACTTACAGCATAACCACTTTAGCAGGGTGTACACTGACCATCAGAACTTGTCAGACCTAAACTCAGAACTTGTCAGACCTTTTTACAGGGCAAGTAGAAAAAAAATCTTCTATTCCAAGGTGGGATGTATACTTCAGACAGAAACTGAGAGAATATATTTAGTTCAGTAAACAGTCAGCAGCGTTCTAGATACATTTCATCTGAAAAACAATAGCTGTCTTTTGGATTTGGCTGACTACTGACAATTAGAGCATCATAAACCAGATGTCAAACATTATGTCTTGAGCAACTTTTTTCTTCAAAATTTGCCAATCCCTCTTGTCATCATGGCTCAACTACCTAATTTAGTCCATTGGATTACACTGTCCTTGCTCAGTACCTGTTTTTATTTTATTAAAACTAGTGAAAGAAAAGGTATCTGTAAAATATATTGATTTGCTCTGAATTTTTCCTTAGCTTTTAAGAAAACTGATGCCCGGCTAGTAGACTCAGAAATAAACATAGAATGAAAAAAAAAGGCCAGATAAAAGGCCTCATTACTACAGAAATATTCTCTGACCAATTTTATTATAATTATATCTCTATGTCACTGAACTGTTTCTTCCATGTTAGATTCAACTCAGCGACTTTTAGAACTTACTGCCTTTGGGAGATTGATCTGTGGAGATTTCATTCTTGAAGCTTGTCCCTTGAGATTTGATTTTCATTTGCTTCAGCTTATCTCTCTAAAGAAGTCAATCTTTTCCCTCTTTCAAATGTCTCATTTTGAAGCAATATAGATATTTATGGTAGCACTGTTTAGAGATATGTCAACTGTTAATCTGAAAGAAAGGGCTTGAGAGCAGCAAATTAATTCATGATGGAGGGGGACATTTTCCAGTGTTTCAGCCTGAGAAATCCCAGGTGTGAGGATGGGAAGGCTGGGCATCAGACATCCAAGCTGGAACGATTCTTTTGACCAGGTGTTTTAACTTCTAAAACACCAGGACAAATGGTCAAATTCCCTTCTCTTTCTGGGATATCTAAAAGCCACCCTGGTAAATGCATACCACTTACCATGTTTTTGTCATGTTATTAGCAGAGAAGTGCCAGTATATTCAAGGCAAGAGGACACTGAACTAAAAGGGTGTTAGGAGAGATTGAACTAAGTACTGAGCAGAGCTTTAAAGAGCAGATGATTTATGTCTTAGGCAAAAAAAAGCAAGGTGCACAGTGGGTTGGTAGGATAGCAAAATATTTTGAGTCAGATGTGTAGTCTGAGGAATTATTACTGGGTTTAACGGAACAAATTTGGTGTAGAAATTCTCTGTGTTCACAGAATTATTTTCAACTTTTATGAATCAGGAAATGACATAAATATTCATAGATTAATAGGCTCTGAAGCTAAGAATATTATTATGACATACTAATGTGACTATTTACTGTATGTAGAACAGACATAATTTCCATGGTTTCTGTATAAAAAATACCCCTGTTAGCTTGAAATTTGAAATATATTAGAAATATATTAGGTAGTATTATTATATAGAAAATACTTTCTAAATAATTTCCTAGTAAATATATAATTAATATACTAATATTGTATGATGATATTAGTATTATAACTTGCTTAAATAATACAAGGATTTGAAAGTAGTTCTCCATAACCTACAAACTCTCTATCAAGAGTAATTTTTTTGGAGGCACTAATGAAACCATAGGTTACTTAACTAAAATGCATTAATTTTTAATTTCATATTTATCTGAGAAGCCTCTCACTGAGCATGCTGTATTCATCATGCATGACCTTGGTAGATGAAAGCATATTTTATCTGCCTGGGTGTAAAATGTCTTTTGGAGCCATAAATGAGCTTCCTCTCTCAAAGTTTTGCTTTCTGGACATTAAACATCTTATTAAGTCCAGATTTGTCCACGACAGGCAGTAAGAGCATTTAATTCCAAAAAGACCAACTTTTGGAAGAAAGAAATATCTTTGCACCAATAAAGTTGGTGCAACAGATCTTTCTGGGGGTATTTCTTTCTTCCTACTGAGTAGTAAGTAGACTGGAGAAGCAAAACAGCTAACTTTTCCTTGCTGAAAGGTAGGGAAGAAGAATCTTGACAAAGATTAAAATCAAGGGGTTTTTTCCCATCCCGTTTCAATATGTAGAAAGGTCATAAATTGAATATGAAATTAAATGAAATGATAAATGAGACTTCTTTTAATACAGATCAAGTTGCCAAAATGGGTAAATTCCCTAAAAATAAAAGGAGCTGCAGAATCTTCAATAATAAGAAAAACTTTCACACAAGTTGTTTACATAGATTGTAAGAGTGGTGTTGTGGAACTCAGAGGTGTCTTTGCAGTAAGCTTACCACTACACTTCACTGGGAAGAACCATTTTGACATAAATTCAGCTCTCAGTGTTGGTTATAGGAGATTCTGTTGTTTTGTTATTTTCCACTAACACGTGAATGATCTGTAATATAAAAAGAACTTCCACCTCAGCTGCAGTTGTCATTTCACTGTTAGCAGTAAGTAATAGTTTAAAAGGAGTGCAGATATGGATATGTGATGTTGAAGGTGAGGGAAGAGATGCAGTGAGTGAGGAGATGCCCAGCAAACTCCCAATATGCAGATGTTAAGCTTTCTCGAAGTCCAGCTGCCTTGCTAGCCCCTTCTGCTCCAGCTCTTTCAGCTATCATAAATACCCTGCACATACCCTTCTGCACATACAGACTGGTAATGTGTGCACATATATTTGGGCTGACAGTTAAGAATTATGGTGAGGGGGTTAATATTCTTCAAACCTCTGGACACCTTCAGGACTTGGTCCATGTACAAATTGTTTTGTAGATAAACTGCAATTGAAATCCTTCTTTGCAGCACCTGGTGTTGGTGCATTTAGATGACACTAATAATGCACTAAAATTTTCCAAGAAATGGAAGACCATAAGGAGGAGAAGACTATAAAGCCAGTTGTGGTGTTTTTGTTGTTGTTTCAGCAATTTGGTCCTTGAGTTGAAAGGGAGAGAAAAAAAACAGGAAGAAGCTGGCCACAGAACAAATAAATATGGCATTGGCTCATATTCATTACAACACATTGGATAAAAAATGAACAATGGCAACTATCAGCTTTCATGCACTTCCTTGGAAAAAAACAGTGTTGTGTAACTTGGCCAAAAAGACGATGACATGTACCACTGCACATATACAGCCCAGAAGGGGAGTCAAACGAGCACCAGAAGAAAATAGCTGTTTTATTTGGAGGTCCTGCTTACTTGGAATATTTATTACTTTCATCAAAAATATCAGTTTAGCATATCACTTGCATGATTTCTACTTTTTTGGTTTTCATAAGAATTCCAATAAACTCATTTGCCACTGAATGGGAAAGGTATTAGAAAGATTCAGAGATTTGGGGGGATAGAAAGGAGAAAAGAAAGGTCAGCACAGAAGAAAAGGCTTAGATGAAAGTATGTGAGAGCAAAGCTTCCCATGAAAGATTATTGAGAATAAAGCTTTTTTTAAACAGACATAAAAAAATATATAAATCAAGAGCACAAAAGCCCTGTTTTATGATTTTTTTTTTCTGGTGCTGTTTAATTTTTTTATATCTTTTTTTGCCATTGTTAAAAAACAGCCAAAACTTCAAAGGCACGCTGCATGTGTTCTAAATCAGGACTTCAGTGCTGATGTATGACAGCACAAAAATTAAAACTAAATAAATGTGCTGTCTAAACTACCATATTTCTCAAAAAAATTGCTTTAAAGCTTTAAAAAATTAGAATTATTGATTGATCTTACTTTATCAACCGTAATGTTTTCACCAGAGTAAAGAACAAAATATTATATGAAAAAAGAAGGAAAGAAAAATGAGTGTTGTCTGAACATATCTGAACACCTGTATTTAGCTGTCTTGCAGTTTTGTCAGACAGACGAGGGGGAAAATGAGACTTTCCAGTGTTTTGTCAGATAGTCGGTATGGACTGCATAATTTTTCAGTTTATTCACTGTTTTCTGGAAGGGTCCTTTACCATCAGGGTAAATCGATGAAAACAAGGTACTATATCTGTGAAGGAAAGAAGAGCATTTCTGGTCTGTCACATAAAAATGGTTGTAGAACAGATGTGTTCTCATGAAAAATAGTTTGTGCAAGTTTTTTACTATTTTCTTTCCAAAATATGAACCTTTTAACATGTTGAGTTAGAATTTCATTTTAATTTACTTGCTTTGTGTAGAATCTTGCTGTTTTGGCAACTCTGACTCTAAAGGTATCTGGCCACAGCACACCCATTAAATCTGCTTGCAAAAAAAAAATTGCATGACTGGGGTGTTTGTGGCGTCCCTTTTCCTCTGGCTTCTACTTTTACAATGGCCATTTGCTGTTCTTCCACTAAGTCATCTTAATTTGTATTGACTCACTTGTTTTATCAGGTTACAAAAGGGGCAAGTGGCCCTGGCAAGTAGGAATGCAAATGCTGTTCTTTTTCATAAACATTTCTTTTACTTTTAGGACTCATTTGTCCCATGCCTGCTAGTGTTCTTTTTCCAATTCTTTTTAATAAATAGTCACCAGGTCTAATTTATGTTTTTATTCAAGTCTGAGGAGTGGTATTTCTTTGCAAAGGTTCCTGGACATTTGTGTGATCAAGAGAACTGGTTATTTACTAGTTGTCATTTTATCTTATTTAATCCCTACTCTTTTCTGTTCAGTTGCTTCAGTTACACATTAAGAGTGCAGATACTATCAGATGTCATTTTATGAGATGATTAAGAAATAGATGATTAAGTTTAGGAAGTCAAAGTATGCAGTGTGGTGGGAGTCTCTGAGCTGAGCATAATGTCTGGCAAATACTAACATATGTTTACAAACAGTGTTACAAACATGAAACAGGGCTACATTACCTGACCTATTCATTTACTATTACTTTGATCAGTTCTATTAATGTATAAAAGATTGACCATACTTAGATGGAATATAAGTTCAGGGATAACATCCTAGGGAGCTCGAGGTATTCTGGGCTGCCCCAGCTTTAACCACCTGACCCTGGTATTTCAGTTAAAAGCCCAGACCCCTGAGATTGTTAGTGGTGCCTTGAGAGGTTGACTCAAGACTTCCAGAGCTTTCCAGGAATGGATAACCCCCAAAGAATCTATCAGGGTTAATTTTAGATTTTTTTGGTGTATACTAAGCGCTAAAGTTGCCTCTCCCACATGCGGAATTCAGAATTTGCCAAAATTCATCTTGGAGCTGGTTAATTTGAATTTTTTAATGATCACTGCTCATATAGATAGCACATTTTTATTTTTGATAAATTTTGTAATAAAGGGTATATAGTGTTTCATCAAGGAAAGGGTTCATCACTGTTTCCATATAGACATCATCTATAGCACGTGTATGGAAGTGATATGTGTGCTTTTCATATTGAACTTTTCAAGATGTGACCTGAAATTTTGTTTATAGAA
The DNA here is from genome assembly GCA_013397315.1 of Donacobius atricapilla. NCBI lineage: Eukaryota > Metazoa > Chordata > Aves > Passeriformes > Mimidae > Donacobius > Donacobius atricapilla. The sequence goes on along the minus strand of WBMY01006426.1, from coordinate 250,689 downwards.
AAAAGAAATATCAAGAATTTAAGACATTGCACAGTTATAGTGGGAACAAGTAGAACAATTACATTTATGTTGTCTATGTTTCTGCTTCTGCCTTTTTCTTGAAGAGGTCCTCAGAATTTTTTATTAGTAGCAGTCATTTGATGACTGGCAAGGGAATATTCTTGGACTGGCAAAGGGTCACTACCTTTCCCTATAATACTCTCTGTTCTCCAATGAACTGCTAAAACTTGTCATTTCTCTTCTCCTCATTGAATTCTTTATTAAGATAGTATCAGAACATGAAATCAAATAAATGAAAAATTTGAACCTGAAACTGCTGAAAGTAGCTTCAGTAGAGACTTTCCAGAACAAGTTTTCCTGTTTGGCACAAACATTTATCCATATGTAGGATGAATGAGTTGCTCACTTAAGTTTTGCCTGAAATTGTTTACACACTCCTTCTTTGGAACAGTAAATCTAGAAATTGCCTACAAAAACTGCGCACAAAGGAACATTATTTGGGTTGTAAGGTCAATTACTCTGAAGTTAGACCAAGAGAGATTTATGATTTCTTGCACAATGGACTCCTTTGGAATATGCTATAAGATAGAGATGTAAATTAAATGAACATCTACTATTCTGGACCTTTGCTTTTCTCTGCATAGAGAGGCCCAAGTTCAGCATTAAATGCCAACTTTGTAATTTCTGCCTAAAGCTAAAAACTATAGGAAATACATGTTCCTCTTCCTCTCTATATATCAGTTTTCTTCTGTTATCCACTTTCCAGTAATTTAAAGCAACCTTAAAACCCAACAAGCTCTGTGGTTGACTAAAATAAATGGCACTGTGGTACTCTAAATTTCTTGTTTCTTAAATCTTAATTTCACATTAAATGAAAATGTTTTTATTTTTCTATCTTCCAATGTGTAACATCAGCTCTCAGGTCACTTATGCATTGCAACTGCCCACGAAAAGACATAGCTAGAAATTTGAGCCAAACTCTGATATAAATATTAACTAGTTTGCATTATAAAATAGTCCCACAGAACAGGTAATAATCATGTCAAAGCAAATTTCTCTCAAGCATTTCCAGACATAGTGAGAGTACAAGAAGATTGTGCAAGAAATGCAGTATGTGCAGATACAGTACAGTACAGAATGTGCAAGAAGTCAAAAAAATCCTAGCCTGAATGGGTCGTAAGGACTATTCCTGCCTGCTTCTTGGGCATCTGAAACAGGATAGGAAGAAAAAAATTGGTTTTTTACAACCTCCTCTGCCTGCAACAATACACCTGCTCAATTAGACCTGTATCAGCCCTGCTGGCTGCATGTGTTGGATTTCACACCTTTTGAATAGGTAACATCCAGATTTTGCTCTGATTTGTATAGATTTTAGCATTTAAGATATTTTTTTAATCAATAGATAAAAATCATCTTGCATCTGGAAATTACTTTTTGTTTACCTACATGTAAGCACTTGTCTTCAGATATGTTTTCTACTGAGAACTGAGCATTCAGTCCTTGCAAGTGTCATAATAAATACAAAGATTTACTGTTTGAGTTCACATGGGATACCAGGAAAAGAAAAAAAAAATTCTTTGTTTGTTATCTTTGTTAAAAAGTCTTCCAAGCCGTCTTTGAGCTATTCCAGGTTGGACTAGGTAGATTCCAAGGCTCATCAGTTTGAGATGGAGTTATACATCACCTGGGAAAGAGATAGAAGCCACCTTTTGCACTGCTACTAAGGATTTGTATTTATGGAAAGGTAGTTTGTGTTTATTTGTGATGACCCATTAGAAAAAGGCAGGGTCTGGGAAGATGTATAAGTAGCTAAAAGGTCAGAAGGAGCAGCTGCTATTAGTTCCTCAAGTCCAGAGGATTTAAAATTTCTGTTCTGGTTGATAAAATGTGGATCTCCAAATACTCATTTGAGCTTTAATGTGTACTTCATTCACAATTTCTAAACTTAGTTTACGATGGTTAAGAGAAGATAATTGTCTGCTTTTAATAGGCCATGTTTTGCTCACAGTTCCAGAAATATAAATCCATTGCATCCATTGGATTATTTCAGATTTTGTCTCTGTGGAAGTATGGTAGTATGTCTGAATGAATGGCAAGTGATGCGCTTGCTCCTTGGGAGACCAGTCTGTTATCATGTACCTGCTTATTTAAATGTTTTCATTGCTTTGAGTGTTATCATGAACGCTTTTGCCCACAGATACAAACCTGTCACCCAGCACTGTGCTAGCTGCCTGTGCTTAGGCCACATTTTAGCTGGCAACTAATCACAAAGGAATCTGGAGTTCACTGCAGCCAAAAGCTGAATGATTTCCATGTTAATGTTACTGGGACACTCTCTCACCTTTTCTCTGCAAATAAAGGATACAAATATATCCCTGGGGAAAATTCAGAAATGCTCTGCATCCCCATGTAGAAGTAACTGCATAAAATTACTCTTCTCTCTTTACTTCCTGTCTTTTTCTGATGGTTATAAGAAAATCTGTTTCCTTGACAGTGTTTAGTTTCATACTCACATTCTTTTTTTTCTTGCTCATCCTTCCATGCCTTTATTGTCTATTAGTCACAAGTATATTTATTTGTCCTCTTATTTTATAACAGTCTCTTTTATTAACCAAACACTTTTATCCTTTTCCTAATTATCTTATGTCCATTTTTTTCTTTCATCTTTATCTCTCATGAGTAATTAATATTACTAATTAATCAATTCCTCCCAACAAAAATTTTATCACTAAAATCTAAGTAAAAATTGTGAGAAGACGCTAAAATTTTGGTCCATGGCCATTTATTTATGAAATTTAATCAGCACTTTGGTCAAAACTGAAAACTAAAAAGTTTATCCTCTGTTGAAGTGACCAGTTCATGTTCTAATGAGTGGAACTGTTCTGAACTGGATATTTTCCCCTGTTTATCTGTATTTATTTATAGTGAGACAGTTGAATGCCTTTCTTGTCTAGGATTTCTAAGTGCCTTTGCTATGAACTTTGGATAATTTTTGACCAAACTCTCAGCTACTGTGGCTCTTCAGCCTTCATCAGAGCAGAAAGTAAATGCATTCCTGATGTTGCAATTTGATATACCTTATTTGCTGAGATTCTAGAGCCACTGGAGAGCTTTGAGCCACTGCAGCAGGTTATTTTACTTCTGTCTGTTAAAGCTCTGGAGGGAGAAACAGTAGCTGTTCTGGTAGTAGATTTTCGGTGTCTCCACCTAAAAAAGCTGATGTACTGTTTTCCCTGGAAGAAGAAATAACTGTTTCTGCTCAGGAAACTGTATCTCAATGTGGAATGAATGGTTTTTGCCCTGTTGTGAACTTCCCACTTCTAAGGAGAATGACTAAGATGGCTGCTGCAGCTGCAACAACATCTGGAGGCCTCAAATTACCTTGACACTAGTTAGCTGGATGTAGGCCTGAGTCTAGCACTGAAATACCATTGTTTGTCTTGATGTTTCTATTGTTCAGTGAAGATTACCATTTATTTTAGGTTTTCCAGCTTCCCTTACTACTGCTGTCATGCTATGGTAGCAGCAGAGGTAGAGGTAATTTGCTTGTACATGGATCCTGCAGAATCAGGAGTGACTCTGCTACTCACTCGGAGAAAATTCAGAAGGTAGTACTGCTCAGCCACCTGAAGGCAACCTTCACCCTTGTCAGCTTATGGTCATTGTTTTAACTTTCTCTAAGAAAGGGTAGAAGAAAACCACTGAGTAAAGAACTCCATAAGGCGTCTGAACTACTAATTCTCTAGCAGTAATCGGTGGGTCACCACTTGGCTTCAGAATATCACAGAAAGGCTCTTTCAGATAACTGTATGTTGGAAGACTGGAGAGACAGGGATGACATATTAAAAATTATAAGAAAATACTTCTANAAATGTCTTCTACATATTTCCACCTGTTATGCATGAGAACAAAGTGGCATCAGCCCTGCCTTCACCTGAAGCCGATGCAGCTCCCTGCCACCTTTTCTTCTACGCCCAGCAGGTTAAGGCTCCTGCAAACTCTGCTGTATAATAACACAACTGACAAGGTTCTGACATAACTTCTCTATTCATGGAGAAGGCTGGGTAGAGTCACCTGTGTCATTCAAATGGTAGCTACAGTTGCTTTTGCAGTTCCACCATTTCAAGGCATTTGTGTGTCCTTTGAATAGTATGAAAAGGTACATACGGGCTGTTGTCTGGATTGAAATCACATTCTTAATTCTTACATGTTTTTGTAATAGAACAACTTAATAGAAAGTTGCTCAACGTATTTTACTTGGAAATTGCAATTAAACAGAAGACTTTAAGGGGTCAGATCTCAAACCTAGTTTCAATACCATTTCCTCTAGTGAGTTTTACACATTACCTTTTCAATAAGTGGTGACAGGCAGTGCATTTCTGGGTGATTATAGCATGTGTCAGGTGGAGTTAATGGGCACAGGGCCAGAGGGAAAGTGAATAACTATATGAGATGTACAGTAATCCCTTAGAAATGCAGTGCCTTATTCCCTTCTGATTTTATAAAATGATGTTTATTAAACAATGTGATCCAAATCCTGAGGGGCACTAGACCTCTGGTACTGAGTTCACCAGGAAACTTGTTGCCAAATTGGTCAGGAAATAAAGTGTTTACTTCAAGTCTATCCACCTACAAGAACCTCTCCCTGATATGCTTATTGTATGTATGTTGCTAGCCTTGGAATGATGAATAGCCAACATCTGGAGGCTAGGTCTTTAGATAATGGTATATGCTGATTAACACTGGCTAAGGAAGGAGTTCTTAATTTAATCTGATATGTTGATGTGGTAGGGTCAATAAATGACTGAAAATAAAGTGAGAACCTTAATTTGTATGCCCTGAGAAGCTTTATAAGTTGGAAAGATCCTCTAGTCCATGGTGATTTTCTTGGCAGAATATATTCGATCATCTTCAGAAAATGGCAGTCAGTTCTCAGCTTCTGAGTGATGGGGTTTAAATCAGATCATTTGTGTTAGCCTCCTGGGTCAATTCAGCATTAACTGACTTGGCTTTTCATCAGAAAAAAGAAATAAGGTTAGATCTTCCCATCGGATTGTTTTCAGTTATAACTCAGTGCCCACATTTCAGCTGTTCATGTATTACAGCAGAAACTTTGCCCCACATATTTTAAAAATGTGTCCAGTTGATTTTATAGGCAGTAGCATTATAATAAACTTCTTCAAATTTAATCAAGCTTACTGATTTATTTGGATAGTCAATACCAGTATCTGATTTTCATTCCAGCATGGATTAGAAACAAATTCCTCATACTTTGAATTATTTTTTTATCAGATGTCTTGTTTTTTAGCCAACCCCTTACTGAGTCTAGACTCAGATTTGGAGATATAATCATCTGTAGCTTGTAACATCAGATGCATATATTGTATATCAGCTTAATCAGGCAACTTGATCAGATTTGGAAGAAGTTATGATAACAGTAATACCACATGCTCTATCAGCTTGGCAGATTTCACAGTATGTGGGACAGATTTTCACAGATGATTATTAGTCTGATTAGTCTATCTCCACAGAATCCCTTTAGAGGGCTTTTAGTCTCCAGAAAAAAAGAAAAAGCTCTCCAAACTCCATGGAAAATCCCTTCACCCCACAGATGAAGCAACAGGCTTTTTCAGAGAGTTCTGAATCCAAGACTCTGAAATGCCACCTTGTTATATGAAGTCCTGCAACTTCTCTCTTGTGGCTTCTGCTTTCAGAACAACTACTTGTTCTTGAAAAAACAGGGAAGATCTCTGTTGGAAAGATCATCTTGCATCCTGTCTGGCTTCACTTAATAGACTATCTTCTAAATAGGAAGCAAAATAAAAAAAAAGAGAGAAAGGATAATAGGACAGTGAAGAAATTATTACTCGGGCCAGCTGTAAGAAGAGGCAGACATTAAGGAAATGTAAGGAAATGGAGAAGAAGAGAAGGCACAGGGCAAAGAGTTAGTAAGAACAGGGCTAAAAACATCCAGCCTGTTTTGGGAATATCCAAAGGTTCCTGCTTTGACTTTGGCAGCTGAAATCTGTGGTTGAATATTTTCCCTCTGAATCCACATAACAACACTTTAACAGTTCTAAAAGCTTCATAATTATTTTGTACATTACCATGACCTTTCCTGAAGGGTGCAGAATTCCTAAACCTTGATAATGCGAGTTACAAAAGAAATGCCATCCTTTTATTTTTACCGTGAATTAATTGGAAGAAAACCTTGGGGGAGTGTTCTTCCTCCATATGTTTTCTCTGAGGAGCATTTTGCCTGGTGGTCAGTGCTACCTTGTGTGGTGAAGGTGTAAAAGTTCCTTCCTCCTGAAGGACTAAGCAAATGCTACAGACTGTATGACACGCTTGGACACATCCATATCTCAAGTGAGTTGAAAATGCCATCTTACTGAGCATTGCAAGGTTGCCTCTTCCTGTAATGAGACAGGTTTGCTGTATTTGACTTTGAAAAAGGTATCCTATGTACCCTTGAATGTACACTAAGAGAGATTTAATAAGTTATGTTCAGTGTAACAGCTAAAGAGCAGCTAATTATGAAAAATGTATTACTGTAGACCTAACAGGCATGCAATAAAAACATCTATTACATTAATTGTTATTCCATAAAAATGTGTTTCTGAGACTATTGGCATTTATTTAACATACAATCACTGTCTAATTTAATATAAATTAAATGCCTGCTTGAGACATTTAATTTGAAGTGTTACTGAGCTTCCTTCTCCTGTATTAAAAGCAAGAAATCAGCAGCTAATGCCTGGAGGCCAAATGTACCATTTAAATTCAGGTACCTCAACAGTAACATTTGAAGTTTCAGCCATTTGGAAAATGTTTTTCATAAGAATGTATTTGGCATTAAAATCTCCTTTTCCCCCTCACTCAAGGCCACATCCTGCCAACTAAGTCAAGTCTCTGACTTCATCCAAATGAAGTTTTGATTGAAAAAAAGGTCCTGAATTAAGAGCTGAGAATAAAATATGTGCTCTTATCATAGAAGACAAGCTTTATAAAATGTCCCAGCCCTTGCTAGTGCTGGAAGGGTAAATTATCATTTGAGTCCTGTATGGACATATTTATTTAGGACACGTAGCCTGGTGACTCAGGAAGTTATGTAAAAACTGACCCAGTTAATTTTAGATGCTATTGTTGGAAGAATATCAATGAAAATTAATCAAATAGTCACGAAGGAACCACAGGGAAGGAGCACGGAACACTGGTGGGTAGAATTTTGGCAGTGATCATCGCAACAGTTTTAATGAGAGGAAAACACATTGTCAAGTAAATTAGAGAGTAATGACATGATTAAATGGTAAATAATAGTTAAATACATGCTTGGAGGTCCAGGACAGAGACTGTGGAGGTTTTATGTTGTTCGTGTATTCCTCTCCAGGCTGCTCTGAGTATCCAGAGGAGCTCACCAGAGCTCTGCCTGTAATTTAGGGTTGGGTTGTAGCTTTTAAGACACTGAAGCCAAAAGAGCTGTTGGGGCCCTGCTGCTGAGACTGAAAAAGCTGATGCTTTCTCCATAACTCTAAAGCTTCTCCAGTCTTTCAGTTGTTGACGTGTCCTTGTTCCTTCACCAGCCATCTCCAATGAGCAAGGGCCAGCACCACAGCTTTGTTCAGCTTGCCATCACCCAAAAAATGACTGCACAGGAGACATCTGCTCTCCTTATGCAGTAGGGAAGAGGGGAGGAGTCTCTCTTCTGCTAAGGCAGGTTTAGTCCCCACTAACTGGGTGTTTGCATGTTTGCTGGCAAGCAAATTGAGTTGTATATATGACTGTTTATGCAAACAAGGAGTGCTGTGGTGCTGGCTGGGAGTTCGCCCCGTCCATATGGTTCCTTTCCCTGTCTGCTGAGGGAATGATGCAAAAAGAATAACATTCACAAGTTGTCTTCATCCTCAAATGCTTATTTTGCAAAATGGGAGGTTGTCCAGTCGAACTCTGACTTGGTAGCTTTACTTCCACCACACATAAGACAACACATGGTCATCTAATGAGCCTGTCAGATGGGAACTGACCTGGATAAGAGGCGTTTTACCTGCCTTCTGTTTGCCACTGTCCATACCAGGTGATCGGAGTAAGGATCCCGCAAAAACAACAAAAGAAAACTGAAATAACTCTGCATTCTCTTTTAATAGGATTTTTATACGTTTTTTTGTTTGTTTCTTTTCAGTAACTCCAGGTAGAGTACAGTTGCTCCATTGACTTTGGTCAAATGAGGCTTCAGAAACCTCATCCATGCCATTCCTTTCTGCTTAGCAGAACTAAAAAGAGCATGGAGGGGAGGTTATCTGTTACCAACAGGAAAAAAAACCAGGATCCTTACTGGGGAATCAGTCCACTAAAAGATTAATTACTTCCTCAGATGGTAATTCAAGTGATCAGCACATTGTGTCTTTCAGTAACAGCCTGAATACTTGCTTATTAGCATAATAGAATAATAATTTTCCCTCTTTCCACCTTCCTACACTGGAATAATTTCTTACAAAAGTCTGAGTATTGTATATCCTCCAATAATAGTACCGCAGGAGGGGAAAAGATGCAATTAAAAATTACACGTTATGTTTTTGTTTTGAAATTTTGTATTTTTACTTCAAAGATTGGCAAATAACAGCTCATACAGAGCTTATCTCTCCAGTGCATAAGATGGTTTATAATGGTTATAGTCTTAGTCTAGTCTTCTCTGCTTGGATGTACATTGTGCACCGCCAGGTTTTTTTTGTGAAGAAAATGTAAAACACTTGGTGAGTAGGAATTTCAGAATTACTTGATAGTGTTCTATTTCTTGTAGAAATCAAAGGTTAATCATAATATTTAATAGGATGATAACAAATTAATATTAAATGCTTTTGCAAGTTCTACCCAGGATACCCAAATGTTGGATCTGTTGATGAAGCAAGTACTTTTAATATTTAAATTGCAGAAATTATGAAAATAATAGTTGGCACAAAACCATTCTCACAATTTCCTGGCACAATGCATGAGCCTAATTTAAAAAATTGCTGCACTTCTCTGAAAGGCAAAATCACTGAGCACATTTACAAGATTTCAGCAGGTACAGTAGAAGGGCCATGAACTGCTGCTGATTTCATGTGAGTTGGAAGGCCCAGGATTCAAAATACTCGTCTGACTCCTTTCTCACCTAAAATTGGCCAATGCTTGATCTCCTTATATCAGGGGAGATGATGGATTTTTTAATGGTGTTTGTTACTATTTATTCTTGTTTTCATTAATTATTTGACATGAACTACAGCCCATCTTAAAGCTATTACTTGACTGGGATTCCTTTATTTCCATTTTCTTACTTCTGCCCTCCAGAGGGTTTCTTTGAGGAAGCTAACATCTTTCCTAGGTTGCTGCAGTGACACAGGATCCAAGTTTCTTGGTAAAGAATTTCCATAACTTTCAGTCACTGGTGATGTTGATACAGTTGACTAAAGTTATTTCTTCCCTTTCTAGCAAGTAACCTATACTTTCTCAGGGTAGTTATACTGAAGAAAAGCCCCATCATCTTAATTTGGGTTGGAAACAGTTTATCCTGTTATTGTGATCTCTGTTTAGAAAGATGTTTCTGTGTAGTTCATCGTATCCTGATTCAGTCAGGGGTGATTATTACAGCATTGTTACTAGGAAAATCATCAGGAAACCAAGCAGACAAACTAATATTGTAACAATGATGATGGTTTATATTATGTATGCTTGTCTAAACGAAAAAAAGGCATAGTAAGAGTCTTTACACTTATTGCCCTATAAACCTCAGAAGATTGCTATGTGGAGATAGCAATATTTGCAGTCATACAAAATTCTCCAATGTTCAGGGAAAATGTGGTAGAGCTTTCCCATAACACAAAGGATAACGTGATTTAAAAAGTGCTGTCGGGTTCCTCACACACTCAAAGGGTGAATTATAAATGTGGGGAGCCTGTGCCTGTTCATTCTTCTTCATTTCCTGTGAATGTTCTATCTTTGACTCAGTTTACACTGTTGGCACTCTGTTCTTATGGACCCAAAGATCTCATGTGTAACATGCAGACAGAAATAATTTCTGTAGGTAAAAGACAGCAGAAATTGGCTAGAGATCAAAGGTTACCCTCATTCCACTCCTTCCTTCACTTTTATTAGCCTGTCTAAATTTGGTCTTTTGTAGAGAGGAGGGGGAGAGGGAGTTGTTGGGGTTTTTTGGGGATTTTTTTTCATGAAGGAAGGTTGACTTTAAATGGGAGTTTAGGGTTTTATTTGTTATTCAGCCCTTTATGTAATTTGAACCACAGTGTAGTTACGTTGCTAGAATCAAACCTGCGGTACTTTTAGGGTACAGAGGATTGTAGGCTCAAGGAAACAGTATTTCACCTCAAGTATTTCTAGGATCATTTATATGTTAAGTGGCAAGTAGAGGAGTTCTGTTGTTTTGGGTTTTTTATGTTTTTACAGCGAATCCAGACTTGATATAATTAAAGTTCCTATTCTAAACACAGTTGGACATGTGCTTAACAAAGATGTCCATTTTACACCCTAAGATGAAAACAGAACTAAACATGAGTTTGGAAAACTTCTCTGGAAAATATGCTTGTAATTTTCACAGTTTTAATTTTTGTTGGTCTAAAAAGATGTTAATTTTCCTGTCTTTATAGAACTCCAGGGTCTAGCAGGTACCTTTTAATACTTTATTTAAGGAAATGAAATGGAATGAGTAGTGATGACCACCAATGGAGCAACTAGAACAGATCAAGTGGAAATGCTAAGAACAAGATGTGATGTTTATTTAATGCCAATAGTTTCAAATCTTTATTTATCATTTCTTACTTGAAAGAGATTAAACAAAAACAATAGCTGTCCTAGGAAACTACCACAAAAATTCTTCCAAAAATCTCACTCTGGATTGACACATTTCATGCTAGTTTTCTTGTCATTAAAAGTCTTATAAATTAACTTTACTTGAATCACAGATGAAAACTTTGTGGTAATGTCTATGTAGTTATAGATCACCACAGAAAATGAAGTACCATCATTTTTGGCTATGGGACAGAGTTTCTTGGAGTACTGTTGGTCAGGAGTGAGTGATACTGGAAGAGATAACCACAAAGTTCTAGACAGTTTTGACTTATACCAAAACCTTCAATTAAAGTTGTTGATGCTGCTTCTAAAAACACTTCAAGATGGAGCTAAGAGGTAACTTATGTTCCCACTATCTCTCAGTCCATGATTTTATATTATTCTCAAACCTCAAATACAAAAGAAGAAGTAATTTTGAAATAAAAAACACTTCATCATCCCATTCGGAAAACACAATTTTTTTTAATCATAGCACTGTTGTATAACTACAAATATTATTCATCATATCAATGCCATAAGTGACCGGGGTTATGTCAGATCTCTAAATAACATGGCTATATGTCATACTGATATGCAAATAGGGAGAGAATCCAGGGTGATAATTGTTAACAAAGATAAGAGAGACTTCCTTATGTTTCAGTTAATCTCCAGCAATGAGGGATCAGCATGAGGGACATTATCTCACATGTGCCTTGTAAAAAAATTCCATATACTAACATCAAATCATCTGATGTGGGCCATAGTCAGAAACAGGATACTGGACTAAGTATATTCTATGCAGCCTGTAGAGTTTTACAGAGCTTTCTACATGCTCATGCAGCAGATGGGAAACATGCCTGCAATGCCTGTTCTGCCTTAATTATTTGCACTCCTGTATTTGAATACCAGGTTTTGGTCACTTAACCAAGCAGTTGCTGAAGCTGGCGGATGGCCGCGTGGTGCTGGCACTGGAGGGAGGACATGACCTTACTGCCATCTGTGATGCCTCTGAGGCCTGTATAAACGCCCTTCTAGGAAATGAGGTAAAACATAAATCATAGCAGGTGGAGAGAATGAGCAAATTTTGCTGAAGCTGCTGTTGTTGGTATTCTTTCAGTAACAATGCTGTCAAGTCCTTTTTTCATTGGGTATAAAAACCATGGAATTTGAACATGTCTTAGAAATTAACAGATCTGGTTTGCATAAATAGCTCTAAATTAGATGATTATACAAATTCTTTAGTGTATGCCTAAATTATTCCCAGTTCTGAGTAATATTTAAAACCTCCAAATTGCTTTTAATGATGTGCTGAATACCAGACTTGACATCACTGGTAGTCATTGGTGTGCATATCATCTACCAGGAATGGACCTTTTAGCCATCTATCGTGGGAAAAAAACAGCTTTTTCAAGATAACTGGTAATCTCAGAAACTGGATATTGCAAAGGCACATAGTTTGCAGTATTTTGACACTTCAATTCTGAAACATTATAAAAATGTGTACAAGATTAAAAATTATTATAAGTGAAGATTCAGGTTGATTTGTATGCAGTTGAAATTGAGTTTCCTAGCGTTATCAAACACTGTATATGTTAACAACTTTTGAGAGGAGACTATAAGCCTAAATAAATATAAGTATGTGCCATTTATGTATACAAATGCAAGATAAGAATTCCTATTAGTGAAAACTTTTCTGCTATACATTAAAAAATATTTTTATCCTATAAATACAGTGAGAAGGCAAACAAAAATGCTGAAGGTGCAGCCAAAATAATTTATGGAGGGACAAAAGCCTTTACCATAAATTGTGAATTCTGCAAGATTTTGTTATAAAGTGGAGTGTGCTACTTTGTTTCTCCCTCAGGGGAAGTCTAAATAGCTATATAATCTCTCCAATCAAATGTGTTAGTTCCAAATTGCAGGCTAGTCTGCCAGTTCCCTTCCACTTCAAGGCTTCCTACCTACATGAAAAAGGTGAAGTAACATGTCTTCTGTTGGATGTTGGGCAGAGGAATTTTTTAAGTGCTCTTTTAAACCTTTGCTTTTCATCTTTATGACACATCAACAATGCTTATTATTTTTTACATTATACATACAATGAATAAAGTGTTAGCTTTTTCAAAAATACTCTCAGAAATGTAAAACAGACACCAGAAAAAAAAGAAAGGTTTCAATGGGTTTTATCTACTGTACCCTTTGACATACTCCATAAGGAAAGTTTTCCAGTGTGGTGGTATATGCCACTTTAAAAACTGCTCAGCTCAGTGTTAGTTCTTTTATTTAGGTACTGAAATATGGATTCCATAACCCAGCTTGGGGCATTTGACAATCCTAGTGAATGCCACATTGCCTTCCTGATCAACTGCCACTCCAGGGCACTCTCATTGATATTTCTGTTTTCATCCTCCCTGTGATAATAACTTACAAGACCAGTGGCTTTTCATAGCATTTCTAAACCCATTCCCTGAAGTTTGCACCCTCGTGGGACTAATGTGAATGGTTCTGTGCTGAGGGTGTGATGTATCCTCCTCTGTGTGGGTGCCTGGGTCCCTCTATCCATTATGACCATTTGGTGGTGCTACCCATTTGTGGAAACTGCCTTATTTTGTTTTACCACTGCATCAAACCCAACTACTATTTCTGCTATCACTGAATGAGAATGAATACAAAAAAACCCCATGCAGTCATTTTTAATTCACTTGTAAAAGAACATGATCCTTAATAACTTGAAACATCTCAGGCAATAAGCAGTTTTCTCATGTCCTTCTGCTAGTAATATTGTCTTCTGGGACATGCATCAAGTGGTTTGGTGCAGCAGAATTTCAAAGACAAAATACACTATGGCTGTGGAAAAAAGTACTCCAGAGAGGATGTTGCTACCAAGAATACCACAAGAAACTGACATTGGCTTAAAAGAATAAGTAAAGGTGTTGCCAAGGAGCAGACACTAATGAGAAAGTCTGATACCTAGCTAGCAGTTAGAAATAGATTTATGGCAATATACACCACATGGCCCACAGCATATATATACACTGCTAGATTTCAGCACACAATTCATGAACTTACACAGTGAACTCCAAGCATGTTCTGCCAGGGACAGATTTTTTTTTTTCCTTTAAACAACCAATTACTTTAATTTGAGGAGGGATTCTTCTCTAAATGCTATTCTTTACAAGTGATTAATAGGACAATTATAACTTATTATCTGCCTTTCACTTTTAAAAATAATGGTATATGCTGCACCCCTAGTTTAAAAACATTGGCAAGATTAACTTCAGTTCTAAACACTACACATGTATTTGAACTCAAATTAGAAAGGTTGGGAAAGGCCTTTGTGAGGTACCCTGCAGTTTGTCAGATGTATTTATTCATGTGCTGAGGATTAGAATTCATAAACATTTTGCAGAGTTTTTTAAAAACTTTTTCTTTTCTTTTGTTGTTTTTGGCCAGGACTTTTCAATACAGAAAATCGCTGTTTCATGTGTCCTATTACCAACAGAATAACACTTAAAAAAATATTCCAAAACTAGCCACAGCTTACAACTTTCAACTTTCAGGGAGTGCTGGTCTGATATGTTACCTAAGAGGTAACATTAAATTTACAAATGCAAAATGTCTTCTTCTCTTAGTTTCTCTCAGAGAATCAAGAAGGAAAACAGACTGACATCCAAAATAGATATATTTTAATTTCTACACAGCTTATATCTCAGTGATTCGTTTAGTAAAATAATTTCTCACTCTTCTCTTGGAAAACAAGTGAGTGAAGACACTAGAAAAATAATACTCTGTAAAATTTATCTTCTTTAAATAATTTGAGCATGGAAGGACTGGTATAAGTAACAGAATTTCGAGCAGATCCACATCCTTTCTGACAGCAACTGGAAAGAAGAGAAGACACCCTATGGTATCTGAAATGGCTCAGTTTGGTTGGTTTGTGAATACCTTCTTAAATAATAAAAAAATAAAAAGTAAATTATGGAATTAAGGATAAACTTTATAAAGATCAAATTTTAATTAGAAAGTTAACATGTAAAATTACTTTTAAAATATTTTGATATCTTAGGTTTTCCTTTCTGTGCTTCTGTTTACAAGCAGAAAGTTCCCATGTCACTTTGAGAAAAACCCATTTGACCATTTGCAGACCTAATTAGAAGCACTGTAGGTTATCTCCTTGGAAGGAAATCTTCCTAAGAGGTGAGAAGAGATTAAGCAGCTGGGTTCCCTTGAAATCCAAAATGTAAACATGGAAAACCTTTTGGAAGGCGAAATGGCAAGATGACCATCAGTTGCCTTAAAATATCCCTGAATTCTCTCAACATGATTTGAGAACTGGTCCATTAAAAGAGCATCTGTTAAAACAAAGGAAAATATAGTTCCTAAAGAATCATTGCTTTTAAGCCTTTCTGAGATTATGATATGTGTGCTGAAAATTAAATTCTTTCACTTATTGTGATACTCTTTAAAAGATTCTACTGTTTTTTCATATATTGATTACATAGATTTTAAAACTCATTTTTATAGTGTATATAGATATACATATGACTTCAATTAAGAAAACCATTGAATATTAAGATTTTTATTTTATTCCAAGAAGTCTGTGAAAATTAGCTTGAATATTGAGACTTTGCCCAAAAATCTTCATTGTGGAGTATGGAAGTTCCACCCTGTTTTTCCATCCCAGCTTTGGTGCTTCAAAAGAGCTCTGCTATGACTTTTGGTCCCTAGTGGTGGTGAGTAATGCTGCTCTAGACACGTAAGGGTACATGTTCTGGTTTCTCTCCTCCATATTATTTCTGAAGAGTCACTACTTGGATTTAAAAAATCCTTGGGCATGGGTTTTCCTTGAGCCCAGTATGCTAAATCCTGTGTTTTATTTCCAACATAACTGCATTCATATAAGAATTCATCTGCAGCCAGAAAGAGTAGGGAAGTATTCTTTCATGCACAAAACTCTTTGAGTCAAAACCTAAGGATTTAGCTCTTCCTTCATCCTATCCCTTTTAAAGCAGCCAGGTGTGATATCTCCATGGGACGCAGAAGTCAGTATAACATCATGGCCCCTCTGATCTGCCTACAGGTTTGGGCAGTGTCTCTTAGCCGCCCGTGGCACAGCAGTTTCCTGTGGTCTGTAACAAGTGATAATTAGTCGCAGATGGGGTCGTGCTCTTCTTTGCACAGAGGAAGCAGAGAAGTGCAGTCCACAGTGTCTCTGCCCAGCGGGACCCTGCAACAAAGGCACGAAAGAATGCACCTCTGCTCTCATTGACTGTGGCGGCCAAGGCTGAATTTGGCCCCAAGTGTAAAAACATGTTTAAGTGGCTAAATTTAACATCTTCTAGTAAATATTCTTCTGGCTTGAATTTCAGTCTGAAGCAGAATTTGACAAAACGTGATTGGTTGGCTCCCAAGCATGCTTGAAAACTTACACCGGGCAATCTTCTTGCAGAGTGTGAAGTATGTGCTTCTTTCTTGCAATCTGTTGAGCTGGCATTTAGGAGGGGATGGTAATTTAAGTGGAAAGCTTGTACTTTGCAGCTTTCCTGCTGATGATGAAAAGTTGGCATTTTCTCCTTTGTGGAATTCAGTGTCAATCTAGGGCTGCTTGCCAGCTAGGCAGTGAGCTCTGCCAAGAAGGCATTAAAAGGGGTTATTTACCAAAACAGGTAAGCATTTCTCTCTCCAAAATGGAAATATTCATGGAAAATAATATGGCCTGAGATAAATTTTAAATTGCATGGTAAACCTGCTCACAATCTCACATCCTTATTGTTAATCTGACTCTCATACTAAAAAATACTTAACACCAGGTTTAAACACCTGTCAACTGCTGCTTGCATAAACCCAGTGTCTAGAAACAGAGATCTGGATGGAACAGGAAACTGGAGCAATGTGTGTGCCAGAGGTCAGCATAGTGACATCAAAGTTCCCAAGGTGGACAGTGCTAGTCAGGAAGTGGTTTGGCCAAGGAAACAGAGAATGTTCTGATTCCAAAGTTACAGAATTCCAAGGTATTGCTTGGTTTTCAGGGACTGACAAGTGCTAGAGACCCTATTGACCCTTTGTGTCTTTGAACTTACTTCCGATGAGATCTGATTTATTTATTTACTGCATTGTAACGCTTAATCACAAAAATACCTGCTTGAGTGCAGAAACTCTGAGAAAAGTGCTAATATAAGAACACATAAGAGGACCTGTGAGGTCTTTGAACTTACTCTTCTGCAATAATAGGCAACATTAAGAGCCACAAAGCTCCGCCTTTATGCTGATAGGTTTTTCATATAGTTTAACTGAGAATGGGAGGTTGTGATTTTTACCCCTGCAGCCCTGGCATCCCTGAGGAGCCTGCCTGCCTCCTCCTCTTCCTCAGCTTCTGACAGACTCTGTGCTCCTTACCTTCTGCTTACACTTGCCTCACTTGTCAGTAATCTCTGACTGCACTCCACGAAATTCTTCTGTGATGCTAATCTTGGTACTCTAAAACCTGACAGTGCTAAAGACAACATGGATATTGCTAGAATTTTCAGCTCAATACAAACTGCTGTGGTTTCAGATTCTCTCCATGCTCCCAAAGATCAATTCAGATCCCTTTCTGGGCAAATGAAATTTCCATCATTAATTCCTTCTTCAAACATTTGTTGATATGCCTCTGGCAGATTTTGGCATACCAAGTGATTTTTTTTGCCCATTTACATTGTTTTTCCTATTTTGAAAATGAGTAGTGGACTCAGTTTTTACATTAATCTACTTGGGACACGAAAGCCCAATTCAGCCATGTAAAAGCTTTGAAAATGTGACCCTTTGTGTCTGGTCCAAACTGTCTCTCCAGTGGTTTGGTTATTTCTGCAGACTTGAGCTGCTCTTCTCTGAGATATTTCTTTCCTGATGGTGTATTTCCAGTTCTCTTTTCAACTTCTTTTCTGTTAGCCTCCAGATTTAATAGACTTCATGAGCTGAATGCCAGTAAGTGTAGGAGGGAAGGTGAGGGTGCCATATATGCCAGGTGTAGAGTAATTTCTTTTGTTCAGTGCTGGGTCTGACTGCTGATATTTTCCAGGGACACCTCTGTGTCTACACAGTTGTATGCAACTGTGGATGACTGCCAACAGAATCTTTCTTTGAATGCAGACAGTCTCATTTCAAAGGGTATAGAAATAGCTGCCATAACCCACTGACTTTATTTCTGCAGTGATTTTGTAATGGAACTTCATTTTGGGCTGTGCAGGATATATGGTGTAATGAACTCACTTGTGGAGCCTGATAAAATTTTCCTTGATATGAAAGAGGGTCTAAGGTCTGTTGGGCTGCACTTAAGCAGCATCCTTAAGGATGAGGAGACAGAAAGGCTTAGGAGCCTGTCTCAGCCAAGCTTGGAATATAAAATGAAAGTTTTGTGGAAAAAAAAAGAGTTAAGGAAATGATCAAACATGCCTATTATACTCACATCACCTACAAAACTCTTAGTAGTGCTAACAGAGTAATGATTGGGATAGGTGTTGGATGTTTTACCCTTTTTCTTCTTTTAAGGATTGATCAGCTTATGCTGAATTCTAAAAACACATCTGCCATTTCTAAATATTCACCTGATATGTCTAGATACTCAAATGCAGCCTACTTGTTTTTTAAAAAAATCTATACTGATAAATAAAGAGGTGGGTTTGGTATATCAAGAAAAACCTTTTGGGTTTTGGGTCTTACAAAAACCCAGCTTTAAGGAGGACAACAAAATATCCACCTTGATATAGAAAATCTCCTTTGTCTCTACATCAGTTATTCTCATCTAAAAAATGAGTACAAAGTGTCTGCATATAATTAGTACAAAAGGTCTGCCTAAAGAAACTTATACTCAAAGGGCAAACCAAGACATAGCTCTCACATATTGCAATCTGTCAATTCCATACTGTTTACTATTATTCGTACTGCTATGGCCTGGAGCTATTTTGTTCTGTTTCAGGGAAGTGAATTGGTCATCAAAGCCTTAGGAATTAGGAAATTGATGAAACAGAACCTTAAACTACTCCATACTGTCCCTTATGTGTTCCTGGACACAGCATAACCAAACACAACTTCAGGGTTTTGTATTCTTCCTGGCCAAATGATAGATTACTTTAAACAGAAAATGACTAGTGATAAAGCAAATGCTATTTATCTGCATAACTCAAGGTATGGATTATTAAGGTCATTATATGAATTATTGCTCTAAAATCTGTAAAGCTTGATCTGTTGGTTAACATTTTCGTAAATACAAAGTTCCCCCCCAGGCACCTGAACGAGTTACCAAATAGAACCCCCTATGAAGATGATAAAGCAGATGTGGTTCAAGGATTGCAAAAGTATCTGAAATATTATTCCTATTGCAATTGCTGTCTTTGTGCTAATCCACGATACGTACTAGATAGGAACAATCTTTCTTTGCACTGTGGCCTCTTGGTTACCCAAGTAGCACTGGGACCCAGTCAGGTCCAACCAGCACTTCTCTGCATACTGGATCACTGAGCAGAATGGACTGATTTATGCTATTTAAAAACAAAACATAGTCCTATTGTTTCTAGCCAGAAGAAAATCTTCCAGCTGCAATCCCATATGGGCTTCTAAGGAAATAATGACATGAACTATTCATTTTAGTTACCAAGACTGTAAAGGACTGGTGATATTTGCAATGTCTTTATCTCTGACAGGCATTCACTGCTGATTGTAGTGGCAGGATCCCAGAAGTTTTGGGATTTGTAGCTAAGCTTGCTTAAAATAGCACCACTGAGGGAGTATCCACACTGCAGTTACTTCCCACTATGTGTGCTTGAATCAAAGTTGATTTTATCTAGCTGGTGAGTAGCAATGCAGCGGTAGCAACCTGGAGGACAATATATGATGGCTACTGAACTATTAACTTCACAAAGGAAGCTCCTTGGGTGGGCTTCACTTGACCTAGTTTAAAATAGACCCAGGCATACTTAAGAAAGGAGTTTTGTCTGCATCACAGATGTCTTCTGTCAGTGGTGGTTGAACTTGCTTAGCTTTAGAGAGGAGAGATTGGTGTTGAGATTGTTCTTTTTTGTCCACCTTGACACAGTTGCTACTCTTCAGGATGCAAGGCTGCACACCCAGCCATGGCAGTTTACATGGGGAAGCAGAAGAGCTTCATGCATCTTAGCCTTGTTCAAGGAGAATAGAGTTATTACAATGCAAGGAGAAACATTTAGCCCAAACAACTTTTTACCCTTTTTTTCCTAGGAGAAAATGTGTGGAAGGTGGACAGAAAAGCACATATGGGTGACATTCAAAATACAGTTTACTTTTTATATTTATCCACTGCAGGGCAAAAATAACTATGCAGTAACTGAACACTTCTTTCTGCTAGTGCAACCCTACTCAAAGAATATACAATTAAAACTAGGAAATCAAAATGCAGCTGATTCTGTAAAAACTTAGGGAAATTTATTGCTAATCTGTAAATCATCTTTTAATTTACTACTTTATTTGAAATTAATGTTAAGCTAGTAAAAGCGGCTGTGTTTTATGGTTTTCCCCTGTAAACTTTAAAATGTGTAAGATGGTTAGATGAAATAACACCAGAAAAATAAAGATAATAGAGTGCACACTGTGGTTCCAGTGCAGCTTCAGCAAGGTTTTGTTTGGAGTGCCCAGCTGCATATACAGACGCAGTGGAATTTGGTTTGTGAGGAGCCTACAAAAATTACACAAATAACTAGCATTTTTTAATGAATAATACACAGACATGCACCTGCTTCAGAGACTCCATAGATTAGTCTTGCAGCCAATAGAAAAGCCCCTCGGAATTCAATTACATGGCTGGAAAACAGAAAACAAAATCATGAGTCTACATTTAGAACTGATACCAGCAACATATTAACCAGTTCTTCAGCTGAGCTTTTCCTGAGGATTAGATTGTTTCAGTTTGTTTTATGTCCCTGTGACTGACTATTTATGTTATTCTATTCTATTCTTTCAGCTGGAACCTCTCCCGGAAGATATTGTGCACCAAATCCCCAATATGAATGCAATAGCTTCTTTAAAAAAGACCACTGAAATTCAAAGTATGTTTCTCAGTTTGAGTTGGTGGGTTAGTGGGGTTGGGGTCATTTTTTTTTAATTAATTAATGTCATAGGCATTATTGTTTCAGAGAAAAGAGTGGGAAAATGTTCTGTGTATAAACTGACGTGGTGTGTCTAATATTTATATATATATATCTATATATGATTTTATTTTTGTTTCTTCAACATTTCTTTGTTCCTGCCACATATTTAGCCTTGAAAAAGTAACCCATTAAAATTATTTAAACATTTCTGGTTCCCAAATGTTCCCAAACTTTTTCATTCCAGAGCAGCTTGGATGAAATAGATGTTTGTCAGTGAACAGAGGTAAATTAGAGCTCTAACAAACAGTTTGTTCAGATTCTGTTTCTGCAGCCCTTTACAAGGTACTCACTTTGAGATCCAGAGGAGCTTGAGATAATACTGAAAAGCTCTGCTTGAGCACTGGTCCATTGAACAGTGCTAAAAATGACATTATTTTATTGTTTCTGAAACAGGGGGTACATTATTGCTTCACCTGTGTGCTCTGACCCTTAACTACCCAGATGCTTTAGGGCATTTGCTTACTGAAGAACTTTGTGCCAACTGAAGCACACATCCCTTAAATTCTCCAATCTTCTGGTCTCTGCCATTTTATTGAACCAGTGGGCGCTTCCTGACTTCTACTGTTTGCTTTAGAATAATGAATGAATAACAAATGTTTTCCTTCATTTGAGATGAACCACAAATGGTTGGGATTCATCGACATAAAATAAATGCAGTTTTTAAAAGGGATACCATGTCCAATTCACAGTTCATGCAGTACTTCTCCATCTGATTTTTGCTGCAAAGTGACAAAGAAAATTCATGGTAGGTATATAATTCATTATGCATATCAAGGAGACACCTAGATACAGAAAAGCTCTAATTAAATCAGCTGTATGTAATATGTTCAAATAAGTCTTTTGTGCTGAGTGGTATGTTCTTGGATAGCTTGTGATTAAAAATTCCCTGTTAATAATCTGTTAATGATCTGGAAGGAATCAGCAGGTTAAGGAGATTCATTTACTGTGCAGGATAGTGCAGATTTGCAAATAATAAGGGCAGAATGCTACACACACACACCACAGACACAAGGAAAAGAGATGCAATTCTGTTTGAATGAAACATACATGTAATGGAAAATGGATCTGAAACCAAAAAAAAGGGTGAATTGAGAAATAGACAAGCAGAAGAGTAGGAATACAAATGATGGCTGTTAAGAGAGAAGGTGTGGATTTAGGAACAAATATATAGTGTAAATCTGAGAACACAGTCCAGAGCTCTGCAGAATGACTTGATTTTGCCACAATTAGGTTTCAGCTGAACTGGTATGTCATGCAGTCCAGTGGGCTGTTCTGAAACCTTAGTGAGGCTGCCTTAGGGTTTGGACATCTTTACACACAACATTCTACCTTTTCTTGCAACTACCTAAAAAGTTACATTTACCTCATTTTGTCTGGAAGGAGACCAAGTAGTAGGAAGGAATATGCTTGGATGACAGGAAGGAGCCCCGAGGAAGTTCAGTGCAGCTTTGTGATGCATATTTAGATCTAAGAGAAGCAAGTACCTGTTCAATATTTTAGAGAGTTAAGCAGTCTGGAAAGCATTAGGCTGTTGAGTAGCACCTCAAGAGGTACTGAGAAAGCTTGATTTGTTTCGATCATTGAATTGCCTCTGGATATTGGGTTTGTATTTCTGTGATCCAAATTCCCTAATGAATATTACCAACATTTTATACCAAATAAGCCTCTCCTCTGTGCTTTTTGCAAAATCTTGAAACTACAATACTTTGAAACTAAAAGCCAACTTTTTTTCTAACTAGAATAGAATTTCTATAAATGCTTTTTATTGACAGTGGTCCAAAGCTCCTTTGAAAATGTAATACATTTGGAATTAGTGGTTCCCACACCCATGTAATAGGCTGTTTCTAAACAATCCTGTTCGATACCGACCCCAAACATTGTTTTTCAAGCAAGACATGGTGCAGGATGTCCAAATCTATGAAAGGCAGTTACAAATGCCTATAGGACTGACAGAAACATTCCCATTTATTATTTCCTGGTAATTGTCAATGCTCACACAAATCTTTGAAGGAGACTTAAGCACATTTTCATGCTGAAAGCCAAAGCATACCTAGAAGACTGATTTGGTTTCATTGGTATTTTCTTGCAATTCATGATTGCTCAGGTTTTATATGAATGAAACCAGGAGTATGCTTCATTCTTTCCCTTGAGCTCCACCAAGTTCTTCTCAATGAATGTAACAGCACTGGTAGAATTTCACATTCCAGTAGAGCACGGTAGAAATGGCATTTTCAGAGACTGGAGTGGTTTGAGGTCAATGCTGTTTGACTTCTTTTAATTGTCAGTCCACAGCATACCTCCTAACAAAGCTCCTTTGCAGCTGCGTGCTGTGATTGCCTCCCCATTCGGTAACTCTTTGCCTATAAATCTTTTGGCTGAACATGCACTCAAGGCCTGTATGTTTTGAGTACAGCAAATAGATATTGCCCTGGATAAAAAGAAACTTGCAAAGCTCTTCTGCTTACCCAAAGTGTTTGCAAAGTACGTTTTTCCATTTTAAAAGAAAAACCTATCATTCTTTTTCACAAGCATCACAGAGCTGCATGACGTACCTGCTGCTACCTGCATGCTATTTCTAATTGTGACTCCTTAAACATTTCCCCCCACAAACCAAAAACACCCTGCCATGTAGTTCCTTTCTCCAGGACCCTCCAGTGCAGTATGGGGGCTGCCACCTGCCTCCTGGCCTGACTCTGTTCTCTCTATCGCTGAAGTCCCTCTCATAACACAACTCTCCGTGTGGGGAAACAAAGAACACCACCAATGGCTTGGGAGTGAAGGGCGGTTATAATGGGCACAGAGAACCCACTAATATGCTTAAATTGGCCCTGAGTTTTAATGTTACAAGAAAGTCAGGATTCAGGGGGCAGCTGGTGTGCAAACCTGTGTGTGAATGAATGAATGTGATGTAGCAATCCTCACTGATGCTGTTTTATTGTTGCTGCAGGAGAGCAACACAGTGGTAGCTGGGTACTAATGTTTTATTTTATGAATAAAAGCCCTTGAAAACTCCAGCAGTGAACATGGGTTCATTTCTTTTATAGGCAAGAGGGGGTGTTATTCCCATGCCAACAGATTTGATTTTCTTGCACATCTGTTTCTGCAACAAAAACCCCACCCTCTCTGTGAACATTTAGCTCATAAATTATAGGGTTTGAATTGGGTGTATATTGCAAAGACTGACTTTTGCACATAGGATCTGTGAGAACATTGTGGAATGCTCATATAATTTTTTTGTTTGTTTTTGGTGTATTTTTTAATGAATAGAGAATATGGTCTGTGAGCACAGTAATAATAGAGAATATTTTTGTCTTGTTTTTATAAAATTTGCCAGGCTCCAATCATTGAGCCTACTGTTATGTACATAACTTTTTAGCTCTGTCTTTCATGTTTTTGGAGCAAAGCCAACCTCCTAACACTTAATCTCAACTTTGTAGGATACTTAATACACTTTACATTTTATCCCCAGAAGGTCCCCGTTATTTAAAGATTCTGCTAACTACTCAAACGTGCACACTATTAGAGTTCAAAGAGACACTCTGGCCATGCTAACTGGTTGTTCTTGAAGATTGACTTGGGCTTTCATCTTGCAATGATGTTTTTGAATAAAGACATTTTCAGAATTTATTGACAGTGGCTTTCTCACTGGAGGGAAAAGTTCAGCCTTCCAAAAGCCTGAAACTGCGTTAAGAGAGTGAGTTTTCAGCAGTGTTTCTGCAGCACAGGCAGCACCACTGCTGGCGTGGCCTCCCAGCTGTCAAAGCCTCCTGCTACCCTCTGGATAAGCACCTCAGCTCAGCCTTCTTTCCAGCTGCCAAAATCCTCCTTTTAGTCCTTGGAAAGGTCCCCTGCTTGATCCCCTCTCTTTCACAGCTGTTGAAACCCTCTGTCTAATTCCCAGATAAGTACCCTGATCCAACCTCTGCAGCAGCTGCTGAAAACTTCTTGCTAAACACTGAGTAAGCTCTGGTCCAGAGCTCCCAGACTTCCCAAAGCTCCTAATTCCCAGGTGTCTTCCACCTGGCAATTAGTGAGTGCTCGGTGTTTTACTGGACTGTTAAGAAATATATATGTAAATTCGTACTTGTTCATGTAGTTTCCAATAATCAAGCTGTTTATAATAGCTGTGCAGTAGCAGATCATTTTATATGTTTAGGATGAGTCACTTGCTATTATGTTTTGCATTTCTCGATGAGCTTCTTCTGTTGCAGGCAGAAATCTGAAAATACTCATGCTTTTAATCCACTGCTGTATTTTTACATAGCAGACCAGAAAGCTCCATCCCTTACGATACCTGGCAGCTTTCCAGCAATAGCCAGTTCATATATGAAGGCTTTAACTAAATTATTGTTCTAGTATACGCCCTGAGGTTGGAGCAGAAAGAACATCCAGGACTAACAAACTTGATTGTTCTGGCAACACCACTTCAGCCTGAGCTGGCATTTCTGACTTCTTTCCTTTTCAAGACAGTGCTGTGTGAGCACTTTGTACAACAATGTATATTCTCCTACATTTTGCTCTCTCTGCATCAACTGCGTGATATATCAGAGCTTCTAGTTATTAACTCTGCTCTGAACTCCCATCACCTCGTGTAGATAAAGCCAATAGCCTTCCTGAAATTTTGTGTTCATTAGTCTGTGTGTTACTTCTCCAGTTTATTACCTTCTCGGGAAGGGTGTGACACAGCTCTTGGAATGAAAGCACTTTCCAGCTTGGCATTCTTAGGTTCAGAAATAGACCTCTTCACTGCAGTCTGAAATTTCAACTGTACTGCTTACACCACAGTGATTTTAAATTATAATCACTCAGTGTTGAACTAAGTGATTACTGTTCTCGTACCACCATGCTAGCTAAAATTCCCATAAATTATTACGTGTGTTTTTCTTAGGCAAGTACTGGAAGTCAGTGGAGCCATACTCTGTGCCAGTGGATTGTGCTCTGGCTGAGTCTCAGAAGCAAGAGAGGGAGGAAACAGAAACAGTATCTGCTATGGCCTCTCTTTCAGTGGATGTTGAGCAGTGTATTCCTCAGGAAGGCAGCAGGTAAGTGCATGAAATTATTGCAGAGAGCAAGGTTTTCACTCCAGCCAATTGAAACAAAGAAAAAAGACTAAGGGTTTCAAAATTATCTGCTGATTTAGATACCTGGAATTTTTCATCCCTGGATTTCAGTTCCCTCACTTAGCCGCTGGTAGAAGAGATATTCTATGCTATTAGTTTTTTGGGTTTGGTATCTCTATTTCTGTACTAAAGTTCATGATTAGTAGAAGAACCTTGTTTCCTTCCCATGTCTAATCCTTGCTACTTCATAAAAAGTGCAATATCCATATGAGGTAAATTGACATGGTCAAGTGTAATCAGCCATATTCTTCTCAGTAGAACCTTTTCAAATCTCTTTTAGTTTTTATTTTCTAGGAAAGCATTCAACAAACAGATAAATTTAATAACGATGGACTTAAATCATAATTATGTGATATTAGACAGGCATTAAAAGTTACTTCCCTGGAAATTATGTGAACAGTGCCAGTATAAAACTTAAAGCAATCCTGACCAGGATTAGGGTCAACGTTTTCTGTGTACTAAGATGGAGGTACACCAGCAAAGAATGAGAATGCTGGGTTTTCCAGCTTGTCATCTGCTTTTTACATTAATGGGGATTGCTTTCAACTTCCAAATTAAGAAAACGATGCAGTAAATGCTATTGTGTGTTTTGCCAATTACATGTGAAAAAAACTCAGTAACCACTGAATATTCTGTCATCTATAATCAGAAGAGCTTCTGCAATCAGTTTTTGGAGATTTCTTTTTTTGTTTTGTTTTAAGGACAAACATTCCTGATCTGAACCAGTAGAGAAAGACACAAAATGTGGTGGAACCACTTGGGTTCCATCATACACAGAAAACAGAGGAGGAAGGAGGAAACATGAAAAAAGCCTTATAAGGAGACTCATCAGCTCATCAGGCTGTGGAACAGCCGTAGAGAAAGGAGGGAGCTGTGGGTAGGGACAGCAGTGGTGGGAGTTGAGCCAGAAAGATCCATGGCTCCTACATTGTGACTGCTTCTTAGTTGCTTAATTTCTTTCCTCCTGTGTTGTGTCTTTTAATCAGAACTGAACTGATAGGCACCCAGGGGACTAGTGCAATGCTCAAAACTGTGGATGTGGTTGGGAGCGAGCATCCCTCACAACAGTGGCAGCACTCATCTATCAAAGAATTGAGGCATGGCTCAGAGGGGCACACAGGGAATAGAGCTAGCTAGTAAAGTTCACAGTATTTTCATAATTACCTTTCCAATTGTAATTATATTTTAATATGCCATGGCTATTCTTGTGCTAGGTTTATTGCAGACAACTTCATAAAAGCTTAGAGAAGAATCCATGATGAACACAAGATGTATTTTAGATTTATGACTGTGCTAATCGCTGCTCAGCTGAGGAATAATGTAGTTTTTCATATAAGTTTCTGACAGTTACAAGACACTTCTGCTAGCTAGGGACAGAAAAATACCCACTTGTGTATGCGTAGCTCTGAAATATAAATAATTTTAGTTAAAGTATTGGAAATCATGCAGTCAAGCAAATTAAAGCTATAAATTGTCTGGAAAAGGGCATGGCTAATTTTGTGTATTTTTACATTGCTGAGAATAACCAAAAATTTTATTTGTTATATGCCTCCGCTCAAAACTACAACTACCAAGAGCAACTGCTACTTCTACATGATTTGAACAAAATAACCCTTTGACTAACACTGCACTTAATTACTGTACTTATTAGCTACCAACTGATAACCTGTGACAGTTCCCATCCACTCTGAAAACAGAATTTCAGGGCAGTGCTGAGAAACATGGAAAAAAATGGATGGACTAAAATGAACACAAGTGGAATTCATGTGGCTGCCAGATTCATTACACTTCATCAGTTCTGAACTCTTGTAGGGATGAATCCATTGTGATGAATTGTTTTGTGGAAAAATGACTTCGTTTGGAATATCTTCTGTGGTGCTGCAGACATTTGTCAAGAGTACAAAAGAAAAAAAAGCCTATGCACGCATGCATCCTGAAATCTCTTTCTAGATTTGTATGCCTCAAAGAAGTCACATGAAACCAAGTTGCCATCGGAGAGTGACAGGACCCAAAAAATGCTGTCCCACTGGACCAAAATTGATAGTTAGGTTTTCTGAGGCTTCTGAGCATCATTTTCTTTGTTTTCTTCCTGATGAATGTAAGGATCAACATGGAATTGCATGCTTTGTATTCTGTGTAATTTACTTCATTTCACATAAGCACACCATCCATTTCGTAGGTACGTACCAACATAAATTTCACATTTTTTAATGTTTGTTGGTTGTAATAAAGGGCCATGTATGCAATGCCTCTTGTCCAGCAGCTTTCTATGGTGAACAGAGGACTGCAGGGATGTGAGGAGTCATGTGGGGTCACAAGCTCTGTTAGAAGGTGTGCCCTTCCTCCTGTTGGTGTAGATGGGGTCACCTTCTCAAGATCTGTTGCAAACTTTTGCATTGAGTGTTCATTTGGGAAAGTTTTTTGTGACAGGTAGGGTGGGAGCAGAACAGGAAGCACCGTAGCTGATGGGGCATCCTGAAGGTTTCCTTCATTACACCAGGAATCAATTTGCTTCCTCTTAATTCCCACCACGGTCAGCCAGGCTGATAGTTCTGGCCTGTAACTCTAAGGCTGTTTCACTGATTCCCTGGGAAAGATTCTGTCGACTTCAGCTCTGGATGGTCAGGCCTCCAGATGAAGAGCAGCAGCAAGAGTCTCTTTGCGGGAAACTCTGGCCAGTTATGTTGGAGGATATATTGGTGTTGGAGTGAGATGACTCATTTTAAACTCAGATTTTGGGTAAAGCAGCTCTTTTCCTGGCCAACTCATATCTGACTCATTTACCACTGATGGATGAAATGCTCCTGGTTAAGGCCCATATTAAGTATTTTTATTTCTTTCTTCTCTCTTTCTTTCTTTTCTTCAAGTGACAGTGCCGATTATTTTTTTACTTGATTTTCTGTGGCAGGGTAAATGAAGAAAAACGTGAAAAGCCGCTGTGATTTTAGTGGGTTTTTTTACCAAAGCATAACTCTGCATTTTAAGATCCAATTGAATCTTGATTATAGACTTTGGAAGAGTACAGATATAGAAAAAAGAGTTTGTGGAGAGGAAAGGAAACGTGTGGTGCTAACGGGGTAGAGATGCAATTAAAGAAATGAGCATGTCCTACAAAACATTTCTAACTACCAGAAGTTTTGTGTGTTGATAACTGTTTGTTCCCTATGTGAGATACAAATTCAGCTGATTTAGAATTTAGCTTTGGCCAGACATCTGTTTTAGAAATCATGTTGTGATACTACTCAGTACACTGCTGTCCCTGATACCTTGGAACTTCTGTATGTTTCTTCTTAATATGGAAAAAAAAAAAAAAGGGTGTGGAGGGAGATCTCTTTCACTTACTATTTTTACAGGATGCAGTAAATCTTGAGAATGACATTTATCAGAATTTGACTTTATGGCTCTGGTTCAGCTGAGCATAGATTTTACTCAAATGGAAATAAAAACAAAGTATAATTTTTACTCTTAATGTTACAGAGCTACCAGTTGCAGTTTCAGTCAGATTGCATTATATTATATACTAGAGCAAATGGTTGAATCATGGGGTACAGCTAGGTACCATTTAGGGTCACTTGCCATATTTGTCTATCAACTCATAAAGCTTCACTTGGCCTTTCCCTATTTGGGTATCTACCTCAGCTGTGCTGAGTACACAGCACACACCTGGCCATACTCCACAGGGCTTACAACCCCCTCCAGCCTCAGGAGCTGCAGAACAACTTTCCCAGGTCAGCCTGCACCCTTATGTTGCCCATCTTCTTCTCATCCTTGGTGGTGGGCACCTAAGGAGGAAAACCAGGAGTAGAGGAGGGTGAGAGCCAGCCCTGGTGGGTTGATAGATCTCAGCTGCTGTATGTGACCCATCCTATGTAGAAGTCTTGAGGATATATACACAGGCATAAACTTTTCAAAATCTTTTTGAACCAGCTTATGCCTCTGGCACTTGGGTAGTGAATCCCACAGCTTCATCAAGCATTGCACTGCTTTTACTTATTAACCAATAAAATCACTGGGAAACCCCTAGGTCTTGCATTGTGAGAAAGAAAACCACCTCTTTTCTTATTTCTAATCTTTGACTCATATCTCGTTTTGAAGGCTTGAGCTTCTCAAGACTCTGTATTCCTGCTGGTATGAAAATAATTTCTTACCTTTGATGATTTTTGCTCCTCTCTGCTTTTGTAGTTTCTTTGAGATGGAGTAAAAGCTACGTGCAGGACTCCAGGTGCTGGGCACATTGTGAATTCAGACTAGCTAATACTAGGGATGTTTTGTTTCTGTGGCTTTCTGCTCCTCTACCATTAACTCCAAGTTCTCAATCTTAGCCATCACTGTTAGAACAGTTAAAGCTGTCCTCCCTCATTTTCTGTATTCTGTGTTTGTGTTGTTTGCCTTCTTCTCCATACAGAAATGCTGTTATAGGCCTTAAAGCTGAGTAGTATTCACAATTTGGCATCATCAGCAAACATTCTCACCTAATCTTCTCTTAGTCTGCCTAGTCTCCAGTATGATCTGGAGAATTCCTCCATGGTGAAAATTCACCAATATTATTATGTGTTTCTTACTTTTGATGAATTGTTAATCTGTGAAAGGACCTTCTAGGTTCTTCTAAGCACTTGGATAAAATTGTTGGAAGACTCTTTTTGCAGAGGCCAATCACTTGATCCCTCTTCCCTAATTTCCTTCAGAAACTTCTGATAAATTTGAAAGGATTGCCATCTTTTTAAGTGCTAAGACCTAGCTCTTACCGAAATGACTGTTAGCTAAATGCCTACTAATTCCATCACTGACTGTAGCTGCTTTCAATTTTGCCATACAGGCTTACTGTACCTCCTGTGGTTTCCAAAAGGGGAACTGCTTTCCTTGCCTCTCTACCTCTTGCTGAGTTAAGCTGTAGAATATGTTCAATAACTACTTCTTTTACAACATCCTAATCGTATTTTCCTGGAACGCAGCAGACAAATATCATCTGCTCTTAGAAATTTGGCAATGCTTGGTGTATCAGTTTGTTCTAGCACTGATTCTGTTTAGGATAGTTCATCTGCAAGTAATAAAATATCACTGACACTTCTCTAGTGAACCCAGATATAAATAGTTCATTTTGCTTTTGTGGTCTACCTTCCTTGATGCTCCTTTTATGCTTTGATCATTTCCTCTGATGTATTTTGAAAGATCTTTTTATTATTAGCTTTTATGCCTTTAATATGTTGCTCTTCAGACTTACCGTTAGTTTGCTTCATTGAGGGTTTACATTTAACTTGCCAGAGTTTATATTTTATTTAATTTGCCTTGTTTGGACATTATTTCCTCTTTTGAGAGTATATATGGAATTACCTTATTCCGCTCTTAAACTAGGATGGTTTTTACTTTTAGTTCCTTTCTCTTTGATCCATACTAAATCCATTTTTACTAGGATATACGCTTACTCGGGATGTCTTATATAATGTCTTTAGACACTCCCCAAATCACCTTCATGATAAAGAAATGTACCTCTTTTTCCCCAGCTCTTTGGTACCAGGGGATCCCTTTTCAATTATAATGATCTTCCCTGAGACAAATGAGTTAAATTAGGAGCAGATTATGGCATAAACCACCCATACCATGCCAGAAAAATCTCTCTTTTGTTCAGCA
>WBMY01006426.1:173138-214278 GCA_013397315.1 Donacobius atricapilla | reverse complement strand
AAAAAAAAAAAAAATAGAAAAGATCTATATTAAAGCCATAAGTGAAGACTGTCATGCTTTTTATTCTAAAATCTGAAAGGAACCTTAATTAAAACAAGATTTTGGGGAAGGCCATGATATGAAAGATATGGAACAATATGGTTTCAGTTATAGGCAGACTCAAACCTGTAAATCAAAGATGAAAGATTTCACTCAAATAGAATTATATAATTCTCTTTTGTTATGCAGTCAGACTATATCTTTCATGCATTTGGGTTTGTTTACGATTAGCATTTTAATTTTAAAGACTTTTATTACTTATACCAAAGCTCTCCACTGCAAGTCAGATATCTGAGGCATGCTTTGAAAAGGGAAATCTAAAAGCAGGGATGTCATTTCCTATAATGTGAAGTAAACTTTTATTCTGAAAGGTTTACTCTGAAATGAATGTATGCCCCTTAGAAAGGGAAATAAAATTCTGACCCTCAGAAAGTGAAATAAAATTCTACCCCCCATTTACAAGCCAAAACCATGCTCGTTTTAGTAATGCAGAGTCTAAGCAGGCTAAATTAACTCCTGGTGCAAGCCACCTTGCCTGACTCTGGGCTGTTCTGAAGGGGTTGTTCGCATGACTAAAGCAATCAGGAGTTCCTCTTGCATTTTCAGCAGACTCCTGATGTCAATCTTACTTGCCATGTACTGTGATTTTGTTATGGTCATCAAAGAAATTTCCCTTCAAGGAAAACAAGGGCTATAGCTGATGAGTTGGGTAATTTGTAGAGCTCTTCACATTTTGAAATTGTGGCTGAAAAATTTTAATTGAGTGCATAGTAACATCATTTTAAAATTAACTCTAAAATCTGTTTGTGTCCTTAGCTTGCATGAACTTGTATATGAATTGCAACCTGAAATGTGAGTTACAAGATTTTCCAATCAAAGTCTGTCTTCTGGGGTGCAAACCAGCTAAAGTTGTTTTGTTTTTTTTTTAGCTAGAAATGTTTTTAAAATGCCAGACTAATTTGAATTAAACCACATTATAAACTCACACTTATACATTTGTACAGATGCAGTCCCAGGCAGATATCTAGACATGCCATTGGTTGAAGTTAGGATCGTTTGGATAAACAAGTGTGCTAATAAACTGCACACAGATTGTGTCCAGAACTCTGTTCTGACTGAAGCCAATAGCAAAGTCCTCTTTGATTTTGATGGCAGATGGATCAGGCCCTGCTTTTCTTTACTCCTTTAAGTCAAGAATGCCATTGCTTTTTGATTATGTCATTTCAAGGCATCTTACAGCCCTCCGGGAAATGATTGAGTCTTATGGTGAATGTCAACACTTCCTTCAAAGCAGACCTGGGCTTTCTGAGAGGGCAGTTTCACTTGCTGCTGTTTTCTTCTCACAGTATTTTTTATTACCGTCAATCGTTCCCCATGGACTAGAGTTTAAATATCTTCCAGCAATTTTAGTCATAGTTCTAGGGAAATATTCACATAGATGCTCTTAAAAATGCCCAGTTTTAACTGGATTCAACAACAGATTGCAAGGATTTCAGAAAGATGAATGAATTGTTTGTTTCAAATGTAAAAATTCAGATTTT
This sequence comes from Donacobius atricapilla, assembly GCA_013397315.1. Classification (NCBI taxonomy): domain Eukaryota; kingdom Metazoa; phylum Chordata; class Aves; order Passeriformes; family Mimidae; genus Donacobius; species Donacobius atricapilla. Next base: position 212,698 of record WBMY01006426.1, on the reverse strand, counting down.
TGAGGAGACATCAAAGTCTCATGTCTCCCACAAACCTTTCCCACTAGGCTAGAGAGATTGACACCTCTGAAAATTCAGTCCCAGATATTTCAAGTTGGCTGCCAAAATATCTATGTCTGAGCTTAGATTACATCTAGAACTGAGCTGAAATGCATAAACAAGATGGGATAAGGGTGGTTTCTGTGTGTGACTCCATGAAGAAGGTGAAGCTGGGGAGGGGCCAGGAAGCACTTGGAGCCAGGGTGACCCTCTGCCAGGTCCTGGTGGTACGAGGGCTGCAGGCAGGCAGAAGGACATCCCACAGCACCTCCTCCCCAGGCTGCCAGTGCCATCGGCAGCAAATCTTTGCCTCATGGGGGAATCCTGAAGTAATCTGCACTCTGCTCCTGTGCCAGTCACCAACCACCAGAAAGAGAGATACCTCAGCAGCAAGTTCCACTAACATGCTTGCTCCAGTTAATTTTCTTCTCAAGTATTAGGAACTAAGTATTAAGCTCAGTGGAGCTTTTCTTGTATTTCTATGCTTTTCTTGTACCTTTCTTGTATTCTTGGGTCCTTCCGTTCATGGTACAAACAAAACTAAAAAGAGACATGACTCAGGAGATCAAGAAAAAAATTATTTTTATCCAGCTTAAGGCTCTTACCTCGCCTGCAGTAAGAACAGTGATGAACAGCAAATCTCAAAACTGCTGAAACCTTCATAAGTGTCTTGCACTTCATTTTTGGACTCTGTGGAGGAATTCTGCATATGCTCATTTGGTTTTAATATAATTTGCAGCTTGATTATATGATCTCTTTTCGGGCAACGTTTCTAGTGGGTAATCAAAGTTCATGGGAATTTTGCCAGTGTAAAGATGACAGAATTATTCCCTTTTTTTAATCATTTACCTTCCTAATTTTTCTTTCAGTGCAAATGAAGCAACTAATTCCAAGCAAGTACATCTGAGAAAAGTAAAATCATTAAGCTATCTTAAATAAACATCATAAAAGAAACAGAAAATGTTATGCAAATAAAGATGGCTATGCCTTTACTTTGCAAAAAAAGTCGACAACATGCTGCAGGCTGAATATAAGTGGCAAAACAAACCCCTCTCTAGAGTATGTGGTATTTTAGTTGGTGTCTTAGATAAGTGCAGCCTCTCTGAAAAACTGAGAGTCATAACCGGAGATGAAATATTAGAAAGGTTTTGCTGCAGCCAACACCAGTGGTCCTGTAGAGAACAAGAATGTAGAGACTGACTAATTTTTGTAGACAGACAGCAGGACACTTTCGGGGCAATGTGTCTGGGATGAAGAATTAGAGGGAACTTTTCCAACGCACTGATGGCTGCAAAACAACTCCTCTTGCAGAGGCAAGGAGGTTCTCAGCAAGCATTTATTCTTTGGGAAATGCCTCCTCTGTCCCACCAGCATGCCCACACTCATGCAAACGTGAACCTGGCTATTTTCTCTCATAGCAGCAGCAGCAGCAGCAGCTGCCATGTGTGCTGATGTGCATACTGTGTGTTTGCCCAAGAAGTCCTTAGCCCCCAGCGGACACTTCATAACATGACTGATAGGGGATTTTTTTTTTTTTTTTCTCAGTAGTGGCCTTTCCAGAAGCATAGCAGTGCATGGTTGTTTTATTTTTAAAGGTCACAATAGAGCTTTGTGAACCATTGTATTTTTTTTTTTTTTACAGACTCCATATGGAAGTAAAACAGAATATGTACCTGGGGAGGGGGGAATGTGGTGTGTGGAACCTGCCAGGAAAGGATCTCTCTTAAATCAAGTTTCTGCTACTTGCCTTTCATCCTGGATTTGAAGGAGTTTAGGTTCTAAATTATCATTTAAGATCTTTTTTTGTCATGTCACTTGCTTTGTTTTTGTACCTGTAATTGAATTCACCCTTGTAACACATAGAAAACCATCTGAAAAAGAGTCTGTTTTCTGTCAGATTCCCCTGCTCTTGGTGTAGGAATGAGAATCGCTTATCTCTGTCACTTCTCGCAGCAATTAAATGCTTCATTTTTGTAACAGATCCAAACTGCAGCAGTATTTTAAGAGTACTATTTAGCTGGCTGTCTGCTGACTGTTAAAAAAAAGAAATTGTGAAACTTACATTCCTCTCTAACCTCAAAAGAAACCCATTTTGATTTTAACAATGTCATTTTTTCACTTGATCCGAAAGGGTTTTGTCCCGTGGGATCTTGTTACTAGCTCAGTTCTAATCACTAGTAAATCACTAGTAAAACACTACAGAAAGTGAAGACCAAAAAGGATGGATGATGCAGCAACTCTCAGTTATGTCTCTTCTGCAATTCTTCATCCTGCTCGATGCCATGCTCTGTGTTTCAGCATGTTAGCATAGATTACAGCAAAATATAAATTGTTCTGCACCATCAAAGATACTGCTCTGTGGATGTCAATTAGCACACTGTGAGTTGGGCTGTCATTTATACGGGCTGTGATTTATGAAAGACATGCTTCTGTGGGGATGGTCTAAACACAAGCGATGCATGCAAGCAGTGGCACCGGTACTGTGTGGTCAGAGGGATTCTGTGCCAAGATCTCCAAATGCTCCCCCTTTTGATGGTACACTTGCATGGCCAGAGGCACATTTGCAGTAGCAGAGCCATAGGATGTCCTGATTTAAAGACCACTTAAATCCCTCCTCTAACAGGCTTTGGATAGGGAGCTAGAGGAGGAACCTGAACTCTGCACTCAGCCACACAAAACTGTAAAAAGAACCCAGGTAAAAGATCTGAGCTTGCCCATATGTACCTTTTTCTGATTTAAAGTGCCAGTTCTGCTCCTAGAAGAGTCTGTCTGAAAGAAAATTGTCTCTGCTGGATCTATTCTACTGGCTTCATGAGCGTGTAAACATCATGTGTTAGGGGAACAGGTTCATACTCATGTCTCTTGCTGCTTAGTTTGCTGCTATTTTAAATTTTATGATTGGCTTAATATTCCAAGTTAGGATGCAGTAGGAAAGCATAAAGCAATACCTGGTGAAGTCATAACTAAGGCTTTCAAAGCAAGCTTACTGCCATGGGTTTTTACAAGACTGACTTTTTGGTCTAGGAATACACAGCTGAAATGTCGATTTTTTTTTTCCTTGGGAAATTGATGTTGCTATCTGTTTCCATGATAAAAAACAGTCCTTTTGCTCAGAGCTCTGAAAGTTTATCTGTAATTTGTCTTTCCAGGCAGAGGAGATTCTAAGGGATAAAGCATTAGTGGGACTGACCCAAAGGGCAACATTTTTAAAGGTCAATAGTAATATTTCCATAAGAGTAAAAGGAACCATTGTTATTATTCCTGATACATTTTTGTATCTGCAAGTATCCAATGAGTAATGTTACGTAACATTGTGCTCCAGAACTTTGTTGATTCTAGATATATGAGCATTGGATTGGCGTGAAATAGTCTTCAAACAAGTTGTTAAAATCCCTTTTGTTTTGTGTTTTGTATAATTCTTTGGCTATAGTCTTGTCCTAGTGTTAATAAAAGCTATTTGAAGTTAGCTTGTTCAATACTCTGAGGAGTTTTTTTGCCTGTTTTATTTTTTAATCAGTGCAAAAAAAGAAGTGGAGCTTTGAACATGCCACCCTGGTTGGATTATAGGAGTCTGACTACTAAAATATAGATGGGGGGGGGGGGGGATGGGGAAGCGGGAATGCATCNNGGGGGGGGGGCATGGTGAAGCTGGAATGCATAAAAAAGGAACCACAAATGTTAATGTAAAAGTAATGTTACATAGCAGGCTAAAACACACACAAAGCAGAGCATTGCAGAGCTCCGGCTCTAACACCAAGCTCATATTCTATAGTTCCTTTGGCTCATTGTCCTGAGGCGTTGCAGAACACATAATTCTCCTCCCAGTGAAGCAATTTAAATAGTACATGCACTGTTTTGAAAGCTGCAAGGCCCCTACTTTGTGGGCGGTGGGGAATACCCAGCACTCTGCACCACTGCTCTGCAGCAGAGCTGGGATTGCTCCAGCGCTGCTGCTGTAAAACTTGGAGTTGTTACCTTGATAGAACAGACCTGTTTTGAGAAAGGCACCCACAAAACCAGGGGAGTGAGGAAGGAGTGTGCTGTGAGCACATTTTGATCACTTGCACATTGTCAAAAATAGCTCACAGATTGAAATTGCTTCTGTGTGTGGACCTTCATGCACCTGAACTTGAAAACTGAGCAGAGAGGAGGGTAGCTGGGAAGTACAGGCTCTTTGTACATGGAAATCCCTACCTCCTGGCAGGTATCCAGTGCTGCTCCAGCAGGGGATTAAAGCCAAAGTGAAGCAAAACAGTATCCCATAATTTTAGCTGCTTTTTGTTCTTCAGAAAAACACATATTTTCTTTTCTGGGGAAGATGACCCCAAACCTAGAAACACGCAGCTCTATTCTGTCAGTAAAATACTGTTTGAAAATCTGAACATTTAACATGGAATTTTCTTGGCATATTTCAAAGAAGTTCCATGCACAGGGAATCTCAGTCTATCCAATCTATCTACTTCTCTATTTTGCTTGTTTCCTGTGATTCTGTTGTGATAAATTGCAGAGCCCTGTGATAAATTGCATTCATCATGTCTTTCTGGCTGCCTCACCTGCATTTTGTACATTAAATCCTCTCTCCTGGGTCTACTTCTAGCATTCCAACCTTGTGAGAAATTCCAGCTAGACACCACTGCTGCTTTAAAATCAACCTGCCCGAATTGACCTTGCCTTTGAGAAGTGGAGTGAGTTTTTTGAAACCTTCAGACTAACAATGCTTCTAAGAATCTCCTGCAGATGGGTGGGAGTGAATTCTTTCAGATTCCTGCTCTCATATTTTTTCACTGCTTCCCTGGAGATCCTCCTCCCCAGAAAAAAAATCTTTCTTTCCATTGGCAGCTTTAAAAGGAGTAGGAAGAGTTGGATGGCTCTTTGTCAAAAAGGGTAAATAGTGAGATAAAGCTGAGTGAATATGTGCTGAACCACTGCTCTTCTCCCTTATTTCCTTCTCTGTTCCTTGGCAAATAAAAGGAGAATGATATTAAAATTATGGAGCTTGGTTTCAGAATGCTAGAAATACTTTGTTTGTTTGTTTCTTTTTAAAGACTAGAGTTTAGTTTTTACCTTTGCTGTCACAGTACCCAGGTATAGTACTTTATTCATACAGGCCTCCTGGAGACTTGTAAAATGGGGTTTCACAATTCTTGTTCATAATTCCTTTTCTGGGGTTGCCTGTAAAAGGGAACAAGTTCAACAAAAATCCAAAATGAAATTCTGTACTTTACTAGAAGCTGAGTTAGGGCGTGGATCCTGGATTTTGTGCAAAATTTATATTCTGAGGTTGTATGCTGCTTCTGGCTGAACTTCTCTGTCCACATATCACTGAAAAATACCCAGCCTGTAATGGTGTCACATAAATGTCCTCATAGATTGTTAATAACGGAATAGAACATTCCTTCTAAGATCCTAAATTACCTCTCTTGTGGTATATTTTATGTACAAACAACATAATTCTACACCATTTAGATGGTTATAGAATTTGAATGCACCATTCTTTAGCTATCTAATTTAATTAAAGACTAGTCTGTGACAAAGTTTTTAGTTGTTATTAAAACAAAATATCAATCAATCAATCAATCAGGGTAAAAGCATACATTACAAATATTTATGTTGCCTCAAGGCAGTAGAGGTTCATTTCTCATACTCAGAGTATCTACACTAGCTGTGACAGTGGCCCAGTCTAATTGCATGCAATTCTGACAGACTCTACACGGGAACAAAGATTAGGAAGGTAACTGTCATAATTTGTAATACTTTCTTCTCAACTTTCAATTCATTGTCTAAATTTTTCTCTTCAACTCGGGCTGTGTTAGGCAACACAACTACTGAGTGTTTAACAGTTTTCACTGTATTTTAGGTAATCTAGTCTTGAAAACCTAATTGGAACATCTGTAGATAATCTAGTATCTAGTCTATATTTAATCTAGTCTTGTTAAAGTTAATTTGACCTACAAACAGGGATAAATTAGATTATTCTTTGTTCTACCTACTAAATATGGCAGGAAAAATAACAACTGATACTTAGAAAACAAAACCATAAATAATTCTGCACCTGATTTCTTTAATTCTCAGCTGCCTCTCCTTCTCCCTTCAAAATCATGTTATAGAAATATGTATTATATTTGCTGAAATGTAAATGTGTGTTGTCTGTCACTACATCTGATGTGTAGCAGTTCTGTCTCTGCCACCTGAGCCAGAAAGAAACAGTCCTGGCTCCTTTTGAGCTACTGCCTGAAGTGGGTGTTTGGGTTTGTACTGGAAGTCGGATACATAATTTAACAGCTGCAGCAACATTTGTAAAAAGCAAAAAGTGCTGAAAGAATTTCAAAAATGAATATGTGTACTTTAGTTCTCCTTAAAAATGTCCAAAAAAAAAAATTTCATGAGAAGCATCATCACAGTGTAATGTTGTCTTGCAATGAAATCTTTCCATCTTTCTTGACCTACAACAGCTCACGTTATCTCCTTTAGAGCCCACATCTGAACCATAAATTTAAATCTAGAGTGGTATTTGACAGCTCCACCTGAATCCTCTTTGTAATATCAAAATTCATCCATAGCCATGGTTGCTGTCTCTTTCTCCACTGTAGATGTAAGCAACTCTTTCGTTGGTTACTGTTTAAAGGCACATCATGGAAGAGCACTCCTGGTCACAGGCTCTTAGTAGAACTTGCTGCTTCTTGCTGCTGCTGAACATCTATGATTTATATGGGAATATAAGTGGTTTATTGATTGAACTGATAAGGTCTACTGAGAATTGATCATGGCTGGCAAGCATCTGCTGTTCAGATTTTTTTTTTTTTAATGTTAGGAGAAAAATCTGTGAGAAAAAAGTTTTATTGATACTGAAGTGCTGACAGGTGGTCGGTACTAGTGTACACCATGTCTCTTTGTCTTCCATTTCAGTCAGAAATAGACCTACTCTGAACAGCAAAGTGGCTCAAAGTGAATTACTTTTGAGCACTTTTTACAGCTGAGAGGTTTGAAGAAATAATTTTATTTCAGTGGCACTCAACATGAAAATACAAGGTCCTTGTAAACACCCAGGGTTTTCTACTCTCAACGGCCACAGAAGCAGGCCAGTCATTGCCTCTTTTCACAGATAGGATTAAAAGTGTTGTTTGAGGATCCACAAAGAGCTTGTAGCTGACGGGAAAATCTTCAGAGCTACAATCCTTATGCCAGCACCCAGACTGTCCATGTGACTATATTTCTTCCAGATGCCTTCACATTATAAAGTTAATGTGTGTGTATTTGTGACTTCAGATGCTGAATCTGCCTCTTCTAATTTTAGCTCATTGTTTTGAGCTTGGTTGTTCTCTGGCATGTGTGTTACTTACTGGAACATTGCTAAATAACAAAACCTTTTATTTATTTTTTCAAAGAAGACTGTATGAGCATATAGGGGAGATGTGGGATTTTTATGAATCACATCCTGTAGTTTCCTTGTGTTTTTACTTCTCTTATTCACTCCTCATTTTTAAATGACCTTCACAAAACAGAGAACTGTTTGGGTTGTATAACAATCCCTGCACAGACCTTTTCTTTACCCTACTAGATGTGCTGACTGGTTTGATTTTGAATGTAGACTGCAAAGAACAAAAAAATCTCAATAAATACTGCACTTGTGTAAGGGTAACAACTGAACCCTTTTAGATGAGACTTCAGGGAATTTGGAAGGAAGTCATCTCAAGACCTGAAATGTTTACAAGCATAAGATGTTGTGATTTTAATTACCAAGCTATAGGGATTCGGTGAATGGACAGGTGAGAACTGGCACAAGCTGCATGCACAAAGCCCACACAAATAAATGTAAAGCAAAGCCCTGTACCACATTTCAAGTTGAGTTATAAAAACCTGCATCACCAAGTCGTTTCTCAAATCTGCTTCTATTTTCTGCCTACTTAGAATTCCTCTGAGCAGTTTGAATGACTTTTCAAGGCACATTTTGCAACCAAGAAGAAGACAAGTGTGGCCATATTTCAAGCATAATGAGACTTGCATGGATGCTGTGTACCATGTCCCCACAGGATCAATGGTGATAGGGCCCTCAAAGTTTAGAGCAGTAGGACATGATTCAAAATGGTCTGGGACATCCTTCACCCCTTTGTAGAATCAGAATAAGCTGCTGGAGAGAGCCTTCTAAAAAAAATCTAAGAAAAATCTTAGTAAAAATCTAAGCCCAGCCTCATACACTGTAAATCCTAGAGGTGAGTGGGAAAGGACCAGAAAACTCCACAGTTGCCCCTACTAATGAATCATGAGCTGTGTTATGAACAGCACCTAGTATCTGAGCAGCTCAGAAGGAAGTTTAAAATCAGATCACAGCAAAATGTGTCTGCTAAGCTCCAGCCTTATACACCCATCTTTGGTTCAAACAGAATGAAGAAACAAGGCACGATATAGGAGGAATTATCCCAACTATGTATTACCTATCACCTCCACATATTTTCCGTATGTCTTAATGAAAGGAATTTTAAGGACATTGTGAACTGTGTCTAGAAATTAAAAGGAAAATATGCTCCAGGGGAGACTACCCTATATGCTGTGCAATTCCATGACTGACTTCATAAGTGACACAACCTTTGCTAAAGGAGGAGTGCTAGGTCATGCAAACATGTCATAGGGGAAAGACACCTTGATCACAGTGGCTCTCCCATTTCCTTTCCGTACAGTCAGTCATAACTGCACAAACTCTCCATAGCAGTGTGCTAATGCTGAACTTCCTGGGAGCAGCCTGTGAGAGTTATTATGCAGGAAGTCAGGCAATCCTGGCATGGCTGGGACCCTGTCAGGAATGCTGGCAGCAGCACATCTCTTTGCTTTGCAGACTTTTAGGCCAAATTAATGTGTATGTAAGAGACAGTAGACTGACTTCATAAGAAAGATAAGATTTGAAACACATGCAGTATGGTTTCTGATGCTGGGATGTATTTCCTCTGGCTTCTGTTTTCAGTTGTGTCCATGCCTATCATATCTATATCTAGCCTCTATTTCCATCATCTATATCCCTGACTCACAGCAGAAGCAAACCCATGTGAGGTCTGGAGGGTGCCTATATGCTGTCCAAGACACATTTTACAGTAATAGTATGAACCTGACTGATGTAATGGTATGAACCTCACTGAAGTAATGAATCTAAAAATGTAACTAATGATGATTATTGAGGGATACTACCTGTAGAAAAAGTCAGGCTATTGTTAAATAAGGGTTCAATATATCCCTTTGCTGGTGATGAGTTGCATAACAAAAATTGTATGAATATTTCTCTGCTGCTTGTTCACCAGTCACAAAATGTAGTAATAATTACCCTGTATCTGGAGATGGTGTTAATCACAAAAGGACTCTGTGAAGTTCACTGAAGATAACAGATATGATGCACTGAATTATGTAGAAAATATAGATTTTTATAACGACAACACCATCTTCTTTAAAATCCTGTGTTAACTGTACTTCAGGCATTTATGACATTTTCTTTAAAACCATGCTTTTAGATCATGTTTTAATTGGTTGCAGGACTTCAGTGCTGGGCTTTCAAAGATCTGCCTCCTTGAATCCAGCATCACCTTTATGATCTTCAGGGGAGGTAGTTTCAGAGGATGTCTCCTTCCTCATGCACCACAAAGGCTTTTGTGCTGAGTCATCATCCCTCCTGTACCCACAATTTTGGGCATGTTCACCTGTGGTCTGCTTGGTTTGGTAGATATGTCCCTTCTTCTTCTTCCCAGTCACTCCCATTCTTGCAGAGAACAGGACATTAAGCAGAGCTGGGCAGACTTTTTCAAACACTGTTTTTATTCTTCTTCAGAACAAATTGCTTTATCTTTTCTTTTTCAAATCCAAGAGTTTAAAACCTTGTGGAAGAGGGACAAAGAGAAATATTTAGTCTTCTTTTTGTTCTTATTGTTTTTTCACTTGGTTTGGGAAACATGGCCATGTGGTTATTCCCAGGATTAAATGTATTCCCCAGTACCCTGTCAGCTGCTGATGGTGTCCGATAGTCCTGTCAGCTCCACAGCTGCTGTTAATAGCCATACCCTGCTTGCAGTGGCACTTCACCCCTACCTCCTGGGGCAGTGTGTAACCACTGAGCCACATGGCCATGTCTGATCCCTCTCTCACTCTCCCGATGATAATTAACCAGCATGCATTTAAGCAACATGTAAATTGAAGCTACCCTTAGTTCCCCCAAATTTCAGTTTTCTCACGTCTGCTTTGACTTGTCATTCCCCTTCAGGCAAAGACTATAGCTGTGTATTTCTCAAACCCTTGCTGATCTGAGCATAGGAGAAAAGAAGAAGCATGTTGCTCCAGCTGGTTTTGTGCATGGCCTGATCCTGCAGATATGCTTGGAGAAAATCTGGTGTAATGGGCCCTGTGGATTGGCATAGGTTTCAGTCATTCACCTGGGGCTACAGGTGCTAAACCAGGATGTTGGTCCAGACTAGAATTGTAAAAGCCAAAGGCAGTTTTGAGGAAACAGACTCAAGTTTTCCTCCTAAATTTCAGCAAAAAAAGCCTGTCACTAAAATGACCCAACACAAATACTTATATAAACTACATTTTGGCTGAATTGAAATTCAGATCCAAATTCAGAGCTACATTTAGACTGTGATATGTCTCTAGCACTGAGAGGGAGTTAGCTGTTCCCAAGGATCAAACAATCAATACTCTTTCACTGTTCTCTTCCCTTTGTTTTCGGATATATCTTCAAATCTGTTATACAAAGCAGCCAGGTGTGCAGCAGTCAGGGAGGAGCAAGAGAGTTTATTTGTGATGATGAGTGTAGCCACCTTCTGGGCAGGCAGCTCCCAAAGTGTGAGCAACAGCAAGCTGGACAAAAGAGCTCTGGCTTCAGCAATAAACACAACTACCTCTGGTATCTTCCGTGGACTGGACACACAGGACAGCCAGGGACAAATATATTCTGTGCTGTGGATTAAAACAACGACAGGTGGGACTTCTGATGGTGTTTTGGTTAGTTCTTATAAGAGTAAAAATATTCTTGCTTATCCTTGGGCCAAATAATAAAGTGTGAGGAAGTCCTCACTGCCTGTTGTGGAGTAGGCTTTTTTTGGCTGCAGAATTGTACTCTTTCTTACCCCCTGCTACAGTGTCTACTTCCCCCTTATCTCACCTTTTCTGTTTTCTTTTAGCTCACTTGAATAAGGACACTAAAAATAAAGTTTCATTAGCTGTATGTGTTCTGAGAGGGCAAGTGTGCAGAGAAGTTCCTATAGCTAACACAAGACAATAATTTAAGTGCCATGTTCCTCTTAACAATTAATTGATGTTAAGAATGAGAATAAACTAAGATGATTGAAACTTCTCCTTCTAGATGCAGCTTTTATTCCCATTTGACTACATTTATTTTTCTACCATAACCTTTGCCTCATCTGAGTTATTGTTTCCCACAATCAAATATGTTAGTGTAATAGTAAAGATTTCCAGAAGGACCTTTTTCCCCCTGCTACTTTGGGAAAGGCTCTGCATGTAAACTGCTACATGACTTCATGCTAAGTACACACACTAAACACGATACGTTTATTTTATCATTTGTAGCTAAAGAGATGTAATTATTTAAGTGGCTGTAATTTAGCGTTATGGCATCCCTCAAATTGCAGTCCTGAAATTACTTTAATCTGTACTTTGGCTGGAGAAATATATGAAAAATAGAAAAGCTAAACAAAAACTCCAAAGCCCAAAAAGGGGTTGTTTCTTGGGGGTTGCACAGACATCCTTGTGACATCTTTTCAGGAAGTAGTTCTACTTTTGCAAGAGCTTTACTACCTATTGAACTATCTGTGGACCATTTATCAGTCATTACTGATGGTGGTTCACCACCAGCTGGCTTATGTGTCAAACTAAAAATGGGTGCTCTAGGCAAGCTACATCACATACTGTGCCTTTTACAGCCTGTGGAAAGAGTGAGGGACTAAGCTGTCCATCCCCTCAGGGACATAGAACACTGAGCTTTTGCTGTTTTAATCTTAACAACAGTATATTAATTAGAAGTTTTGAATTTTGCCCCATTGTTTACATGCAACTTGCAAAACCAGCAGCAACAGCAACACACTCAGTTATGTGAAAACAGCAACAAAAAACTACTGTCTTCTGATTTTTAAATATACATTTTGCAAGAAAAATCTCTCTAGATTCAAGCCTGTGCTTTCTAGCAACTAGTCCTCTCTGTGAAAATCAGTTTGAGCTCTTTAAAGAGTGGCTTCATTAAGAAACTGTGCTTTATAAACTGGGTGTGGTATCCTGGGTTTTTTTAATGACTTAAGCACATTTTGAGCTGAGTAGCTGTCTAATACTTTTGCTAGAATGGAAATATCAAAGTCAGCTCTTATTATTACCAGAATCTCTTCTATGAAAAGCCATCTCAAACAGAAGTTTGTAATATCTGCATTTAAATAAATTTAGATTCTTAGTAATTCTCTAATGACTTTGGGCTACCTCCTGTTCCCATTGAAGTCAGCGGGAATGTTGCCATTGACATCACTGAGCTTGGGATTTGGTTTCCTTTCACCAAAGGTTGTTCTAAATGTAGATCCCTGCAGCCTCAGTTAGGTATACATCTCCATCCCAGTTTAGCATGAAATTAAAAGGACTCTTGCAATAAACTAAAGCATTTTACTTCCTTTTAGAGCCACCTCCTGCTACCACCCATTGAGACTAGAAGTGCTGCCCTGGTTTTTTGGGGTTTATGAGTATGTTTCTTTTTCCACTGTGGATGGCTACGTTAACTGCTCCAAAGTCAATCCTCCAAAAACCCAGAATTTCTGTGGCAGTAGAGGTGGAGTAGTTTGTTCCTAGTCTGTTATTCTGCCTCTAAAACAATCATGATGGAAAAGTTCCATTTTCTCTCCAGGCACCTGGCACCAATAATAACTAATGTAAATTGTGGCTTAAAGCAGACCCTCTGAATGTAAGTTAAGAGCTCACCTGTGTGAATTTTACCTACAAAAATGAGCTGCTCATAGATAAATCTTCTGTCAATTTTTATAGTCCTGGAATAGAGGTTATTTTTTCTTACTTTTATTCTATTTTGATATCTACCAAAGGAGACAATCAAACTTCTGCTCAGACAGCGAAACAGCAGTTGAAAGAACTTGAGTCAAAAATCTCAGGGCAGGGCAGCTTTGCCCAATGCTACTATTATTGTTTTGCAGAAGGTACCAATTAATCTATCTCTCAAATCATTTTTTGTTCCAAGTTTGGACAGAGAGATAGAACCTTAAAGATGCCTGTTTATTCAATTAATGACAAGGAGGAGAGAAAGCTGACTCAAAGCTAGTGAAAAATATTGTGAGCAGCAATAGGGAATGGGAAGAAAGCAGCTATATAAACTGATCTTCAAAATGGGAGCATGCAGATAAGGTAGACCAATAAACCGGAGAAGAATGAATGCATCTGGAAAAGAGCCTTTATTAAGCTGCTGCCTTCTGCAGTACCTCTAGAGCCCAGCCTCCCATCCTCTTTGCATACATGTTCTTGAGGGCTTTTACTCTGATCAACAGAAATCCTTAGCTTTTGTAGGAGACTCCTATCCAAACAGCTCCACTACATTCCATGGGCTAGTTGACTGAAAAATAGATTTTAAAAGAGCAGAGTTTTGGTTAGAATAAGTGTTCATGATTTTTAGTTTAAATTATTGTTCATGCAGTATGCAGCATGTCAGAAGCCAGACCAAAACCTACCAAAACAGAAATAGTTCTCTGTTTATTACACCAATCTGTGACTAAGACATCAGAGGACGCAGAATTTAAATGTCCAAACTCTGAGAATGCCTACCTCTCCCATGGGGACTTATTACTGAAACAAAAGCATGCTACTGAAGGCAGCTATCACTGGCATGTTAATATGCTTGGCTTATTACCAAAGGTGTTTGAATGAGGGTTTGTATGTGTGTCTGTAATAGGTGTTTTTAATGTCTCCAGGAGAGGAGTGAGTAGTGACTATTAACAGGGGAAATTCAAGTCTCCATGGGAACACAACAAACATGGTTGCACAACAGTGATGCTTGCATTTCTAGGTATGTATCTGTTTCTTGGTCCATTTCTGTCATGCTGTCACCTCGATTATACTCATTATATTCAGTTGCACTCTTAGCATCATTACTGGCCCACTTTTCTGTCTGTTTTATTCATTTTATCTAATTAGAATCCACCCCTATCCCCCATGATAAAATATTCCCATATATTCTAGGTTTGTGCTTTTATTGTTTATATTTCTGCATATCATTTTGCCCCAAAATGTGCTTACAATGTCTTCAGTGATTTGTTGCAGCAAATGTGAGGAGCAGACTTCATCCACTAAATTTTACATTTGGTCAAATGTTATTATTCAGTTGAAATTTCTTTGAAATTGTTTCAACAATGTAAAATAAAGATGGTAACACAATGCATACTGTGAGGTCAGGGAGCAGTTCAGGGATGGTAACTTATGGAGATGTTCTGGAAAGTGTTCTGTGTTTTCATATAAGAAAGGTAATTTTTGTTGTCCTTTCTGATTATTGAACCAATATATGCTGTTCTGCAGGTGTGAGGTGACTGCTCATTTTGTTTGAAGCTCAGTTTTACTCAGAAATTGCTCACCACTGTCACTTGTGGCAAGCACACCTATGAGTTATGGAGCAGCATTCTCCACTCCTTTGAGCATTGTTTAAAATATTATTCATGGTGCTCACAGCGGAGCACAAAGCTGTTCTGTAGGTGTTTTAGCCAGAGGACAAGCTGTGATCATTTCATTCCTGCTGAGGAGTAGTTTCTCAAATGAAAATGTCATTGAGGAGAGCAAGAGTGCAAGTAGTTTACTTGTGTGAATAATTTATTACAACATTTTTTGTTCTGATTTGGCTTTTTTTTTCTTAGCTATGGTCCATGTGCAAGAAATAACTGGGGTTTTTTGCATTAGGAAGCTGAACCTGCAGAGATAATGAGGTGTGTGGAGGGGTTTCCAATCACTTGTGACTTTATCAAAAACTTACTAAGCTAGCTACAGTGATCTTCCCAAAAGGCTACTTCTACAGAACTTGTTCTCCTTCCAAGTGCAGGAAGAACTGTCAATAGCATGATAGGCAAAAATGAACTCCAGTCCTTAAAGCCAGAAGCTAAGCCACCAAGCACCCACAGAAGATGAGCTCATTGAGTCAGAAGATGCCACTTTAATGAAGTAGTTTTAAAACCAAAATGGTATTTTGAGATAGATTAGATGACTATCTGCCAAACTACTATGGCTGTATTTAGGTTGGCTACCCATCCAAATTGTGTGAGCATAAAGAACTATAATGTACCATATATGTCTATCTCTAGCACTGTACATACCACAGCTATGAATATATGTACCATTTTGGAATTGAAACAATAGGGGAGCTAATTCTTAGCTGTATATAGAAATTTAGCTCCACTGAATGCTAAGTCTGATGATGATTTTCCTCCAGGGAACATCTTGCCCTCCCTGAATTTAGACTTCAGTAATTGTATGCACCAGTCCTGGGAAGGTCCAGCCACACTCTTGGAGTGCCCTAGGTCCAGGAAGCTGCAGCTGAGGCATAACCATGCTGTGGCTGGACCATGAAGAGATCTCTTTGCTCAAGCACTCTGGGCAGTTCAGCATGCCAGCAAGTACACATGAGGCTGTTTCAGGGGCAGGCAGGTGTGAAGAATGGCAGTCTGATGCTCCCCATGGACTTTTCAGCAAAGAGGCATCAGCACAGAGGCCATCACTTCACACTTCTGCATTGCATTTTTTTAATCCAGTCTCTAATCCATTTATTTTATGAAGTGAAACATTCCAAAATTACAAAAGGATATATATTTTGTGAACATATATGAGCCGGCTGCAAGGATTTGTGAATTCTTCATACCTTTCTCTGTAGCTAACTCTTGGGTCCATCTTCACAGTTGATTAACCTTCATTTCACACACCTCTTTAAAACTTCAATTTCAGGTTACTTGCTGAGAGAGGTGATACCCAATGCAAATGGGTTTTCTTAGGAGGATTTTGCAATAGAAATGTTAAAACATTAGGGTAAAGACAGGGAAAAAACACTCTTAAACGTGTGCCAAGTACTAACTCACAGAAGCCAAGCAAGTTTTCATAAAGAATGTTGACCCTAGCAGCAGGGTGGCGATTTTTCTCATTGCTAGCATGACTGAAAAGTCCATAAAGTAACAAGAACAATTAAATAAATACAGTGGCAATGGTGCTGACTAGGATAGGTAGTGATAGCAATTGTTAGCACGCTTATTGTGCTACATTGGCTGAGCCAAGAAAAACCTTGATTAAAACAATAGTTCCCAAAATGCACTCCTTTTAGAGAAATTGATTTTATTCAACATGGAATTCCAAAATAAATAAAACACAATATTTTAAATTTACTTATGCAAATCTATCAGGATTCTCCAGCCAAATAATAATCCAAATCAAGGTAATCTTGGCTAGTACGTTAACCTTTAGCTATGAAGCTGTAGTGAGTTCCACTTCTGGTATGGCTCCATGTATGCGAGTGCAGCGTAGCTTAAGTCTCTCTCTTTGACTTGTCTTTTTTTACAATAGAGCTGGAAAGAATGTTTATCACCAAAAGGAGTACATTCCATGAGTGATGGATGGTTTTCTGTTACAAAGTTATGATTTTGAAAAGAATCACTACCTCCCATTGAACAGGCCCCAGAATTTATGTACTTTCTTTGGCCAACATTTGAATCTGGCTTTGAAGCCAAATATGAGAAGCAAAGCTTGCAGGAAGATTTTCTTTCTTTCTTTTCATGGTTTCTTAGCATATGCACTTACTGCACAGATGAAAACACATGCAGTTTGTTCATTTGACAGCTTTCATCCCTTTAGATGCCTTTCCTGACCTCCCCTCAATATCTGTACTCCCTTCACACACCTTCCAAGCATCTTAGGATGTGTGTCACATAGTAAAAAAAAATATTTTATATGATATGGAGAAAGAGTTCGTGTTCTTTTTTTATCAGAATAATGTGAAAACCTAAGATCCAAATGCACTTCTTTCTTCATCTGCCTCAGTCCCTCTGAAAATACTAGAATATTCTTATTGTGAGATTAAATATTTACACGGATATCTAAAACTTTCAGACTACCTTTGGTACAGGAAAATGTGTTGATCAATTCTTTAATTTCTTCTCCAAGCAAAGTTCAGTTCCAAATGCAAGTTAAAGAGCTTTGGAGACCCTTTATTCTGTATCTCACCAGAATTGGTCTTATTTATTTCAAAAGCTGGAATGGACTAAATCTTTCCTACTTCACTGTAGTGGAAGTTTCCTTAATTTAGTAATTTTGATACTCTCTGTACTTTTATAAGAATCCCTGAAGGTCATTCAACCCCTTTAAAAGAACGAAAGAATAAACTGAAATTTAATCTTTAATCTTTAAAAATCTTAAAGTTAACTTTAAAAATACAAATTGAAGTTTCAAATTCAGCCAAAGTATCTTGAGTCCATTTCTTGGGTTATATTTTTTTATATGACACCTGGAAACACAGTACAAATTTCATGAAATTTGTAGTTTCAGTACTTTGTTTATCCCATTTACTTAAATCTGTTTTATGTATTTCTTCAGTGTTTTCTTGAATAAAAAGTACTTCTTTCCTAGGACACTGAAAATGAGTCAGAATTTTCATGAGTACTTGCAGCAATAATTAAGGTATCTGTGAGATGGTTTCAGCATCTCCAAAGCCAGCCCAGCAGAAGAGTTTCAAAACTAGTATTTAAAGGTTTTCTAGATTAGACATACCCCAGAGGGCAATAGGGATGGTCTGCTCTTCCTCAAGGACATCTCATCTATTGAAAATGCCCCATGGGTTACTGAGCAAGGAGACAATTGTTGCTTTGGGACCTAAAAAGGTAATTGTGTTAAAAGTCAAAGTGCAGAAGGAAGTAAAATATGCTAGGTTATTAAAGCTAGAGCTGGGATGGTCCTGGTTCACATCAGAGAAAACCCCCTGGGAAGGAACTATGCCCAGCAAACCTTCAGGCTGGTCCAAGAAAACTTCATTTATACAAAGAGTTCAATGCCTTCAAATTCTTTCCCATGCAAGCAGTAGATCAAAGCCTTTGCTGTGTTTCTGCAAAACACAGTGGCCAAGCTCATGACACAGGCCAAATCAAAGAAATTTGGGGTGGGATCTAATGTAAGGTCATGCCCCTTGTCTAGCTGAAAAAGCATTGGCTGCTTCAGCAGGACTGCGGAAAGAAATCTTGTGAATAGTCTCAACTCTCTTCAACATGCATCTGCCTGACTCACACTTAGGTGCTGGATCCTGGTGGGGGCTTCATCACACAGTTCTCTGTGACAGGACACACCTTGTCTGCTTGTGCCAACTTTCTGTGCTTCAGGCTGTACTCCCTCACACCTGTGGTGTGATGCAGAGGTGGAGGAGGATCAGTTGCGGTAATGATGGTCTTATCCAACTTCCTCATCAGGGCTCATATTGGCTTTCCCTGTATTCCCAGTCAGTGCCTGGACTCCTCCCATGCTGGGGTGAGAGACTGGATTGTTCAGAAGCACACTGGCCCTTCAGTACTGGACACCAGTGAGACTACAATCTGAAGCCAATAAACTTCTTCGGCTAAAAATCTGGGGTGCAATTTAATGTCAAAGGAAATTGCAACCTTCCACTCTGTGTTTGTATTTACAGTAGTGAGAGGAAATTAAAGCATTGGCAGCAGCTCTGAGCAGGCCAAGGAGGTGGGCTCTTGAGACTGATCAGAGATGGAATGAAGAGATGGGAATTTTAAAGAGAGGAATAGAGTTTCAATTGAAATTTCCACTGTCTAAGATGAACAGAAATGTTTTTTCACACCATCCTCTTTTAACAGGGAAACCTTCAGATTTATCAACTAATAATCCTATAAGACAGCATTCACTAAAATAATATAATAAAAAGAACGTAAAATTTTATCAATTTTCAGTTGGATACAGCTTTTTCAGTCAGGGCTACAGGGATATAAATTGTCAAGTAAAATGATTTATCATCAACACCTGTTTCATTTGAGGGATTCCTTTGCCTCAAGTGGGTCTCTAGAATGATTCTAAAATATCTAGTATCAATGGGGAAAGGAAGGTTGTTGTAACCTCCAAATTCAGCCAGACGCACGAGTGAGGTTGCTGCAGCAACCTCCAACAAAAGCGGACCTCAGGGCTGGAAATGTACTTTTCTTATCTGAACTGCTGGGGAAAACGTAAAACTGCAATGCTGTATAAGCTTGCATTTCCCTCTCTTTCTATGTATTGCATTCATAATGTTTTATGTCACTACTTTAGCTGAAAATAATGAAATGGCTTTTCTTGGTTCCCTCTGCAGTAGACAGCTGGCCACCAGTGATACCCCAGATACTGAAAATAAATATTTCAAACGAACTCTTCAGTACACACTTGGTGCTTTGCTCTACAAGACGTTTTCCATACTACAAAGAAGACGATGAAGAACGTTAAGTAGGGATTTTACAGCAATACACAGGGGTTAGGAAATTATTTCTATTTTTACAACAGTTTTAACATCTATCTCTGATCACTGAGAAATCTAGTGTAAACTCAAGGAGTTGTGAGACGCATTCTTCAGGTGTTTAAAGAAAAAAATTACTACAATCAAATCAATTACATCAAATCACCTCTCGGCTTCCTCTCAGGCTATGGTAAGTGATAGTAGAGAGTCACACTGAACACCCTGAAAAAATTGGAGGTCACCCACTACTGTGTGCCTTGGTCCTACAGCTTCATTGGGGAAAGAAATGGAAAACGGTGTTCCAGAAACACTGGGTTCTGCTATGGATTGAGCCATGCATCTGTATAAACTGAGTAAGCAACAAGCTGTTGTCTCTTGCATTCACACAGTGCTTACTGTTACTACCTGTTCACCTTTTGTTCAAGTGTTTGATTGTTGGGACAAAAGAAGACATTAGTAACAATAGCTAAATTATCTAAATCCAGCAAAAACTCAGAGAATGAATTAGTGATGCCCATGACTGCTCTTGAGCAAGTTGAAAAGAGGAGGACTTGCAGTAGGGTGAACAAGATAAAACGCACTTGAAGAGGACTTGTGGCAACCTGGGGTGAAGAAGGTAAGCTTAAGGCTGAAGGCTGTATGAGAGAAAACTTGAAGGATACCAGGGTTCAATAGTTGAGGAAATGGGGATTTATGACAGCTAATAGTTGTCAGCCCTGCATTCTTTCCTTCCTAAGGGCATTCCGTGCTCGGGGGAGATTTTAATCTTTCACTCTCCTTTCCATCAGGTTATGAAAAGTGTGAAAGGTCCATGCTCCACTTCTCATGGAGGCAGACATCAATATTCCTGTCCTTTTTATGAAGGGAAGGGAAGGGAAGGGAAGGGAAGGGAAGGGAAGGGAAGGGAAAGGGACCTACTATTCCAGTGGCTATTTAGGATGCACTCTGTACTTCATCTCATATGAGTTCTGATGCCCTGCTCATCAAAGGTCTGTTTGTTTCTGCCATCTCATGTAGCCCCTTATATCTGAAGGGAGGTTCAGTCATTCTTTCTATGCCTCCATCTGCCTCTGAAGCTAGAACTGAGACTACAAAGAGAAAGGTGCTGCAGGGAAAAACTATTCATGATCCTTTACCACTCAACAGAGCTAGATTTAACATACTCCTTCTATTTGAGGGATTGAGGAAGAGCATCCTCAGTGCATGGTAGATTCTCTAAAGTATTGGTGCTAGTGTCAAGGAATGCAAATGCCCACTAGAATGAATATTCTCCTATCTGTGTAAACAGATTTTTTTAATTGAAAAGCTGATATTTCTATATGTTCTAAATTAAGTGTATTTGTGCAGATTTCTATGATATCCAGCATGCTTACAAAGGTTCAGGATAGGGTTAATAGTAAAAATGTGGCAGCAAATAAGCCACAGCAATGCAAAACAACTCTTCAAGAAAACATTCTTAAAACTAAATGAGACAAAACCAGGAAAAAGCAAAGAAAGACAATAAAGCTCATTCATTTCTTTAAGTTTCTTGTGTATAGGTCCAGAGTACTAAATTCTGTGTCTGCAGGGAATGCAAGGCTTTACCCTAGCTAGTGTTACACTTTGAGGAAACAGCACTGAACCTGGGATACTTGAAAAATTAAATTCTGAGAATGACAGAAGCCCAATACTTCACATCTGGAATGTTGAACCCAGGCAGGTTGGAGAGAGAGACACAGCAGATCCTTGATCAGCTCATTCTACCACTTTTAAACACATCCAGTCCTCTTCACTGGTTCTGTCTTACCCAGAGATTCCCGCCCCCTTCAACAGGGGTGTCACAGGCTGGCCACCATCACAAAGGATGCCTGTGGTGTAGCTAAACAGCATCTGCATGAGAGAGGTTGCATCTAAACAACCTTTTGGAAAGTGGGACCGAAGTTGTAGCATCTTGTGTCCAGACAGGGAATGTCTCCAGTGCTGCATTCAGCTGTGTTTGACTTCTCTCTCTGCCACAGATATCCAAGGCTAGGTCACTGTTATTACCTGCAGATGACAAATTCTGAATGTCCTACACATGTAATCAGTTCAAGTTTTTTATAGACCTTCCTTTGATGCCTAATAACTCTTCTGATTCTGTTCCTTCATATGGAAAAACAGACAGCAATACCACAAAGGATTTGGGATGCTCACCAATAAGATGAGCAGAATAGATGGACTATTCATAACTGATATGCTTTAGCTGACATTCAGTTCAGAAGCAAGAAATTTAATTTTTTATCACAACAAAAAGAGAGATAGGATTTGAATATTAAAAAAAATAAATGCTGTTAAAAAGAAAGTATTTTTCCTCCTGGGAAGAAGGAAGAAAATGTTTAACTAAAAACTGGTAAAAACTTTTTTGCACAATCAAGGAAAGGTGGATAAAATGTCAAATGTGAGGGTGAAGGGCAGGAGCCAAACACACATCAAGGGTTGCAATATTTAAATTTACCAAAAAGTAAGATAACAGAACAATCAAGATCTTTCTCTCTTTCTGCAGCACCCAACAGTTATGCACAGTACAGTTATGTCCCATTTTCCTTAGGCTGTATATATATATGTATACACACATACACACTTCAGTTCTAATGTGAAGCATGCTATTCTGTTCATCCACAAGTTCTCATCACCGAGTCTTGAAATCTCAGATAAATTCACATTTACATTTAATTCCAATAAAGCATCTAGTTTGCCATAACTTTTAACAGGATTTAACGTGAAGTCAGCATCACTCACAGATCAGCTCCTCCTCCCCCCAGTGTCAGTGGGAATACATCCAGAGACAGTGTGAGATGTGATATAACCCATTGAACCAGAAGCTAGAAATGAAGGTGTAGTCAAGCCTTCTACTACCGCTGTTCCTGAGTCTATGTCCAGCTTCTCTTCCTTCCATTTCCCAGAGGTATTGCTCCCTAAAATCTACTCCCACAACTGTGTATAAAATGTTTCTGACATGCCTGTAAAAAATAGAATTGATTCACTTGGACACTTTTGATCCATTAATTTTTTTAACCCCAGTCATTTTTTGCCTCCTCCAAGCATAATCAGAGAGCAAAGAAGTAAGGGATGGTAGCCCAAGAACTGAGGGAAGTGGATGAAGATGAGCAGGAAGAGGTAGTGGAGAGAAATGCCTGTCTGAGTGCAACCTGAATACAGTCCACCTCATTCCTTTCCTGACAGAAAAAAATGCCCATATCAAACTTAATAAAGTAAAGCCAAGAAAAACCTCAATGTGAGCTAGAGGTTTAAACTACTAGAAAACTGTAAAATCTTCCCCATCATACTTCTCATTCCTAAATGGTAAAGGAATGTATAGTAATCGTAAAAAAATGTTATATACTTGTTCCACAAAAGCAGAGCCACTTCTATTCCCATAGCCAGAGCTAATTGTGCATTGCTAGGAGGGAGTCCTGGAACCACTTTTAGGAAGTTGTCCTCTTTATACACTGCGTGTTGCCAATCTCATTTAGGGACGGACAAGAGTCAGGCTACCACAGGTTGTTCACTTCAATCTCTTCTCCCAACAACAGGAGAAAGAGGCAAATGAAGCTTGTGGTGTTTTCAGGCCATGTTCGCTTGTGCCTGTAGGCAAATTCCATTGTAAGGAGTTTTAAATAAAACAAGTACACCAAAGATCTAGTGAGGAGAGCAGTGGTGGATATGCCTCTTTCATGTAACTCACTAAATCATAGGAACCGGCTGTTCCAGCAGATTTCAAGGGGTGATGCACTTTAGCACAGGCTTGTTAAGTGGGTAGTTTCCTTTACAAACTTATTTCACTGCCCAGTAGAAAGAATGAATGGTATCCTTCATTCATGGTCATTTCCAGGTAGGATTCAGGATGGTGGAAACTGCCTTCCTATACTTTGAAGGATGGAGCTCAAAGCATGTGTTTCCACATTGGCTCAAACACTCTCCAGGAGTAAGAAAAACTGAAAGAATACTTTCTTGCACTATTCATCAATTAATCAATGCTCCTTTTGGCAGTGGGAATTGATGGGAGTCCTATTAGTGAGTCTTGTTAGTTCAGGATTTCATTCATAGCCTGCTGGAGAGGTCAAGTAAAGAGCAGGTAAAATAGAACCACATAGTCTCAAAGAACCTACTTTGAATATCAGACACAACTGTTGTTTCCAAAAGCACGGTAACAAGAAGAGCATTACTTGGCCAATTTCCAGCAATCCTACTTGGAAAAGGCAAGTTAGAGATTGTGTTTGGAAGGAGAAAATTACCTTCCAAGAAATTTCAGAAAAAAAAACTTGAAGAAGTGACTTCATGGAGTAGTGTACAAAACTATTTGCAAATGAGTGACACTAGCAATGGTTAAGGTTATAACTGCAAGCTGCTCCTAACTCAGCGTGAATTTGGGATGAATATTGTTTCTGAGAAAGATTTATTTTCAAATATGCCTTTTTTTTAACCAAGGGATATTTTCAGATCATATCAGTTCTCACCTCATCACATATCTGTTCCACTTGTAATTTAAATTTGGGCAGAGATAGTTCTATGCCAGTACCATGCGCTCCTTCAGAGATTCCACCTCCACATCTGTTGTTCTGCATAAATCTATCTGCCAAATTATTGGCTGCAGTTCAACAGAATCTATACATTTCCCCAATTAAACCATCAGTTAACAATTCCCAATTGGTGACTTTAATGTGCCTTGTGGATAAAAAGCTCCAAAACTTTTTCTGATCTGAGAAAAATGGGGGGAGCAGAGGTATGTGAGTACCCACATGAAACACTATTAATAATCTTCCAGCTGTGAGTAACCATACATTTGCAGACCACAGTGAACATATGAGCCTGTTAAAATTATATACAGTTTTTTTATATATAACTAATGCCTGTTTCTGTATGCTAATGCACCAACCAATTAGCTGACATCCACAATTAATTCTTCTTTCTCTGTCACCTAGTTAGCATTGAATGAGGTTGGTGTGTACTTGAATTCTCATGTGATTCTTGATTGCATTGTAGAACATGATCAAAAGGCTCTTTTCAAATGTGAATGATTGTGTTGCTTGCTGTACTTGATGGCAATTTACTTAAATATGATACTCTGCAGGAGAATTTGTTCAAAGTAAAGTCACAACCAGCACTTTATCGTTTCCATGCACAGTATTTCGGAATATTGCCTCTTGAAAGCCTTAAAAAAAACCCAAAACAGTAAGAAGACAATGCCAAGAGGAAAAATTAAAGCACTGGTATGACCATAATCTTTATTAGCAGCGCATGGCAAAATGTATAAATCTTAAAGTAATCATGTGAATACCTAAAGCCTAATACTGAACAGCCCCCTTGTCTGAGAGAGCACAGAGGTAATGTCTTTAATAGAAAATATATTTAATAGCACAGATTCTTCCAGCCCTGATCATTCCATGCACTACTCTCAACTGATCTCCAAATCCTCTCACACCTAGTGGCTTCCATGAAGACTTGCAGTCTGCACACACAAGCCTGGGAATTATTGTCAAACACCTGGCAAATTTACACTATTATGGTAATGAAGCTTCATGCTGATGCAGTTCGTCACACACACAGAAACACACACTCACACTTTGATCAGAAGGCATGAACTAAAAACTATTTTATTTAAAAGTCTGACTCCATTATATAGTATCTTTACAAAGGCCAGGGATTGGGGGAGAAGGCTGACACCTCTCCCCATCCTGTTGGTCAAGACAACTGTCCATCAGCTGTCCATATCTCTAAGAACAGGAATGAAAACTTTCCTTGGAACTATACAATAACATTGGCTGTGTTTACAGACCAGAGCACGAGAAAGAACCTAGAACATGAAACTGAAACAGAAAAGAAGACTGAAAAAATCAGGGTGACATCATGTAATTTTTATTGTCACAGATAAGTGGCGGAAGCATAAGAAAAAATATACTACAGAATGTAAATGTTGCAAAATACTAGAGTTTTGTTTACTAATTGGCAGCTCTACTATTTCTCCCACACTTTTCACTTCATTATCAGAATCATCTTTCACTGCAAATAAAGTCACAGGTAGAATATTAGTTATAATATTCTAAAGGTGTAGACTGTGTTCGCAGCATAACATCCATCCCTGACTTAACCATTAAAGGCCTAAGAGATATATATGTCCTTTAACAGCTTCTGTGGGTCCTAATAAAGAAGACAATGGGTCTCAGTTCACAGTGACATTTCCTTCGCTATATCCATATTTCTTAAAAGAAGCTCTCTATCTAGTTGAGACTTTACTTCCATCTAGCAGTACAACAGAGATGGGTACAGTTCTGTACATATTCAAGACCCCCCAAAACTATCTCACTGCCTTTAGATGAACCTACCCAGTTCATCTAAAACCACCCAGTATACTGGTGGTTCTGATCTTGAAAAAGGGAATATAAACAGAACTCTTATTATCAGGTCCAGACAAGCTGTTTCTCTGACACAGCTGTCTCAAATACTCCATGGTGGGTCCCAATTTGGTTGTTTTCCTCTGGCTGACTGGCAAAGGAAGAAGACTCAAAGCATCACTTTGTTGCTGTCTCTCTGCTCTCCTTGTTGGTAGAGGAGAAAAGCTGAAATACGTCGCAGGACAGGACTGTGCTGCACCCTGCTCTAAATATAAAGTAGATTGAGCAAGGTAGTGTTTCTTCAGCACAAGAAGAGGAGCACAGACCATTTACTCTTCTCCTTGTGGCACAGCTCCTGAGGCAGAGCAATGCTGTGAAAGTTCTTGCTCAATAGTGCTGACTGAGATTTAAACTATCAAAAAGGAAAAAAGTCTTTCCCTAGGGAAATTTGAAAAATAAATAAGAATTAAGGATGGAACTGTCATTCATTACCATTTTGGACAGTTAAACAATAAGAACATGAATAAAGCCCTTTTGGGTCAACATTCTTTTGATGTCAGAGACAACAGAACTGAGTCTGGCACATATATGTCTAGTACATCTTCAGCAGCCACAGCTGTTATTAGAGATCCTAGAGGTAGACCATGCACTAGGTTTCTGCTTACCAACACACTGTCCTTGGGTTCGTCTAATTGTTTTGAAACTACTGATAATTGTCTGCTTCCACAGCTCCTTGTGTCAGCAAGCTCCACAATGCAAGTTAGGCTGTAGAGACAAAAATCTTCTGTGAAGCTGACAATTTCTCAGGTGAGAAGGGACCTCCTTTTTAACAATAATCATCTGTTCTGTTAGAAATCTAAAGATGTGCCAAAAGATATCACCTGATCAGGTGCTTCCTGTTAACTGATAGTGGTGCTCAGCTGGTGAGAAAAGACAAGGGAATAACATGAGCACCCAGGGAACCAAGATTTTTCTCCCACTCTCCTCACTGGAGACACCTATACCCTATGAGGTAAATTAAGGTTGGAGTATCAGATCAGTTTCAGCTTAAAGTCTCAATTTCCTGGCTTTTTTTGGGTTTTGGGCAGACCCTTAATGTTGCTTTAATGTAGGGGGCTTCTTGTGGTTTAATATTTCTAAAGTCAGTAAATTATTTTTAGCATATATAAAAAAGACAAATTTCTCCTGTGGTTAGTGGTCGCAAAGCAAAACAAGAAACAGAAATTCTCAAGTGTAGTGTTCTTGAGAAGAGGTTATAGAACTTTAAACCTCCCTTTTGATGTTATGTGCATAGAAACAAAGCTCAGTACAAGGCTGATGGTTAATACCTTTACAAAGCATAATAACAAACAAACACAACCTGTGTCCAGCATCTCTGCAGATCAGTACAAAATGTTTTTAGTCTGCTGTGTTAGCAAACACTTTCAAAAAATGTCCCCACTCTCTTATACTCATCCCCTAAAAATTTACTGCTGAATAATAAATATATCCCAGCTTATGAGGAGAGGTACCAAACTACCAAGCAATGAAGAAAATGTTGTGTCAAATAATGATTTATTTCCACTAGTGAATGATTATTCTACTTTAGCCTTTCCCATGGAGGGGAAAGAGAGGTGAGCTCATGTCTGAAATTGAAGTAGAATTGTTGCTAGAGTTGAAGGGAGAGTAACTGTGAAGATCTGACAGATACTTTCAGATAAAATCCATAAATCCAAATTTCCATTGGAAATCACAATCTGTGTTGCTGGATAATAGCTAGATCCATTCCCCAGGCCAGCCTCCTCCAGTAAGTTTTGACTGCAAGGTTTGAAAGCACTGTTTGCAGGCCCTGTGGGACAGATGACCACCCAGGCATTAGTACTCCTGGACCTACGGAGCCCCTGCTCCAGCAGCGGTGTGCCCCTGATGCCCGCTGTGCACCCCACCCAAGGCCAGCGGGTCATTTCCCTTCAGGTCCTCTAGGCCTGGCTGGCTGACTTGGGGCAGGTGGTCTTGGCAAAGTTCCTGCCCATGTCTCTAAGCCAGGCTTGTGCAATGAAAAGAAATTACCATTGATTCACCATAGCCTCAGGGAAGAGTTGGAAATAGCAAAGATTCTGTTTACTTGTGAACATTTCGGTAAAAAGATTAAGTGCTGAGAAAACAAGATTTTTTTCAAGAAGTAAGATCTTTTGACAGTACTGACAGTCAGATATACTGGGGATTGTTCATATTAGCTTTGTTCTCAGCATCATTTAAAAGCTCTGGTTGCATGACTGATGGGATACATCCATGAGTGCTGAGAATGCTGGCAGACACACTGCGAGGCCACTCACAGTCATCTTTGAAAGGTCACGGAGATCAGGAGATGTGCCTGAGGATTGGAAGAAAGCAAATATCACCCCAGTCTTCAGAAAGGGCTAGAAGGACAACCTTGGGAGCCAGTACCATCCAGACAAACCCACCTCCATCCCTGGAAAGGTGAAGGAGCACCTCATTCTGGAGAACATTTTTATCCACATGGATGACATGAAGGTGATCAGGATAGTCAGCATGAACTCACTAGTGGTAAATCATATTTGTCCAACCTGATTGCCCTCTACAATGAAACAGCTGCCTGGATGGATTGAGGGAAGAGCAGAGGACATTGTCTAGCTCGATTTCAGCAAGGCTTTTGACACTGCCTCTGACAACACCCTCATAGAGAGTGTGAATTGGGTAAGTGGACTGTGATGTGGCTGGAGAACTGGCTGAATGGCAGATCCCAGAGGGTTGTAATCAGTTGTGCAGGGTCTGGCTGGAGGCCTGTCACTGGTCGTGTCCCCAAGGCTCAGTACTGGGTCCAGTACTGCTGAACTTCTTCATCAATAACTTGGGCGAAGGGGTTGATGTGACTCCGCAGCAAGGTCACTGAGGACACAAACTGCAGGAGCAGAAATTAATTTGTTTGTCTTTCTCATAATAATTTCAATGTAGTTTTTGGGATAGTATGGGAGGGAATTCTAGTTCAATGACATCTTCAGGAGCAGCTTTATAGACTACTCACTACAGAAATGTTACCATAAATTAAAGGATATGTAAGAATGGAGGAAGAGATTGGTTGCACTGTTCTCCTATGCATTCAGTTGGAGCTGACTGAAATAAAGGTGTGCTGTGTATTAGAGGATGAAGAAAGCTACACCTTGCCTTGAGATTGTGATTATTCTCTTCTCAATACAGCTGTGCTTGGCCCTAACAGTGGCAATAACAAGAAGGGGTTTAAAACAGAAAAAAGTGTCTGTAGTTTCAAATAAACCCCAGGTCATATCTCTCAGCTACAGCATTTGAAAGGGATGTTCTTCTGTTAATACAGCTGGGAAATCTACAGTCTGCACTGGAAAAGACAAGAATTATATTTGATGATGCTGTAAAACATCCAGGCTCAAAAGTTACTTAGATGTCATTTCAATCAATTATTCAAGATTTCTCAAGAGAAACTGCTAAATTGATTAAAATTAATAGTTAATTTGAAGTTAATTTCATGGATAATTAGCTCCGAAATTGCTAACTAACCAGCCATATTCTTCTTTTGCTTGAAAAAAAGTTAAAAAGGTCGCAGTGTCTCTTACTACATCATGGTTTGGAAAAATTATTCATACCATGCTATGACGGGAACACATTATTACTGACAATGAGTGGTAAAAAATTGACTTGACAAATGACACTCTGCTTTGTGAATCCCTTTTTTTCTGTTACATTGGAATTCTGTTCTTTGTCAAAAGCCTACCATTCCTTGCAGATATTAATACCTCTCTTCTTAAACAATTACTACTGGCAGCTGTGGGATCCCAGCTCACAGTGAGTAACTCCTTACTTCTGTAACAGCTCCATTGTCTTTGGTGGAACAGTTTAGGGTGAAATGCTACTCAATGAGAGTAAAAGGGTCAGTGCTTAACCCAGTAAACATAGCATTCAGCTTGACTGTTCCCATAAAAATCTAGGCATAAAAGTCCATATTTTCTTGGAAGCATTAGGTTATATTTAATTTACA
This sequence comes from Donacobius atricapilla, assembly GCA_013397315.1. NCBI lineage: Eukaryota > Metazoa > Chordata > Aves > Passeriformes > Mimidae > Donacobius > Donacobius atricapilla. Next base: position 182,826 of record WBMY01006426.1, on the reverse strand, counting down.
AGCAATACAAATGAAGGTAACCTTAACAGAGTATTTAAAGACTGAAATAGGTTTTGTTTTGTCTTGGGAGAAAATATATAATTAAATATTGCAGATTTTAAGGCAACGTGTTTAATATTGTTAATGCAATATTAATATAGAGGTATCCAGTTTTCATAATATATATAATAATTGGAAATAAAGGGCAAATATTCAGAAGAGCAGTCACACTCTTCTTCATGGTCATTGAACATCTACTAAGACTGCCTAGTTTAAATCATGTTCATACATTACACCAGTGGGATTATAACCAATAGTGTAAATGTATATGTATTCCATAGAGATGTAATTATATGCAGTTAAATAGGGAATATATAATGCCATATACTGAGCTAAGGAACAAAATATATGTACTTAGGTAAAATCTTCCATTTCATATACTCAGATATTAAGAGGTTAATGAAGTAAATCCTACGGTAAATTGGGCAAATACCATTATTCTCCAAGAATTTTCTTGCAGGAAGTACAGGACACAATTTTGAAAAAGCTTTTTTTCCTTGACCAATGTCACTGTTTTCTCTGTCATTACAGGGCACAGAACATACATAGCCTTATATAAATGGTATACACTGGCATTCATCTGGCATGTCTGTATTACTTAGCGATATGCGTGAATAAGGTAAAAGATCAAAAATGTATACAAATTAGTCCTTTAAACCACATCCTGCCATTAATTTGGGGTGGAGGAAAGGAAGGGATTAATAATACATGGGGAAAAAAAAGACTATAGAAAAAAAAGGAGTTAATTTTTTTAACCTAGCAAAGCTCCTATAAAACCAAAATCTAGTTGCCCTGCCTCCAGCTGAATAAGTATCTGTGGAACAGACAGCTGATAACCAATTAGTAGTAGCCAAAGTTCTTTCCAGATAGACATCACTGTTCAAACACCTGCTATTCAGGCCCTGTGAATACTAGAGGCAGGTGGTATATTTGGACAAAAAAACCCAAACAAACAAACAAAACCACAAAACAAACAAACAAACGACCCCCCCAAAAAACTGAGCAAAACCCCAAAACACAAAAACTCCATCCAAAAAAAACCCACAAAAAACCCAAACAATGACAAAAAAAACCACCATCACCCTGTATTTTTTACCCTCATTTGACCAAAATCTAGCTCTGATTCAGAATTAGGTTTTTTTAGAATTTTGCTTCATGAGCTGTTCTGCTTTGAGTTTAAGGGTAAAGGGAAATCAGAATATTTGTTTCACATGTAAAGACAGAAATAAATCTTTCCGAAGAAAACTGTCTGGTGACCAAAGCATTGGTGAGATCAACAAAGGAAATGAACAAAAGTTGAGTGTTTGAATATAGGACTACATTTGGGTTAGATAGGCACGGGGTGTAAATTAAATTAGGTATCCTATACAGTTGTAGATACCTTACATACTTATTCTCCTTAATAAAAATAATGAAAGTGACAGCACAGATGTGTGATTTTATTTCAGTAGAATCTGATATATAACACCTGAAACAGTGAAGTCATGTTTAAAACTGTCCCTGCCTAGATCTAAATTGAAGTCAAGTCTTGCTAGGAGTTGTGTGTGACAATAATAGAAAGGCCTTCTCAGGGTGTTCCACTTCAGTCTCCAATCTCCTGTGTCAGATTGAATTTCCCTTTATCTAAGAGCTAGTTTGGGATATACTAAAATAACACAGTGGTTGCCTGGGTCATTCCCTCAAGAACTGAAGGACTCCCATAGAGTTGATCCTGCTAGATAAGGCCATATAAGGAGGGTTTCTCTGCATGACATTGCTAATGATTGAGATATTGAAGCTATCTTTATCTTTAAAATTGGGGATTTCCCTTCTGTTTCCTCAGAAAAATATTTTGGAATTTTTTTTTCTCTGTTCCCATAGCTGCATATTCAAGTGGAGTAACTGATTTCAGACAACAAGAAACTTATCAATAAAAATATTGTTTGCCACATAAAAAACCAAAAGAAGATAAATACATGTTTTTCCCTGCATATGAATCTTTAGCAGCACTCTGTCATTATGTGCAGGTAATATGCAGGTAATAACCTCCTTGATCACCAACACATTATGTGCTAGTTTTAGAAACTATTAATGAATTAGAATTAATTGTAGTTTCAAGGGGTTATGTTGCCTTTTGGTGGGGGCATTGTCTTGACCAGGAAATAGGACAGTATGTCATTGAATTTTTTCCCAATGCCAAGATGCAGATATGCATTATTGGTGTTGTAGGTGCTCCCATATGCTTCAGAAAAAATTAAATTTTTATTGACTTTTTGGCCTGGCTCCTAAAGATGAATATCCTTCAGATCCTAAACATTTGATACATTTGAAGTCTAGGGATGCTTCTTTTCACTCCATGGGAAATATGGACTAAGCAGGAGGACTAAGGCAATCCCAGCCTCTTGATATGGTTGGCCAATAAAATACAGGAGATAGAAGCAAGGTTCTTTAAAAGAGTTGCCAGTGTTGCATATACCAACTTTTCTGTTGAGATTCAGATTCAAAGAAAGAGGACCAGTTCTGCACAAGAAAAAAAAATAAAATAAAAGATGGATTTATCTGTTTATCATCCAGAGGAAGCTGATACACTTGTAAATAGAAATAGTGTGAATGCAAGCAGAGGGGTCTATTTTCCTCTCCTCATTAACCTCATTAACATAGGCAACAAATATTATCTGAGAATTTTCTCCAGACAGCTAATACTCTATTTTCTCTATACAGCTAATTCTGTATACAGGAAAAAATCTAAAAAGTTTCTTTCTTTTTCTTTCTTTCTTTCTTTCTTTCTTTCTTTCTTTCTTTCTTTCTTTCTTTCTTTCTTTCTTTTTTTCTTCTTCTTTTCTCTTTCTCTTTTCTCTCTTTCTCTTTTTTCTTTTTTTCTCTCTTCTCTCTTTCTTTCTTTCTTTCTCTCTTTTTCTCTTTCTCTCTTTCTCTTGCTCTCTTTCGTTCTCTCTCCTCTCTTTCTCTCTTATTTCCTTCCTTCCTTCCTTCCTTCCTTCCTTCCTTCCTTCCTTCCTTCCCTCCTTCCTTCCTCTCACTTTCTTTCTCTTGTTGTTTTTATTCTACACGGCATAATTTGATCACAGCAATGAAAAATCTTTTAAAATCAGCCTGATTAGATGATCTTGACATTCCACAGCTGTTGTTGCAATGATAACACACTAACACAATGATAGTTCTTTCTCCACCTAGTCCTAGCCAAGATCAATGTTAATTTCTTTTGCTGATGCATTTAGTTTGGGGGGGGGGGGGGGGACTATTTCAATTTCAGATGGAAAACTGTCTCTTAGTGAGATCAAACATCTGAGTCCACCTGCCAAGAAATGCAGGAAAGAAGTTAGCACACAGTGAATTTTGATCTATTTTTGGTTTTATTTCCTGCTGTTCATGAGAACCAGGAATGCAGATCAGACTCCACCATCCATTGAGAGGCATGTGTTTGCAAGGCTTCTGCTACTTTTTGGAGAGCACCCATCTCCTTGCAGCTTTTGGCCAAACCTTTTGTTCTCTGCGGCCCTTGGGTAATTTATCTGTGACTCATCTCTGGCAAGGGAATCCCAGGCTTGTTGGAATAGCCTGGGAGAGTTCATGGTGATTTATGGACTCTGAAGATGAATGCCCCCTGTTTTCCTGTCTCAAATTCTCACTCCATATTTGCCCTCTGTTCAGAGAAATCTCTGAAATGCTTTGTATTAAAAGAAGCTTCAGAGTCTCTTGATGATTAAGCTGATCAGGTGACAAACGGCAGAGAAAGCTTTACAAGCTGGCTGAAGTGTAAATTAAGTCAATCTGAAGGAATGATGTGGTGGGAGAAAAGGTGATATGTATTCCTCTGGAGGGATAGGACAGGTTCAGTGTTGCATGTCAGTGGATAGCCTGGATGCTGGAAGGAGACTGTAGAAACCATTCAAACCACTGGCAAGTCTCATGAAAAGGTTCCTTACTGGGCTTGCCTGCCACCTTATTACCCCAGAGCAGCTGTTTTAAAGAGCAGGCATAAACTCACCCCAGCTATTGGAAGTGCGTTTTCTGCAAGCTGAAAGGTTTGGCATCTGGAAGTGTCAGAAAGGAGCCTCTTGCCATAAATCACACCAGAAAGCACTCAAATTTGACAAGTGCCTTGAGAGCACTTATATGTTCACCCCTGAATTCCAATATCAAAGAGCAGCCCGTCAGGCTTTAAACTCCTACAGTACACCACATCTGACATAGGAAGATGTAGTAGCGAGGAGTTGAGTGGCAGGAGTGTCCTTGACGCCTGAGGACTCCTCACAGACAAGGGCTGGCACAAACTGGGCTGGCACAAAACTGGAATTCCCTGTGCTCTGCTCCAAGACTGAAGAGGCTTTGCCTTCACTGAGATGCAAAATCCTTTTCCCTTTTTCTTTTCCCCCTCCACCTTTCCCTTTCGCTGCCCAGGTCCTAGCAGGGGAGCCAGCTGAGAGCAGAGCCAGGAGCTCCTGGGTATGAGCTCTCTGGTCCGCACTCAAGGCTGTCAAGGGCTGTGGCCAGCACAGATAATCAGACATCTCATGCTTCATTCTTAAGGGTAAGGGAAATATTTTTGTCACTATTTCCTCAGCATCTAGCATTTTTTCTCTAATCAGAAAATTTTGAAGCACCTCTGTTCCTGGGATAGTTACCAATGGTGACAAACTCCTTCCATGTATTTTTTTCTTACTGAAATGCTTCCATAAATAAACAAGCCTCCATAAAACAGCAGGCAAAATCCACCCCCAGTGAGACTCCCTGGAGGCAGTGTGAGAGGATGACAGTGTCTGAAAGGTGGGGATAAGAAGTTGCCCCCTGCTTGCTCACACAGACAGCTGTCTCTGCCCGGTTCGCTTCTCCTGGTGATTTATGAAGGCCTTTGATCAGAATCGAGTTTTAATTGCCTGAACTGCAGAATCTGACACATGCTTCATCAAGTCAGAGGTAGAGCCTCTTCCTGATGCCCTGCTCTTCTCTTTTCTTCCATGGATACAAGCCCTGTAGGATTTTAGGAATCTACCCAATCCCTAACTCCATCTTTCAAATAGCCATCAGCTCAAAAATTGACAGAGGAAGAGGAAAGAAGGAAAGAAGGAAAGAGAGAGAAAGAACTAAAGAAAGAAAAGAAAGAAAAGAAAGAAAGAAAGAAAGAAAGAAAGAAAGAAAGAAAGAAAGAAAGAAAGAAAGAAAGAAAGAAAGAAAGAAAGAAAGAAAGAAAGACACTTTTATGTCTTACATACCTTCAAGTTCCCCAACCCATCCATACCAAGGTCTCAAGAAGAGGCCCCAGAAAGGGGAAGAAGGGTAAACCCATCCTGGTGGGGTGCTTGATGGAACCCTCCTATCAGGCACAGACCTCGGGAAAGCCCACCCGGTGGGGGCAGATGCTGGGGGTTCCCTCCCGGTGGGATCAGGCCCTGGGGAAACCCTCCCTGCATCGGAGCACCCCGTCCAGCAGAGCTGGGTCCTTTGCAGGGGCTGGCTGCCCACCCGGGGCCTGGCCATCCCTGTGGGAGCAGGTATCATGTTACTGCTGGGCAGGCAGAAGAAAGGCGAGTGTCAGGCGCTGTCACGTATTATTAGTACTGTTTCTCCCCATTAAAGCCATGCCTTTGAGCAAAGGGGTTTCTTTCATGTTCTCCCTCATCAATACTCTGACAGAACTCCTAAAACTCAGGAATTTTCCAAATCAAAGACTTAATCATTATCCTTCTTTCTGTTTTCCCCCTCTCTGCCACACACACTACACCCCAAACTGCTTTAACTGTCATTATCCCCAGCACAGATGCCTGTTTAAATTCTTGATTCAAGCTGGAGGACATTTAATAGCTGACTGGATTAAATATTGCAGACTCCAGCCGAAAATCTCTTTGAAAATACAGGTCGAGGAACTATGTCTAAATTTGCTGGATGAAAACTGATCTATGATATATGTTTTAAGTTCAGATCTGAGGACTGGGAGAAGGGGGGAAGGGAGTCTGTTCTGGATCTGGTTTATATTGGTGTAAAAACCTTGAAGTTGAAAGGTGTTTCAGGATGCTTAGGGAGGAAGAAAGACAGAATGTGAGAGGAAGGAAGGAAAGGAAGGAAAGGAAGGAAAGGAAGGAAAGGAAGGAAAGGAAGGAAGAAACCTCATCAATTAGCTAATCTTTCTTCGTGGGAAATGGATATATTTTCCATGGCAAATAATTAAATATGAAGCATGGCAAAGAACTTTGAAAGTGCAGAGGTTCTGTGGAGGAATTAGCCGCCTGTTTAAAATTAACACTAATTTGGCTCTTACATCAACAACCCCGTCGTAGACAACGTCTCACTCAGTCACTAAACATTTTTGATAGCTCTATGGTTCAGAAGCAAGTGTGTGTGTGTGTTTCTGGCTGTGTCTAGAATTTATATATTTGCACACACAGAGGAAAGCCTTACTCCTTTTCAAATTGACACAAACATGAAAGCCATTTTCCCTTTGTTTTCTAAATTGTATTTAAAAATAGGCATTTGTTGAAAATCGTGATATCAGCTGACTATCCTAAGTGAGTCGTTTATAACATTAATAGATTTTAAAAAATTAACATGGCGGGTGGGGGGGAAGTACTCCACTCCTTTAAATAAAAGAGTTCCTTTATTTGAAAAAAAATTAAGTATTTTTAAAAGAACATGTGATTAGGACTCAGAGGCAATAAATCTAGATTAAAAATCCGTAGGGATTTTTAGACTAATGTGATCTATTATGGGTACCACCTTAGTCTATTTATCTGCGTTATATACTCCTGCATTGTCATCCCAAAAGTTAATGTGCTTGATGTCATCCTTTTTGCCTTTGAAAACACTTGCATAAAAAGAAAAATAATGACTGAAATAATTTCTGTCTAGCAAAATTCAGTAAAAACTCGTCTATTATTTAATATAAGTACCTATTATAAGACCCTCCACCGCAGTTCNGCGGGGCACAGCCGGGCACAGCCGCCCGCCTTCGCCACGCCCGAAGCGCTAGGTGCTGCCAGCCCGGGCTTTCCCCTGTGCTCTTAGGAGCTCCCACCCACCCTCAAACAGAAGTCAATTGATTAGTTTCAGTTTCTCCTCCCAGGAGAGATCCGATACTTTCCCTGGGATCAAACGGACCCGAGAATAAAGGAGAGGGTCAAGCGGTGGGAAAGAAAGAACGAGAAAAGANTAAGTGCAGAAATAAGCAAGGCATATTTACTGATCGAAATGGTCAGCGAACAAAACATAGAGGCAGGCTGTTTGCAAGAGTCCCACTGCCCTCGGCCTGTCTCTGGCTCCAGCGGGGGCTTTTCCTTGGTCATTCCTGGCCAGTGGCTGGACCCTTCCGCCCCACCACCTGCCAGCGTGCCGCCGCACTGATAACCGCGTCCGTCGGGGTCTAACACAGATTCAACATTAAAATACCACAGGACCTTCTNGAGAGAGAAAGAGAGAGAGAGACAAAGAGAAAAGGGGAGAGAGAAAGAGAAAAAAGAGAGAAAGAGAAAAGGGGAGAGAGAGAAAGAGAAAAAAGAAAGAGAGAAAGAGAGAGAGAAAGAGAGAGAAAGGGAGAAAGAGAGAGAGAGAGAGAAAGAGAGAAAGACAGAAAGAAAGAAAGAAAGAAAGAAAGAAAGAAAGAAAGAAAGAAAGAAAGAAAGAAAAAGAAACAGAAAGAAATAGCGAGAGATGGAGGGGGAGAGGAAGAAAGATAAAAAGAAAGAAAAACAGAAAGAAAAACAGGAAGGAAGGTAGGAATGAAACTGGTTAGGTGCACTGGAAGAGGATAGTGAGCTTGGACAGAATGGCTGTTTGGTTTTTGGTTTTCTTCCACAAACAAATAAAAAGCAGTTTAAGTAGAACCTACATGGTGCACATATATGTGCAAATACACACACATAGAAAACGGAGGAATGATTTATGCTTGAATTTCTGTGAGCCTTTCTTTTCCCAGTGTTTACAAGGCGGGGCTCCATTTGCAAGTTGTACATCTGTTCGCTTCACGTGACATTTTCATAAAAGCTCTAACATCTGGTCAAAATAAACCTCCTTCAGGTACCTGCTTAACTTTTCACATGTCAAAATCCCTTCCCCTCTGAAGCTCTCCTTTCCTCCACGGCTGCGGACGCGTGTATTGCTCCTTTCTTGACTGCTTATTTAATGACTCTGCCTCTGCCTCTGCCTGAACAAAGTAACCCTAAACATGAGGGGGCAACCCCGACCTTTCCCAAGAGTATCCTTCCTCATCTCTCCCCCTCCCACCTCCAGATTTCCCCGCTTTAGGAGGGCAGAGCAGGTCTTCTTCCCGCCGCAATATTTCGCTTTGGGATTTCTGTAGCTCAGCAAACAGAATTTGAGGGCCCCCAACCCCCGCTCCAAGCGAGCCCATAGTCCTTCCTGCTCTGGCTAATATTTTGCACGAACGCTGATAATTTTCCCAAAGTGAAATGATCAGCATCTAATTGTCCGAAACATATTCCGTTATTATTTCTGCTATTATTAGTTGCTCCTGATACTTTTGTAGTAGTCTTTATCCCAGCTGTCTTTATCCCAGTGGTTGGTCTGAATTATTTTGGAATAAAACATTTCTCTTCTTGACCGTGGTCCATACAGTGAACAAGGGAGTTTTTTGTAAAGTTTCTACAAATTTCATGTCACCTCTTTATGAAAAGAATGGGGAAGTGTCCACTAACCAAGACAAGTCGACTACGTAGGTAAGAACAGTGTGTTCCTAAGCGAGCGGAGGAGACAGGGAATTGCCAAGAGGATGGACAGCTTTTTCGCCGATCTGAATATTTAGTTTTGTTTTGCGTTTTATTTCGGATTTTTAAACGGGTGTTACCATCATCATTAAGTTTCCGCAGCTTTATTGTTCTTGCTCTGTAAAACCGTTCTAAGCCTCCCGCAATGTCGATCACTTGGTCCTTATAAATGGCCGGCTTGTTTGCTTTTAAAAAGGAAAAGGGAGACTTTTCTACAAGTGATTTTAACCTGCTCCGCCTTCAAGTGACCTGCCAAATGCTCCTTCTTACTTTATAGACATCTGGGAATTCCATACACGCCTTAAACTCCAGTTACACACCTTCTTCAAAGGACACGTGCTTTGATTTGCCAAGAACATTAAGTGGACTGAAGTCGAAAGAAGCTGGTGCAGAAGTTAATGTAAAATACATCCTGTGCCATGTTTACTGCGGGCAGGTTATGTGTGCAGCAAATAAAATATGTCCTGATGGGACGTGGATGTGTGCGCCTCTTTTTTATTTTTTTTTTTGTTTTCTTTTGCTTTAGCCTCCCGGATCCCTTTACGGGGTGGATTGGATTTGCCGTCACCACCACCACCACCCGCTTCCCAAAGATGCTAATTTATGGCGGGAAGGCTCCCGCTCTCCCGGCGGGTCTGTTGCCTGCCGGAGCGGGCAGGTGAAGGGAGAGCCGCGCGAAGCGGGCGGACGCAGCCCCNCTGATGCCTCGCAGAAAAAAGCCAAGTCAATCAGCGCTTCCAAAGGCAGAGTTAATTTTCCGATTGCAAGAGTGTTTAAAATCCCCAGAAGGCAAATTAACATACATATTATTTCTTTTTTCCTTCAGTAGACCTGACTCTGACTTAATCGGTTTTGGCTCTAGCCTGAGGAGCACCAGGCATCTGCAGTCCCCAGTTTCAACCCAGTAAAGGGTACAGCTTTATCTTTTTTTTTTTTTT
>WBMY01006426.1:56769-164714 GCA_013397315.1 Donacobius atricapilla | reverse complement strand
GGCGGCGGCCACCGGAGGGCACGATTCCGCGCCGGCCCCGCCGCGCCCCCGGGGCGCTCGCTCCCGCCTTGGCCCCAGCGAGCCCCACCAGCCTGGGTCCCCCGAGCTTCGGCGTGGTGAGGCGCTGCCCGCCCGCTCCCGGCGCTGCTCGCCCGTGTCCCAGCCAGCCCCGAGGGTTTTTTCTTGCTGAGGCGGCCGCAGCGGCGCTGCCCCGCCGGGGGGCGGCCGTACTGGGTCCTGCAGGGATCCGGCACACAGATCCCCGCCGACATACGGATGCTTCCCGCGGATGGGCTTCTAGCTGCCGCTGCTTTGACACTCGCTTCGTTCGGAAGCTCTGGAAAACAGATGGATAACGCGAAGTTCCTCTAACGAGTCAGTTTCCTTGCCAAAGTTGCCGCAATCATTTTTATTTCATTTTTAAGCTCGTTGTCATGTGGCCGTTCGTGTAAAAGTCCCAGCAGCTTGCTGCCACGAAAGGAGGCAGCAAGCCTGTTCCCAGGTTGTGCCGATCCTTCTCGCCACCGGGCCGGCGGCAGGGAGCGCTGCGTCCCCCGCGCACCGGCCTTGGGCATCTCCTGCATCCATCCTCTCCTCCCAGCTCTCGATTCTGTGCAAGGCCGAGAAGTACCTACATCCGACTGGCAAACTAGCAATCCCACAGAGCAGACGGGTGTCCCAAAAAAATAAGATCTGAGATTATTTTCAACACGCTTTTTAAATATAAAATCTTTTATTCAGCTCCAGAAATAATCCGTGGCTGTGGATGGGGCTGTTTAAGTAGATCCTAAGTACCTCGGTGGAAGGCTGAGTGGTATCCTCTCATGTATCCTTGACAAGACCAGTCCTTCCCAACACAAGGGATCAACATATCTAATGCTGTGGTGTTCTGCCCCTAGTTATAGCTCTGGGTCTTGTTTATGCGGTTTCACACCTAAATCTGAAAAGACCACTTAGTAAAACAATCTTATCCACACTCCAGGGGATAATAGTTATTTTTATTAATAATGGAGCTTATTGGCTATTTCAGCTCCTTTGATATTTTTCTTTACCATCCCTTCCATCTTTCCTGAACTACATATTTTTTTTTCCTGTATTCTTCCTGCTCCCACACATTACTCAAATTTATATGTTCAATCTCTCCGTACACTTGGACCACAGAAACTCCATTAAACTTCAGGCCCTTTTAGCCACAAATTCTGCTTTTTTTTTCCAAGGTGGGGGAGGATGCACCTCCAGCACCAGTGATGATAAAGCATTCCATAAAGCCGACTTCTTATGTGTGGACTCAAATTCCTTGTAGCTCAAGCAACTAGAATCAGAGCCATAGAGCCAGAATTTCAGCATGGAAGTGGGCTTTCACCCTCTTAGCCATGTCTGCAACCCTGGGAAAAATCCCCACCCCCCATGCTTCCTACTATATGTGGTCTCTTTTGGGATTTCAGGTGCTCTTGGAATCCCACAGATGAAAATGGAAAAGAAGCCATGTGAGAAGTTACCATAACTCATAAATGAACATAGAAGTTCAATAGACAAGATAATAGGCTGTTTTTTACATCTGAAGCAGGCAGCAAATTCTGCTGTGACGGAAAGTGTATGGAAGGTCATCCCAACATATACATAATGATTTCCTGTGCAAAGGAAATGTTTTGGGTTTTTTGTTTTGTTTTGTTTGTTTTTTTTGTTGTTGTTGTTTCATTTGTTTGTGTTGTTTTTGTTTTTGTTCTTTTATTGGTAGGCTGATTGCATGCCAGGTCTCCAAGTTGGAACTCACGCATCTTCTCCTTCTGGCCATAGGCCACACCGGCTGAATGAAGCCATGCAGAGGAGTTGAGTCTGGAGGGGAAAGGTTTACAGAAATGAACACCCGTTTCACTCTTTCCACAGTTATCTTACTTCCAAGGACACCTTCATAGAGCTAGAAAAATTTTTGAGGGAGCAGGTTTATTTCCATCTCTGCCATGCTGTATTTCCTTTCAGAAAAGACAGTCAGCATGGATCAAAGTTTACATATTCCTTTCTATTTGGGGAAATGATAATTGTTTTGTGCTATGAGCTATCAGCTATGATGCCTAAAGATCTGCTATCCATCATCACTCCTCATCTTCCAGCCTCAATCTCATATTCCTTCCTCCAGAATATAGGATGATGATTAGGTTACCTTGCTCACAAAGGACTGATCTGTCCATAGGTCCACATCCTGGCTTTATTTTCTGACCGAAGATCATATAGTTGGTCAACAATGAAGCTGATCTAGAGTACAAATCTCGGTTCCCAAATTCCAAAGGCAATTTTCTAGAGAGGTAGTAATTTACTGATATATGAAAGTAAATTAGCACTCATTCACTGTTCACGTATCTGTGTACATACTTGACTATTTATGAACTGTGACCTCCAGACTAACATCTGTACTTGTATTTATGCAAAATACTGTACTGTTTCTGCCTTGAAAAGCATCTATATCAAACATTCTCATGCCAAAATCTACTATCTGACCTTGTAGCACTAAAAATAGCTCATGTCACAAGCAGAGAAATATTTGTTTCTCCTTTTAGAACATTTGTGCTTACATTCATTAAGGACTTGGTCCAAAATCCTTTGATGTCAAGGAGACTGTTTCAGTGGCCTTTGGATGAAGTCTTAGAGAGGGTCAATTGAACTTTAAATAAAATACAAATTGTAATGGGTCCAGCCTAAGAGTATAAGAGAGATGTAAGAAAGGCTGCCTTTGGAGTAAAGTATCAGTCATTGTTCTCTAATATTTAGCTGAACTTGTGGAATCTTTCATTATTAAAACAATAATCCTTTTCAATAAGGTTGTAATTAATTTTTAGTCTTCAGAACATCCACATTTTGCTGAAGAGTAAAAATGTTGTTGCTGCCCTGGTAAGTGTAAGGATGCTTTGAGCTTAGTAAGGCATATATGGACTGGATCCTAAGCAGTAAGATATGGCCCAGGTTTTCAAAGTCAGAGCAGAGACCTAATGCCAAAATACTCTTCTTGCTCTAAAATATGTTCAGGTTTATGCCTCACTTCATATTTGAGCAACTTATGACATTTTCTAATGTCTGATCTAATGTTAGTCTTTGTTTTTCACACCTTGCAAAAGGACTAATGCAGCTCTTGGCAACAGCAGATGCCGCAATTAATTTGAAGGTAGCGGATGTTCAGTGGAATACAGCAAGGGCTTTAATTCAGAACAGTGAATTTATAGTTCAGTTGGTAATCCTTTTCTCTACAAGAATGCATAGTGTTTAGAGAATCCATTTTAATAAAAAAGAAACCAATATTAAAACAAGCTACAGCCTCACAGATCTTACCGCACTGCTTTCTTATTATCACTGTATCAGAGGTTTGAGTAATTTGAATGACATGTCTGCAGGAATTTTTGCTGAATCCGGGTTATTTGACAGTAAAATGGTCATCATTCCTTGCAAACAGATAGAAGTTTGATCAATTATATTTCAGTGGCTTACAGCCATATGCTATCTACAGTGACATTTATGATATATTTTTGTTATCCCCAAATGGCCTTCAACCTAGCAGTTATCTGCCAACATGTTAAAGTTTTGGTCAGTGAAAATCCTTTAGTGTCTTGGAAAGATTCATGATGTTGTCTTTTGGCCAAAGTCCATTATGGGTAACTACAACTTTATCTACATTCAACGTATGTAATTGAGTGGCTGTGGTATGGCACACTATCATTTGGCTTAATTTCAATCAACTAAGATAACTCTCTGTATTTCTTTCCTATAACACTGTGTCATGTTGCTGTAAAAAGTGAAACAGCTGCCACATTCTCCTTCTTGAGGATGTATCCCAGAATGGGCTGTTTCTTCCGAGAGAGCAACATAGCCTCCAATTTGGCAGGTAAAATTTTGCAACACCAAATCCTTCCATCTGTGGTTTCATGTTGTCAGTTCATTGCAGGAACCAATAGTCTGGTCTAGATGTCAAACTATCTGATTTGTTAGTGTAGCTGGCAGGTTAACTGTCTAAGTCCTACCATTTCCTCACAGAATTCACTGTGGGTAGGAAATTTCATCCAAAAAAGAAGAAAAATAACCATCTTTAAAGATTAGATGCACTGTTGGGAAATTAAGTTCTTAATGCTAAATCAGATGTATGATAGGAAGCACTTCATAATTGCTCACATTAAGGGTAAGGGGCCAACCCAAAGACATATAGATGGGAGGAAAAAAGGCAATACAGTCACTCAGCTATTACTGTGCGAAACAGCCCTTCATATTCTTACAGATCTAATGTGCATCAGAAACCAGTTGCGCAGCCATAAAGAGGTAGAACATGCTTTTTCATTCCTCGTGGTTATGGGAATCAGAGGCATTGTATTTCTTTGCACATACCCTTTCCAAACTATTCATTGCAAAATATTATATGACAAAAAGTTGCCATTAAACTTTGCTCAAGAGCATTTGAAAATGGCATGTGAAATCCTTGCTGGAATAGGTGCTACTGTAAGGGCATCAAAACTGAAGGGAACGGATTAGCAGCTCCCCAGTAACAGCTGTGGCACCACAAATGATGGAGATAAGCACCATCCCATTGCAATAGAGATGCAGGAAAGCAATACCATGCAGGTAGTAGTAGCATTATACATGGAGTGGAAAGAAAACACAGTAAATATAGGTTTGTGTTTTCTGTAGGTTTCCACTATGAAACCTCCATGGTGTCAACTGCACTTCCACCATGCTACTACAAGGTAATCTTTACCAACCTCTATGTAGACTTTCTGTCATTTGAAAATGTGTCACTGGATGTTTTCAGCAGAAAAAAATACTTTGAGCATAAAGTCTTCTCTTTTAATCTCTGAGGTCACACTGCATCTTTGGGGTGATATTTGGTGTTTATGCACCATGGAAGTGATACAGAAACTCTCACAATAAATATTTCTAATGACCCATAGCTTCACAAGAACTGTGTTCAGTAAGGGGAAGCAGGATTGAAGTGAATGTCATTAGAACTCTTCCTTTGTGGTGTCCTTCTCGGATGTCTATCATGTCTTTCCAGCTTAAAGGCAAAACCAGGCGTTCTTACACACCAAAATGCTCTCCAGTTAAATATTTGGCTCATGCACTGGATCCTTCAAATAATTTGGCCAATGATATGTAAAAGATTCATGTTTCTACTATTCTCAAGGATAAGATGAGGAATTTATCTGGTTTTGTTCTGGTTTGTTTGTGTTCTTTTTGGGTTTGACTCAGTTTATGTATTTCAGGAGATATGCCTGCACATTTTAAATTTTTAAAACATGACAAATGCTATGTGTTCTCATTATAGATTTGGTGGAACTTCTGTCCAAGGGCAAATCCCAAGCTATTAACATCATAGAACTTCCTCAGCATAATGTGATTCAGTCCATAGGCATGGCAATTGTGATTTGAGAGGCGATACTGAAATCATTCTTTTCCTGGATGTCTGAAACTTATAACAGTGAGAACTGACTTATGCTGTTGTCAACCCAAGTACAGCTGAGACAATAAAGCAATGAATAGATGGATGTTTCCAGATTTAATATGCTGGGGCTGGTAAAGGTGTTTGGAGTTATAGGACCTAAAGTCCATCTTACCAAGGCCTGGTTTAGTAGTACGAGCACAGTTATCAGTACTTCAGAGAAAGTTCCATTTGCTCGTGGTTAAAATCTGGGTTCTGTATGTCAAGGAGGCAGCACCTGATGAGGGTCTAAATGGTCAGTTCAATCATATTTGGCAACATTCAAGATATCTGCAAAGAAAATTTAACTGGAGTCAGATGTAATATGAAATGAATTCCACACGCCTTCATGTAAGGCAGAGAACAATCTGAGCCCTTCATTCTACAGTCTCTCAATCATCTTTTCCCTTTTTTCCTCCATTACTATCATTAATCATCCAACAACCTCTTTTGCATCTTGTAGTTTGCAGAGTTATGCAAATCAATGGTGTTGCAGAGTTACTGCAGTATTCTAGCATATAATTAAATAATTATAATAATAGATTAAAACATCTTTCTGCATATTCACTTAAAGCTCTTTATATTTTATATCATATATGATAATATTAACAACAAAAAAAGTGAACTAATTAAGCTTGGAAGTACTCACAAATGTCCCCAGATGATGTTGCTGAGGCCTAAATATCTGATTCAGCTCGAAGTTATTTAAAAATAATTTAAAAATTATGCCTGTACTCCTAAAATATCCTGGCAACTCAATGACTTAGCTATGTACATTATTCTAAAAGCCTTCATAGGAGCTTCAATGCCCAAGACTAGGCCCAAGAGCACCTTGAAACATCTGAAACTTTTCAGCATTTGGATAATTACCTACTTTTGTGACCAACCCACATTTCTCTTTGGAAAATGTTTCCCCTGCATGGCTGCAGACAACAGATGGATTATATGATCTCTGCATTTGGAAAGATGGCATAATTCTGGCAGACTGTCAGTTAAGTGAAAGAGGCTGATTTCAGATCCTCATTAAGAAAATACACAACCACACTGAGTGGACTGAATGGCAGAAAGTGATCTCTGGCGCCAGCTTTAATAGAAAATATAGCACACTTGCCGCATGAAATCTGCTGAGCTGTGGCTAGATCTAGCTCTATCAGGTTTTATATTCTTTTCCCAGATAAATGTGTTCTAAAGGAGACATTCTGTGAAGTATAAGGGCCTTCTGTTTGCCAGGAGGGAGGGAAGCAGAGCAGTAGAGGGTTAAAAGGCAAATTCAAAGAGCCCCCAGATCTAAGGTTGGAGCCAGGTGCCAAGGCTTTGTTGAATCTTCCCTTACACTTGCAAATGTTTCTGTTTAATTAAACTTTTCTTTACATTTCTAGTCTCCAGGTATATTTTTTAGGGTGCAGATGGCACTTAACCCAGAAATACCCCTTGGAGAGAGCACAGCACCTTCCCACTGCAAAGCTCTGGGAACAAGGCCCAGTGCCTTCTTTACACATATTTCCACATGTAAACAGCCCTGCCAAGCCGCTAAGAGCTTGAGTAGGAAACCCAGGACACTGTAAAGTGTTTCCCAGCAACACTGGATATGCGCAATAGTTTCATTTCACAGCTGAACAGAAAAGGACTGGTGGAGCTGCACACCTCCATTTCACCATCAAACACCAAAATAATGGCTACAGCTTCAGGTCACAGCTTTTGTTTCAGCAGTGACATCAGGATCTTTATATGATATCTCTTCTTGGTCACACAAAATAATGAACAATCATAAATCATTGGTTGCTTTGAAAGCCTTTGCTAAACTACCCTTTAGTGAGATCAGAGACAACATCTCTCCGATGTGAACCTGAGAAATTCAAGCAGTAATGGTGGTTACTGTGGTATATCTATTCTAGCATCCTTTGTTCTGCAGCTATTGCTCTTCCCTCTGATAACAGTAAGTTTCAAAAGTTGGAATCATTAACAAGGGTAAAGACTGCATAGTAAGTAAACAATGGTAGAAATAAAAAGGAATGTCAACATCTGAATTAACTTCTCTCAGTGCATGTGTTTATGTTGAAGACTCTCCATTCACAGATTTCCTCTTTGCTATGTAGAAAATAATAAAATGTACTACTTGTCCTTGATCCCCTTCAAGGCTTGGAGCAAGAGAAGATGGAACTGGAACACTCAAGGACAGTTACTATCTTTCTTCTGCTTTCAGGGCTAAGGAGAGACAGTTAAACCAACAGGATACTTTATCTCTCTTTTTGAAATTATGACATAGGTGAGACAAAAACATAAACACGCCTAGAATCTCAGAGTGCCTGCTTATCTTTTTGAAATAAAGTCATGGGTAACAATAGTGAAGCCTGTTCGTCTGCAGTGCAACCACTCTTTGTGGGAACCATTCAAAACCCCTCAGCAAGTGAGGACATGGTCTGTATGTGTCCCTGTTGTGGCACTGAAGACTTCAAGAGCAGCAAAAACCACACTAAGATAATATCATGCACACAACAATATGAATATGTTACAGTCTTTATATATTAATGTGGAAAACTGTACTACAAAAGTAAAGATAACAGAATTACTTCCCTATTTTGACTTCTTTGAAGAAATAGAAATTTCAGGTATTTAAGGACCACTGAACTGGAATGTAGCTGGTGATCAGCAGAGTGAGTAGTATGAAAAATTCAAAGGCTTAAACTTCAGTGCCAGCTAGACAAAATGCAATCACTGAAACTAGGATAGAGAAGGGGAAAAGCAAAATTTGGATGAAGCACAATTTAAAAAATAATACTTGAGCTGCACTCCTTAAAAAGCTACAGGTAAAGGGAATTACAATTGAATATTTTTATTTTGTCAATTCTTTTATTCTGGATATATTGCTGTGACAAATGTTCATCTCACTATCTGAAACAAGCATTTTTTTGGAGCAGAGTTAAAGAGTAAATAATCTGATTATATATTTAGCAAGTCTTAGAAAAAACACCAATTTACTGTACTGCAAAAAGAACATAACCGGCACACTTATCCATTATTGTAACTATTCTCTTGTATTACTAGGAAAAGCTTGCCTGTCATTGTTGCAGATTTGTAGCATCCAAGCCTAGTAAAACAATAAATTCCTGTGAAAACAGGGACTCAGCATGCACAGCATGCTATTCAGTATTTTAGCTATTTTTAATAATAATAATAATAATAAAAGCCCACCAAAAACCAGAAGTCCAAGTTAATTGAAAGAACCAGTAGGGTAGTAGAGAAATTCTCTTTGAGAAGAATCACCTATCTGAAAAAGAAATCAAAGGCACTTTTCCATTACTTTTGCTTATTACCTCCATGACTTCAAAAACTAATTTATTTTAAAGTTTGTAAAAGAAAAGAAAAAAAAAAGTGTTGCTGGACTACGACTTCACTTATCAAGTTTCATCCTAGAGGGAATTTTTATAGCTGAGTTATAAACCCTCAACACTTGAGTGTTTATAATGGAAACACTGACAAATGCGATAATAAACACCAATCATGGGACCATAGTAGCTGGTCAGAGAGTGGATGCATAAGTTTGCAGTGCTATCATAATATTTTGTTCTGTTTCCAGCGCTAGTTTGCTTCAACCTCCTTTCAGGTTCTGCAGCTGTAAAACAAGATCAATCTAACTAGAGATTGCAAAATCATTTGATTATTTATGCTTCTCTTCAAAAGCTACAAAGTGTCTCTCAAATATGATTTCATTTAGTCTTATTTTTTTGGTTTACATGTCTGAATACCAATTGTAACATGATAGTTTCAAGGGAACTCAAATTTCTACCAAAAGTCAGTCTTCAGTGGCCAAAGAGAACATAAACAAACCAGCCTCAGACCAGGGTCTAAAAATGGGCTATGATGAAACAGCTCTAAGGCTTTAAAAGGCCCCTTATTATCTTTTCCCAGACGTAATTGACACTGTCAGTTTTTGTTCTTAATGTGGTGATAATGGCACTCTGCTTTGGGGAGACCGGGAGCTGGACTCAGCCTTGGTGGCAGCAGGGATTCTGAGCAAGCAGAAGGCCGTTCACCCCAGTGGGTGAAATCCAAGCCTCGCTGAAGCTGGCAGCACTGCTGCACTCTGTTAGGGTTGGGGTTTCACTCTCTTCCCAAGCCTGACAGGCTGTTGCACCGTACTGACTCCACAGATTAGAATGCATCTCTCATGATGAGACAAGGATTAGGGGGGAAAGGACCCCACTGTTTTGTTATTTCAGCAAGATGGGATTGCACTCCAGCAAGAAGCTTGTCTGCAATGTTCCCATAATTGGTTTATATTCTTACCAGACTAAACTCCCAGGATTTCGACACATCCACAGGGGCCAAGGGATGGGTCAGTATGGCATCTTGCTGTTTCGCTGAGCTCTTCACAGGTGTAAGGATATGCTCTAGTTTCAGCATGGATTCCTTGGAAAAAATTGCATTTAGACTGCTTTTTTGGTAAATCTTCATCAGTTTTGGAAAAGCATGAAACAAACAAACAAAGAAAAAAAGCCCATTTTATCAGGTTCTCAGGTCATACAAATCCATATGCGGCCCAGGGGCAACTCAAAATATACCTTAGTATTTTTTTCTGTGCTGTTTACATATTGTGTTCATTGGCTTATACCACAATTGCATTTTTAATTTCTAATGTTTTTAGCATCAGTGGCTCATATAAAAATGTTACTACTGTTTGTATTGCTGCAAAATTTCCAGTGGAATCAGGAATTAGGATTCATAATGCAAGATCCATTTGTATTTAAAAATAAAATGTAACATATCCTTTCTGCTTTTCTCTAGTCTTTAACACAAGTATGAAAAAAGAACTTGGATCTTGAACAAAATCCCGTGTTTTGTTATAAAACCAACAAGAGAAAACCAATAATTTTTGAATTATCTGTTACAGACATGTTTACATTGTGAATCTCCTCACTTAAGACTCTATGTGCTATAGAGTTCTAATTTTATCCAATTACATGAGCAAGAAAAATTATGTAAAGTTATATAATCATACTGAGAGAGATCATAGAGAAATAGTGGTAAGAGTGAATATTAAATTGCATATTTCATTGTCCTTAAAGAATTTGTCTTCATCATTTTGCCTGAGATGATGGTAACTAAGATGAGATTGAGTTATGCGAACAATTGTTGATTTTGGAACATTGTTCATTCATAGTTCCTTTCCTTGTTTTATTTTTAGGGGAAAAAAAAAAAAAAGAAAACAAACCCCAAAACAACACAAAACCATCTGAGGAGGTGAAACCCCCCAGTTCCTAGAAAGGATCCAGCTGCGCTATCTAACTGCCTCTTGGAAAAAAAAAAGCATTTTGACAAATGGAGAGCAGATGCAATGTGTGGAGACAGGGAGGTCAACAAAAACAAGTAGAAAAAGAAACCAAGGAAACAAGTGAAAAGAGAAAGAATATTAGCATATTAATACAGGATATTAGATCTCTCATGATAATATTAAAGTGAATGGAATGAGAACAAGAAGAAGAATCACCACAGAGCTGACAAGACATGAGACAAGAAATAAGAGACATAGGATCCTAGCTATACTAGCCTGAATCCAGGGTAAATCTTGATTTTACTAATATCACGGTAACTTTATATCATGGAGATAAAGGCTGACCTATGAAGCACTCAGAACCACTGCCCTGAAGGGGCAGTTTAATGCGAGTGCACCGGGCTCTGAGCAGGCTGGTTGCTGCCCGTCCTCTGCGACCAGGGGGAGAAATCCAGGACTTTCCCAGCAGCAGCAGCAAAGTGCCAGCAGCAGAGAGAAACAGGGAGAGGAGAGGGAAGGGAGGTCAGAGGTGCATCAGGATGGGTCGAAGAAACTTCTAGGGGCGACCCTGGGCCCCACTCCCAGCCCGGTCATGGCCATCCCCCCCCGGTGCCGCTCTCCCGACATCTCGCCCCTTTTCAGAGATGCCTGCGAAGGCATCAGTAGGTAATACTAGACAGAGATCCCCGGAGCGGACCCTATATCCATCCCCAGGGTGTGCCCTGCTCGGGCTTCTCCCTTTCCTCGCACTCCGGCTTTTCAGAATGTACTTTATTATTTTTATTCCTTGCAGAGATGAAACGTGGTGGGGGTGTGCGCGGGGGTGTGTGTGTGCGCATTTGCAAGGGGATGTGCCGTGAGAGAGAAAACGTCTCCGCTTCACGCCCCCAAAACCAAAGCCCACAAAGCCANACCAACCAAACAAAAAAACCCCCCGAAAAAAACAAATCTGCAATACAACGAGCCTCTCCATCCATCTTCTCCCCAACTCCTCCCGACCTCCGCGCACACTTCTCCAAACACTCCTCTTTTTGCATCCCACGCCCATACGGTCCTGGCTGCGGTGTGAGAAGCCGAGGCAGGAGCCACGGCTCTGCTTTCCCAGGCGGGAGGCGCCGAGGCCCCCCGCTCGCTGCCGCGGGTGATGCCCGGCCCCAGCCGCATCCCGCCGGGCCGGGCGCTCCCTAGCTCGCCTCCTGTCTGCTGCACCTGTCCAGGAGCTCCGTCATGAAGGAGATGTACACTATGGCCAGGCGCAAGGTCTCTATCCGAGAGAGCCTCTTCTCGTAGGCGAAGGTGGGCACCTTCTTCCTGAGCTGATCAAACGCCTCGTTGAGGTTGAACATCCTCTTCCTCTCCCGTATGTTGGCAGCCTGGCGCTGGGCGTAGGTGATGACCCGTTTTCTCCTAGGTCTGTCCAGGAGGGAAGCGCTGCGCATCCTTTCCTCTTCCTCTTCTTCTTCGTCTTCGGGATCCCCACTTCCGAAAGCAGCCAGGGGCAAACCCCGGGCCATCCCTTCCCGAAGCGACAGGACTCTGTCCCCGAAGGGAGGCCCGGCGGTGACCTCGCAGAGCCCCAGGCCCGGCCCGGGGGCTCCCTGGGGGTTGCCCAGGGAGAGGTCGGCCACGAAATCCAGCACCGAGGTGCCCAGCAGCCCCTCCGGGCAGGGCACTTGCGAAGCTCTGCCGTGCAGCTCATCCAGCAGCCCCGGGCGCTGGTGGACTGGGAAAAGGCTGGCTGACATCTCACTTCAGAGTGGGCTTATTTTGGTTCCCCATCCCCTGCCCCAGCGACGTTAATATTTATAACCCCTAGGATAACTGGATTAGCAGGACTAGAAAGAGCGGCTGTAAAACTTCTCGCCGTGATGCTGACGAGAGGAGACAGGCAATCCCCTCGGGGACACGTGGACGCTCTCGAGAGAGGAGTCCCCAGCGAGTCAATCCTGTCACAGCGATCAAGGACAGTTCCTTCTTGGCAAAACCCTCCGCTCTTACCTGCTGAGCACTTTTGTGTCTCCTTACACACCCGCAACCAAACGATTTTCAGCCTCCTTAAAGCCCCCAGCAGCAGAGCCGGGGCTCCACTGGGCTTGTTTTCCTGCTTTCTGTCGGGATCTCTGAACCCTGGGAGCCAGCCTGACAACTGATGTCAGGCAACTGCATGTATGCTTTTAATGATGTCCTGAAGAGGGGACCTGCATGCAGAGGGTCACCGGGGAATGTTTACCCTGTATCCCAGCGCAATGGGAACTGAATGACAGGACCTCCATTAGCCTAAGTAAGCATTGTAGGGGACCCGATATTGCATTCCCGGTAGTAACTGTTGGAATCGTCTCTCCGTCACTCCTAAATCCCCTTCAATCAGAGTTCAAATATCTTTCCAGTAAAAGGCTGCTTCGTAAAGCTCATTTCGGTTCAGGCAATCTCATAGCGCTTTTTTTTTGAAACTCCTTCCTCCTGCCCGTGAGAGGAGGACAAGCTGCTCCTACTCAGGGCAGCGGTTACACCTTTGGCAGAGCCGTCCCGGCAGAGCACAGAGGAATCAACTTGAGCGCACGCACTGATAACGCTGGATACATGCCTCAAAATACCGTGAAGTGCGCATAAACACACCCACCCACACACCCGACACCGATGAATACCTTTCTTTGATCAAGGTTTCCTTGAGGACAGACGCTGGGAATTGTTTTGCTTTTGTCTTGGGAGACTCGAAGAGTCTTCACCCTCCCGCACCGTAGACTCTCCCTAAATAAACAGCCCGGCCCTGGCAATCCCTGGCAGGGTCAGATACTCCGAAGTCGAATCCGATCGATTTTCTTTGGCAAACGATTTGTACACACAGCTCCCTCAGGAGCCCATCACTCCTGAGCTGCCTTCTTAAAACCTAATCTTCTCCTTCGTCATGCATTGTTGTCACTCTCTCTTTGGGGCTAATTAGCCTCTAATTTCTAAGGGGATTTCAAACCCCATGAGATCAAANCGGCCGCGGAAGGTGCGCGGGAGCTCAGCTACGCTGGACAGCTCCGGAGAGGGGCAGAGGACCCCGCGGCCGCCACAGCCCCGCGGGTACCGGAGGGGGACACCGCCGCCACCGCCTCCTCCGGGCCCACAACCAACCTCGCCCCATCCTGCCGGGCCGTCAGCGCCGCCGCCGCTGCGGCCAGCGATGGACGGGCGGCACCGCGGCCGCCTCCGCAGCCTGCCCGGCGCTGGGGGAGCAGCGAAGAACGCGGGGACTGCCCTCATTCTTACTAGGGCTCAGAGGTTTCTCAGCGAGCAAGGAGAGAGCCGCTCAGAAACTTGCTTATTTGTAACTAATTCGCTTCAATAAAACGTCTGGTGAATGAAGCAATGAGGCAAGGAGGAACTGAAAGACATCTGTTGAAAGAGGTGTTGTCTAGAGAGCATCCAAAAGTAAGTTGAAAAGCTGTAAATGTTAAGTATTACATAAAAACACTCGGTGGAAGAAAGATCAGATATATATGACTGACCCACAAAGGACCATGACTTATTTGGGCTCCTTTCAGTTGAGGTGACAAGTATTTCATTTTAAGACATGGAGGTGTAAATTTAGGACAAATGCCAGGAAATATATGTTACTACAAAACTCAGAGTAATCGTGGAAATAAACTACTTCAGATAGTGAAATAAAATAATGGAAAAATATTAACTCATCACCTCTCTGTCAAACTTCACATGAATTTACTGTCCTGTAGGAAACTGGCATTTAGTAGAGGACAGACCTGCCCTTCCCCAAGGTATTTTCAGAAAGAAGATCTTGCTCACCTCTCTAGTTGCAGATTTTTGCAGGATACAAGCTACAAAGACAAACAGAGCTGGAAGAGGTTTATATTGAAAAACATAAAGGGACAAGCTTTTCTAGCTACTAATGTATCACAAAGTTATATAACATAAACATAAAATATTAATGCTGCTTAAAGGAAGCCATAAAAACAGAACTATGGCAGGACTGGGAGACCCTAGCAAAAAATGAAGACTTGTTACCAAGGTGAATCCTCTCATAAAGCTGGGGTTTTTTTTCAGCTTTGTATCCTTTTCTATTCCTCCTTATTTTTTGCTAAAATATTGATTTTTCTCTGATATTAAATATTTTAGATTATATAGAATAAACTCAATGAACTGTGGTACCACTAATATGTGGAACTTTTAAAGTTTGGTTATTTTTGTCACTTTGGGGAAAGTATGGAGCTGAGGCAATGTATAACGAATATCCAATGCTGCAAGACAGAGATCTTCAGTGTCTAGACAAAGCAAGAATATCAGGGAAGCAGAATAAACACTCACAAGAGGCTGCTTTGTAACTCCAAAATTGCCTCAGACCAGATTAGGTGATCCAAAGTGTGTTCTAGATTTGTTTTAAATATGAATGTACTTTGCTTTATGACTCTTACCTTCCTTCACCCCTCTCTTATCAAATCTTCTTATTTCACTTGTTTATCAATCAAAATTTTGCTCACAATATGCTTAGAGTTGCTAGGAACTGATGGCTACTAGTTCGAACCAAAATTATTTTCAGAAATATCTATAAAATTATTCTTGATGCTCATGTAGGGTTTGTGTTTAAAACTCAAACCACAATAACTTTTCTGATCTATTAGCCCTATCAGAAAAGTACATATATCCTTCTCTGTCCAGCCCTTTTATCACCTCGTGTGCTGTCTGCTTGTGCTAATAATTGTCCACAGTATCACACAGGAAAATACAGCCACTCTGATAACTTGGAATTATTAACTGAGATGCTATAGATTTTAACAGTGACCTGTACTTTACTGGAAAATTCACTGGGAGTCTGGTGACCCTGAGATGTATGTAGGTACTCTCCATCAGGTATAACTCATTAAACAAGGACCTGAAAGGTACCATCTGCTTTGGNCTCTGATGTCGAGAGCAAGAGAGCGAAACCTGCCCCCACCCCTGCCCTTTACCTGCCCAAAACCTCGCGGTATCAGGTATCACCTTTTTCCCCCCGGAGAGAAAAACTCCCTGAGACCAAAGAAGGGTGTAGCCCCCGTGCTACACCTTCCTAGCCGTTTGTGCTGTTTTGGTTAAGTACCCATAAGTACTCAGCAAGTAGTCTCCTAGAGACTTTGTGGGAAAAAATTCTATAGGGAAAAAGGAAACCAAATCTAACCCCTAACAAAAGCACAAAAAGTTAGATATGCAACTGAAAAAAATGTCTTCACTTTTCTTGTAAAATGGAAAAAACTCTTCTCCTTTAACTGATCCATTAATAGTTTAACAGTTACTGTAATTTTCAAACTCTGGCCTGAATAACAGAAACAGATGGGGTCTGTGGGACACTAATGCAATCTCTTTCAAATTATTGACATTACAGCTGTCTCATCTTCTCATTAAACTTAAAATTACAGAAATGTCCATGGATCAGAACCTGACTACCTCAAAACACAGGTCAGTTCCTGTTCTGCTGGATTCACAGTTTGCATTCCTGACAGGCCAGACAAGATCAGTACAGAGTATATGTGTGGAGATGGGGCCAGCTCATGAGGGAATAGAGGGAGTTTGGACAATATCTCATCTTGACCCTTGCTCAATCCGTGGTGAAGAGGAAGGCATTGTGGACACCACTGATGAATTAATACAAAAATGGAATATTTAAGCAAAGCTAGTTGAATACTGGTGATTTTGATGCTAGAATAATGCCATGTTATTCAAATGAAAGCATAGCAAATGTGACTGAATGTGATATCACTGGAAGAGTCATGGAGTCCTCAAATGTCTCAATGCATAATGAGGTTAAATAGGCAGTGAACACTGGATTGTGACAGAATTTATGTTCGAAGATTTTAGGTCTGAGTGAAGCTGAGGAAGGCCTAACAAAAAATGTATAAAATAAATTAAATGGTCAGTACTTTTTCAAGTGCCTTGCAACAAAACCAGAAAGGTGGAGGCTGGTGAAGTCAGGGTCAAAGCTAATATAGACTAGAGGAACCGGTGCTTTTCTGGCTGAAACTGCTGGGAAAGTCTTTGGTACACTAGAGACAGGTGAAGTGTATGGAGGTGAGGACAAAGTTACCTCAGCCTGACCTCCCCAGGTCTCATTTGCAGAAAGAATTGGTCAACTCCGTCAGTTAAGGAAAATAATACGGATACTAGAAATGGGCTCATATTATCTAACTTCTGGATCTTATCCAAGCAACAAGTTATCATGGAGACATTCTAATCCCTGCAGGAATTGGAGCACCTGTAGTGAATGTAGTGGCCCACTTCAAGTCTTTCTCTCCTGATGGACTGTGAGAAACTTGGAGATACCAGCTTCAGTTCTGTAGGATGAGCCTTAGCTCTAGAATTAGCAATGTATGAATAAAGACTGAAAAAATCCAGTGACATGTATATCCAGAGTATGTAGGCAAACACAACTGGGTGTATTTGGCGCAGTGACTGGAGTTTGAGTCTGTAAGAATTCTCTGCAATATTTTTTCTAAATAGTTTACCTGTATAGGCAGTTTAGGAGTTAAGTTTATTCCTTAGGTTGATGATATGTGTGTGAAATCTCTGCTCATAAAGCAGGTGAAGTCCAGCTTACTAGTTCAGCAGAGGCACTAGTTCTGTTCTGAAAACAAGAATATATTCAGTGAGCCAAAACTTTACAGTCTGATCCTATCAGTAATTTCAGGCACTGATCCTACTTACATCTGACTGTATTAATGCATTCCTGTGTCACAGCCTGCCATGAACAGGATTCCAATTTGAATACAAACACCTACTTACAAAGATCAGGTTTCACAACTTGGCTGTCTCAGACAAAAATGTGACATCCAGTAACATCATTATTCCCTGACACAGGAAATCATTAGGAAAAATCAATATTTCAGGAAAAGCCTAATAAAACTAGGTATGTTCTGCCAGTAAAGTGCAGTTCATTTTTGTTTACAGTGGTATTACACACCATTTGAAGAGTTTAAAGAAGCAACTGGGAATATTTCCCCATACGGGATCCCCATACATGATGAAGAAAAAGTTTAAAACTGTAGTCTTGGGTAATCATAGACAAATGAAATGAACAGCTATGGTTAGGGTGGGATGGGATTCATCATGCTTGCAAGGTTTTATGAGTGATACTTTTTTCCTTAATCATAACCTTAGGGGTGGGAAGGATTGAGAACAGGACATGCATTAGGGTTGGAATGTCATACTTAACTTTGAATTTCCTGGCTTTTTATCAACATGCATGAAAAAGTGTAATGGTATTCAAACATAGCTTCTTTATCTTGATTTTCTTATATAAATATTTTTTGTTGAAATGGAATGCAATAAAATATGTATTCTTTATCTAGAAATCTAGATTATTTTCAAAATCTTTATTACAATTATTTAATTTTATAATTATGTACTAGAGGCATTAATTAATGCTTTCTTCTCTTCCTTCTTACAATTTGTAAAATTCAGGGAAATATCAGTCTGAAAACTATTTTTATGTGACAATTTTGCTAATATATTAACACAATAAATGTATGTTTGATGGGGGACTGAGATTCATACTTTTTCATTTTTTTTTCTATTTTTTCTGGAATGTACAGATTTTTTTTTTGCAGTTCACAGGTGTATCTCCTGTGACTAGTAAGGGGACTGAACTGAAAGTCATCTCCAGAAAACAGGTCTCCTTTGCCAAGCTTGTCAACTGTCCACTGGTTTGCTAGCTTCTGGCTCTGGTACTCTCCTAAGGGTATGTAATTTCATTTCTTCATAGTCTCTCTTAACAGCTCTTAGCAGCTTGCATCTTTGTGCGTATTTATGATAATAGTCTACAATTACAGTATCACATATCTTTCCTACTGAACTTCAATTTCATTCCCATTCAACACATTGGAAGCAGCTAATGTTATGAATAGTGTTTGCTTATTTTTGCTTAATCATTCACCCTTTTTCTTTTTTTCTGTGTAAAAATAAGTCATGATGAAATATAAGATTTCACTTAAATCTTGTTTTTAAAAACATTTCTCATGCTTTAGCAGCTGCCTTATCAATATGCTTGGTAGATGAGGATTGAGTAAGTATTGTTTCTCTTTACAAATGGAAAGTAGGAACAGAATAAAAGTCAAACAGAAATAGAAGAATTAGGATAAATAGAACAATAAGGTGAATTGGAATTGAGACCTCCAATTTATTTTATCTAGAATTTAACTTCTTTGACCCATTGTTCTACAGAGACCTTTAACCTTAGGAAGATCCCATTAAAGTATTCAACTGTGAGCACTTGGTCCCTCCATGCATAGTATATGATTTTTTAACAATAATTATATGTAATATATGTTCATCAAGTGATATATTAATATATATCGGTAACATGTTTTTATTGACAATATGGAGTAAGTTTTGATTGCTTACTAACCTAAAAGGTTTGATTCCACAAATGTAATTTTAAAAATTCATACCAGTGTTACTGTTATTTGCCAGATATTTTTAAAGTGAACTGCAAAATGAAAATTTCCATCCTATGTTCCATTATATTATTCCCATGTGTGTCAGTGGCAGGGCTGAAATCTTTAGATCCATTGTGTTGTTTACTGCCTTCAGAATTATGCAGCTGAATCTTCTCCTCCCTCTGCCATCAGGATCTGGGGGATGGTAACACACTGCTGTCCCTGGTGCCTCCCAGCGTGCCCACTGTGCCAGCCCGGGCTAACCCTGGCACAGGCAGCAGCAGGTACAGCTCCATCTGCCACGCACCCCGGGCTGATCCTGGGGGTTCCTCAGTGCACCCAACTCACGGCACCGGCCCCAGGGCGTGTGCCAGCGACAGAGGCAAGGAGAAAGGAGGAGGGCTCTGCAGAGGGGGTGCCACACGAGTTTATTGGGGCCCCTGGCGGGACCTCCTCACCTCAGGGTTTCTCCTTGGCAGAGCCCAGAACAAAGGAAGGACAGTAACTTTTATGCTCAGGTGGGGGAAGGGAAGGAGATAAGGGATTCACCAGCCAGAGGAAAGCAGGGAGTAGCCGGAGGGGTGAGGGACACCCTTGGGGGCCAATTTCCCTGAAAGGGAGGGGGAACCTCTGGCTACTGCCCATCACTCGATGCCCTTCAGGGGCTTTCTGGCAGCAGGGATGGACCCCTGGGCTGATAGACATGTCCCCAGAGGAGCGGAGTAGGGAATAGATATATGGCTGTGGGGAGGGGATAACACGGTACAACCAAAAATGTATAACAACGGGGTACATGGACTGACCCACAAATTAACATACAACACAAATTATAAAACACACTGCTACACTTTGCCAGAAGATTTCACAGATACTTGCTGGTACCATCATCCATAAACTCCTGCTGGATAGGCCTGATCCCCCTCGTTGTCCTGTGCATGCCATATGATGGCACTCAAGATGATCTGGTCTATGACCTGTCCCAGAAAATGGTCAGGCTGGAAGGCCTGTACTTCCCTATACCTTCCTTCCAACCCTTCTTGTATCTGGTCCTCACATTTGATGACCTCCAGTCACCTGGGACCTCCCTGGAAAGCCACAGCTGCTGGTGAATGATGAAGAGTGGCACAGTGAGCACTTCTGACAGCTCTCTTGGTACCCTGGGGTGGATCCCTGCCAGCCCCACAGACCTGTGAGTGTCTAAGTGATGTAGCAGGTTGCTGACCATTTCCCCTTGGGTTATGGGATCTTCATTCTGCTCCCTATCCCTGTCCTCCTGAGGTACCTGGAGAACAACTGGCCTTACTATTGAAGACTGAGAAAAAGAGGCCGGTTACTTTACTTTCCATGTGGAACATGGCTTAGTCTTACTTTCCTGGGCTTCAGTTTTCTTACCTCGAGGTTCATCGGTCTTTTCCCCAAACTCCCCCTTCTGTTTGCCCTCTTAGTCTCTCTATCTGATCATAGAACCCATTTTCACTTGCTGTTGGGGCTGTCCAGCCCCAGGCCTTGGTCTGGCACAACACTCAGAGCTGCATTAATTTACCTTTCTTAAGCATGAACTTTAAGAAAATTGGCAGATTTAATGGAAAGGTAAAAACAATATATAATATTTGAAGCCATATAACTTGTAGTCTGCTCTAGCAGGGTAGGTCTTAAATGGGGTATTTGTAAGTGTACTCCTATAAAGAATATGCAATTTTCAGTATTTTGAAGGATGAGGAAATCAGTCCATTTCCCAGTTGCTTTGTTTGCACATGATAATTTGGACTGGATAATAGAATAAAAGGGATCATCAGTGTCAGTGTAATTGAGTTGTACAATTCATGTTGTTATTAGTAATAAAAATATTAACAGCAATATTAAAGTTACTTAAATAAGCATTAGTTCTTTTTATAGGTTTAACATTAGAAGGTAAAGAAGCACAAAGCCACTTTCTTAAATCGTATGGTTTTTAACTCATTTGTTTGATTCATGTGTATGTGTGTAGGGAAAGAAACTAACCTAAATGTTTTTATAATACCTTCCATGCTCAGCTCACAGTAAAAACTTTGCCAGTCTACTACATATTTAATAATCTGTGCCATAGAAAACACTAATTTGTCTAATTTTTCCTTTTAATATTTTTCATAAGTAAGAGATTACATGTTTTGAATGTTCATGAAACTGCATTTTCTTTAGAAAAGGTTTCAAAGGTGATGAAAGAGGTTGATCACTACCAACTGAGATGAAAGAAGCGACCATTTTGGTAGAAAAATCTTGGGCAAGGTAAGCATTTGACTGCTTCAAAAACTTGTGTGAGTTTGTCTTTTCCAATTACATGATTCATTACACTCTGGAGAATTCACATGCAGGTTTTTAAATATTATTTGATCTGCCTTTGTTTATTCTCATGTGAACAAAAATAACTTCTCATTTTCAGGAACCTAGTCAGGCTATTCATTGAAAAAAGAAATTTGCATGAAGTTGTGCCATAGACACATTGACACATAGGTGCTAATGTCTACGATGCATTTTTTTTGTTTTGGGTAAAAAAAAAAAAAAATCTTTTGAGGTTATTAGAAATACAGAATAAGTCAAGGTACTGTATTTTTTCTGAACAGCTACACTAAAGCTATCTCTCCTCCTCCCTATAAGGATTTTGCATCAATTTTTATCCTTCCTCCTATTTTCTATTTTATTTTCTGACAAAAGTGAAATACTGATATAGTTCAGAGTTTAGTGCTTATCAGTAGTTATAAAGCAATAGTCATCATGAACGAGTAAAAGGTTTTTGGAACCAAATAAGGAGCAGTTGAGTATGTTAATACTTGGAAATGGGCTACCCTGGCCCTGAGGATCAAGGAAGACCAGCCATGACTTTTGTGGAGGTGAAGTGTTTCTCCCATTCCCTCCTCAACATGAAGAGGAAGGGGAGACTTTCCTCTGTTATGCCTTCTGATTTATGACAAACGTGTTGCTTTGCAGCACATATTAGATCAGATCTTTCAGGCAAGGTCTGAATCTTCATATTTCCTCCATGACTAGTGAGAGGGAAAACTCAGATGTTACTGGACACAGAAGATTAATTTTCATGCATTCCATGACCAAAAAACCGGATATTTTAAAAGGAGGAAGAGCTAAACAGAGTCATAGTCTATCTGGAGGAGGGGAAGGAGAAGCTGTGAGTCTACCTCGATGGCAGTGGTGTGCAGAGAAGGTGGACTTTTTCCTACTGCACAAGTAGGCTGGAGATTTATTAGGAGGATAGAGCTAGTTCTGGCAAGGCTACCACACACAGATGAAGCCCAAAGATCTTGTCNACTATAAAATGGAATCAGATTTTCATAATAAACAGTTCATGCCTTCTCACCAAAATGTGTGTGTGTGTGTGTGTCTGTGTGCCCGAACAACGTCACTTGTCATAGGAAATGTTTTTGATTTTTCAAATTTCAAATTCTATCCAGTGAAGGGAAAATATAACACAGGAAGGCTGAACCTAAGAGCCATAGCAACTGTCATAGTACTAATCATGGACACCGTGATCTGAGGGCACAATAGCAAATAAAATATATTTACTATATATTAGTAGTAAATTTTGAAAGCAAATAGTAAATAAAAAAATGTGTCCAAGTGTATGCCAAAAGCCAGAGAGTAAGGAATGAGAAGTCATAGTCCAGCTATTCTATAAACTCACTGATAAAAAGCAGTTTCTTCATGTCCTGTCCCAGGTCATCTTTGCCTCAGATTTGTTCAACTTCAAAGAATTACTGAATACTGAAATCTCACTCCCCTTTAGGGATTTCCCCCAGGCTAACAGTGGGGAACAACAGTGTCAATTCATTTGCACAAAGGACATTGTGCGTCATGGGCAATTCCATCCTTGTATTTAAAACATCCCCAGACCACAAGTGAAATTATGTAAACACATAAAGAAGGACCTGCAGATATTTACTGCTACCCACATAAATACAGGGTCCTGACTATGGCATGTTTTGCAAAAACTAGAGTAAGCGGGTTGTAGAAAGTAATACTATTCTGTTGTCCTGTCTTTTCATATCTGCTTCTATTCAAAAATTGGTAGAAAGTGTCCAAATTGCAAGTACAGACGTGTAAATACCACACTAGCAAAGTGTGTAAGTATATCACCTTGTGAAAGGATAAACTGAAGAGAAGCAGAGTTGATTATTTGCGGTAGGTTACCAAAATACATTAGTTGCACAGCTAAAAACAAACCCACTGTCTCTGGGCTACTAGCTTAATTCTTTATGGTAGGTAATCCTGGCTCACAAAGTCAGGGAAAATCAAATCATTCACTTTTGCTTTCAAAGCTAAATTTCCCTGGGATTATCTCATTTGTGAGACCAGATCCAGAGAAAATAAGTTAGGAATGGAACAATCCATTTTATCTTTAGTTCTGGAAAGATTGAATAATTGAGCAAATCGGTTTTCTTTCCTATTTTTTAGAAGTAAAAAAGGACATATAATCTCATTTAATTTAGCTCGAGTAGAAAATCAGTGTCGTGAATTAAAACTTGATACACCTTAGTACACAGTAGTCAGTCAGGAGTGTCCTAGGGTGTTGAAGATCAGCCATGGTGGTTTTGTTTTAGTCTTTATTGCTATGAGAGATATTTTTCCAGGGTTTCTTGACTCATTTTCTAAGCCTGTGTTGAAAGGGAGTTTCTTAATGCATTCTGAAGCAATCACGTATTTTTTTTAAATTTTCTTTTCATTTGCTATTTAGTAATGCAGTTAATGTCTTCAGAATATCTTAAACCCCATGTTTTAACATCATTTTGTATTTTTGAAAGAGTTAATACTGTTAGATTTATTATTCAAAGACAAACATAGAACAATTATTTAAAGAAGTTGGGAGAGCAGGGCATTCTAGCTAATAGCCTTTTAATGTTCAAAATCATTATCTTACAAAAAATTAAACTAAAATTAATCATTGGATTAAACCAACTGCAGACTTAGGTAGTAGCACAAAGTCACTAACATACTTAACTTGGTGCTCTTTTTAGTGACAATGGATTCCGCAAAATTTCCCACTGGCCATATGTAAGCATGTTAGAACTCTTACAAAATAATTCTCAGAGGGGTGAAAAAGAAGAAATTCGCAATATCATTCGGCAGCTACAATCACAGGTGCTGTTTTCAGTCAATGATAGAACTTATTGCTGTGTAGCTGGTCTTGACGATGACATGAAATTATTGGGAAAAAAAGAGCTTAAAAGGGGCAAAAAGCGAAAGGTTTAAATTTTTATTTTTTTTTTCCCAGCTGAGAGAAACTCCAAAACACTGACTGAGAAAACAAGACTCAAGAATTGAGTGAGTCCTACCTGGAACCTGGACTCTTCAGATTTTATCTGCCACTGTTTCCCATGTTACTTTTCATGTTTCCTGAGCAGACCGTTTATAGAAAATCACCAGAAGACATAGGAGCCAATTTTGTCCATCAGCCTATCCTTTCTCATTTCAGCTCCACTAGTCAGAAAGTGACGATTGGAACATCAGGAACCAGTGCAGCCTAATACAGACACTTGACTGGTCTAAGAACTTTTACTAGTTTTTCTTTTGGCTCATGGGAATCTTTCTGATTAATTGAAATGCAGTGACAACACGCAATAAGTGGAAAGAAAACAAACAAAAGAGCACAACTATAGTAATTAATTTCTTTGGTATTTAGAGACAATATGCAGGCCAATATCTAGTCTGAGCTAAAAGTAGACAGGGACATTAAAGATGATGGAACAAGACTCTGAAGTTAGTTGCAAAGTGAAATTAAGGAAAAATGCGAGTTTTTTGAGGTAGAAAACTACCGAGAAATGATGGGGAAGAAGTTGAAGTAGACCTTGTGGGTTTTGTCTTGGTTTTCACGGGCATTGGCTGATCTCACACCTCTGCATTGACCAATGCAGTTTGGTGAAGAGATGGAAACCAAATAATGCAATAGAAATGGGGTAAGTATTACTGACAGAAATTTAAAGATAGTGGAGATGGATGGCATTCATCCCAGGCCCGTGGAAGAGCTGGCTGTAGATTGCAATGTTACAGTCTCTGAAAAAAACCTGTGGTTATCAAGGAAATCCCTTGCAACCAAAAACGTCTAACACTACATCAATCTTTAGGAGAAATGAAAGGAGAACTTGGAGAATTTTGGGGCCTATCAATCCCTGTAAAGACTGTGAAGCATGCCCCTTTGGAATCCACCTTCAAACACATGAAAGCAATCAGGAATAACTGGTTCAGACTTGGCCAGCTTGATTGTCTGCTGTCATGAGATGGCATGTTGAGCAGGCAGGAGGAAAACGATGGATGCCTGGTCATCAGGATGGCTTTTGGCACTGTCCCCAAAAGGATTCTCTCTGAATCTGAGGAAGGATGGACTGAAAGTTTGCTAAATGCATTGCAAATTGGTTCTACCACCAGAGTAAAAGTGTAGCAGAATCAGTGCTTTCGAGTTCCAGTTGGTAATTAGCAAAGTACCCTGTGGTTTGATACTTGGACTCATATTGTTTAGCATATCCATCAACACTTAGATGGTGACACAGAATATGTCCTCAGGTATATCTGCAGATATTACTAATACGGAAGAATATTGACATAAAGTGTTGGAAAACTTTAATTCAAGGGATTCTTGAGAATCATAACCAACATAAACATCATGAGGATCCTGAATCTGGGTCAGAACAACCTCTTGTACTCATACAGGTTGGGAAATAAAGTTGTGATGGACTACATGTGTAATCAGTAAATCAGTACTGCAAACTTCAAAGAAAGTAGACCATATATTGGACTATATTAGGCAGGGCATGGGAGCAACCTAGTAAACTGCAACTATTAGAAGGAGAGATAGAAAGAGGACAAAAACATCCTAATTTTGGCAGACAGGTAGTACAACACTGAAACAGACTGCCCAAAGATGATGGAGAACCTCCAATTGTGAGCTTCCTAGGCAGGGTAGCACTAAGAAATGTCTTACCTGAACTAGTACTAGCTAGTAAAAGTAAACTTTTTGCAGGACACACCTCCAAACATCCCCTGCAAACAGCAGTTCTATGATTCTGATCCTTGGAATCTGGAGTTCTGAACCCCATTGTCTTTTTCCTCTGAAAGAGCACACTTCTTCCCTGCAGAAGTAAAAGGCATGTCCTCCTGTCCTTAGTTTCTGAAAAAGTTTCCACAGAAGAGTTTATTTAGGTTAAAATAAAAGCTCTTGAATTTATTTTTTGTTCATGGCATCTGAGGAAATATACATAAAATATAGACAAGATACAATAAGTCTGAGCTTTTTAGTACCAAAAAGGCAAACCAGTCATTTGTGTTCATAGATGTCCATACAGAAGTAGTACGATTCACTTCAAGTGTGATGAGAACTTTTTACGTCATAAAGTGATTTGTTTTATGGCTTTGGTTCTTCTTTAAATTGAAGTATTGAATGCCTGGGGGCTGTGCAGAATGCTTTCTACACACATGCATGCAGCAACAGCAGTCAGTTAAACTATTACTATCTAAAAAAAATAATCCGGAAGATTTTTTTTTCTGAAGTCCTTCAATATCTTATTTACAAAACTATTCATGCAAACAGAGTGTAATTTCGCTGTTCAGTTTCTTACCTCGGAATTTGTTCCTATTCTGTCATTTGTAGAGAACAGAGAATAAACACCTGGAATGCTACATTAAAAGAAAACATCAGCAAAGAATTGTCTTAATGATTAGACAATATGTTACCAAAACATAGAGTAGAAACTCACTAATTTGTACTGTACAGGCAAAGATATTGTGTGTCATATATTTTTCTCTCAACTTCTATTGTATGGAATTCCAGACTGAACTGCAGTTTTTACAACATACAGAGTACTCCACATGTGTGCAGTTTGGATTTCACAGGACTGTAAATAATTTTAACTGTTTGAATTGGTTGTTGGTTTTAATCTTTTAGATGCACGAACTCTTAAATTTTTATCAGGTCTCCAAAAAACTTTGATACAGGATAATGCATCTTAAAAAATTGCATGCCTTTACTCTAAGTCTGAGAAGAATTTATATCCCTAAGGCTTTCCTCTAGGATATCTTCTGACATAAAAAAGGTAAAATTAGAAATAGATTCTATTTCTTTCAGATGTCTATTTAATTTTTTTTTCCAAACACTGTAACTTAATTTTAAAGTTCTCTTTGAAAATAAACAATAAATGAATGTGTTTTCAGAGAAAATGCTTTCTCCTTGCTCAAAATGAAAGCAGACGTCTGGTTTCTAAATTATTCTCTTTTAATTGTCTACCTAATCACTAGGTCTGGTGAATTTAAAAATGGAATTTATTTACCAATCAGAAAAATACATTACTGGCAGAAACCTCTCTTTTTATGCATGTATATGCATTCAACTTGTTCTCTTGTATTTTTCATCATTTGCATCCACTTACAAAGTACACATTTAAAATGCTGCAAATGTAACAAACATTGCCTAGCACTTGTTATTTTATTTAATAGCAAAACCAATTTATTCCATCAATGAGCCTATGCTTGTAGAATACATAATATTCATTAGAACTCTTTCTGCTCCTTGCTATCATTCACAGTCTATCGATATAAAGCAAGTTCTATCTATCCTTCCACCCAGATGGTTGACGTTACATGTGATTGCATGAAAGCCTTGATATGAAATGCCTATGGCTTACTGGATTACCCTCTCCCCACATGTTTCAAATTAATAATAAAAAAGAAAGAAAAAAGGAACCAGCGCAATCTCACTACAAAAGAACAAGAGTTTATTGTATAACAGGATTGCAGATGTGGAAAGGTGCTCATAATAAGGCTACACTATTTTTGTTTCATTGTGCATCTGGAATGCCAAAGGATCTTTAAAGCACTGGGAGCTCATACTAGACAGTCTTGGCTTTTTGATTAACTTAATATTCAGAGAAATGGTTCATTTTTGTAAATTCTGTACCATTCATCATCATATTGTCATTTATGTAATCACAAAATGATTTACAAAGTCAAGATTTTTTTCTAATTTCTGAAACAATTTTAAGACATCAAAGACTTTCAGATATAAACATCAAAGAGCAGCCCAAATCAGAGATTTCTGGCTAAGACAGTTTAGTTCATTTAATATCCTCTGGTTTTCTAAGGATTAAATTACAGCACATAAAATTCTTGGAATCTGTCTTAGGAAGCTGTACTGTATATTTATTATTGATTACAATATGGCCTTCTTTTTGGTGGGGCAAAGGACTTTGTGGTAAAGAAGATGCCATCTTTTCAATTTATCAAACCAGCAGCAAATTCTTATGAAATATTAGATGTACAATGATCTAATCCTACTGGGAATGGAGAGATGTGTTAACTGAGGAAATATTTACACATGAGCTCAGGATGAAATGCAGTTCTCTTTTAATCAGCCTGTTACAGAGGAATGCTTATATGAATTTAATAAGAATGTTCTGGGGAAAGGTAAGACAAAAAAAGAATAAAATTACTTCTTTACAGGAGGAATAATATCAGTTGCTACAGCTATTGAAAACAGTAAGCCAGGTTTGTAGTAATTTGAAATGATTTCCATTATTTCCACAATTTACAACAGGGTGACACTAGAGAAGCTTGTCATATGGATACCAGGCGTTGCAGGTGACTGGCATAGATGCAATTCTGGCCAGATTCTCCTGGCTAGAGAATTTAAAAAGCACAACACTCTAGATTCATCTAGTCAAGATTGATCATTAGGGACAAATGAAAGTTTTTATTGTGCAAAACCAAGAATATGCGCATATATAGTCACATTCATTATCCATCTAAGAAAGACAGGGTGTTATCAGTAGCCAACAAGTAAGCAAGGTAGATTGGAATGTGTGCCTGGTTTACCAAATATCAGGGAGGTTCTTGCCAGAGGAAACAGCTACATGAAGTACAAAAGCACTACAGAACATTTTGCTGTAGACTGAATAATTAAACTTCTAAATGCTTAATCCTTGAAAGGCATGCAACCACCCTTTCAAAAGCAGACTACTGACTTGGTGAACTGAGTTTCTGGACATATGACCTCATATTACTGTACAGCAAGGGTTTGCCCAGCTGGATTTCTATTCTAATGCTCATAACAAACTGGGCTAGGTTCAAGACAATTCAGGAATTCAAGTAAAAAAATGCAAGGTTTCTAAATAAAAGCCCCATCGATCTTTCATATTTACGTTTTTGCTTTCTGTGATGGGAAGATAATAAGGTGACAAGTAGAACAGTCACATCAGACCTTGAATGCAGACTTATTCTTCAAGATAAAACTGCAGGCAAAAAAATTATTCTATAAGCAGGAAGAAACACTTGACTTTTCATCAAGAATTTATATTTAAGATATTTCAGTGCAAAATTCTAAAAGGCATTGTTGTGTATAACCAATGAAGCTTAATTATATTCCCTTTGCTGACATATGTGGAAACTTGCTTTAGGTAAGTACTTTGTAAGAAACCTCTGCTGCTCTCATGTGAGAATGTGAGAAGAAGACAAGGAGGAACATGTACCATGCTGATATAGCTCCACTGCCAGAATGAAAGAGATCCTGCACATCTGTTCTAATTTCCAGTCAATATTTTATGGTCACATAGACTGCTGATGAAGTCTTATGCCTAACCACTCAAAACAGACAGAAAGCAAAGCAGTATGTGGGAGAGAAAACTGCCTCCTCCTCTGTACAGTTACCCATCTTAAACAAAGTTAACATAGAGAATTTGTTGGCTCTGGTTCCTTAACATATTTGCAAGGTGCTCATCATGATGCACTGCACAGAGTAGGCAATTTAAATTCAGGTATAAAAAAACCTCTGTCAATGGTCTGCATTGGAGCAGCTTAGCTTGAGTCCAGGCTAGAAGAGTCCCTTGGGATAGGATGTAGGGGAGGAATGGGACAAAGACTCCTCTCAGCCTCAATCAGGATTGGATGAAACCCAGGAAAGATAATTGGGGCTCTATAAACTTTCAGGACTGAAAGAGGCAGCTAAGGAGGAAGCCTAGGAACAAAGGCTTGAGTTCACCAGGGTTTTGAAGATGAATTCAACTTAGGTAGGGGCTGGAATTTTCCTTTCATTGCTACCACATAACTTATAAAGAAGCTGGAGACTTTGATGCCTAATTTAGCTAAGAAAATTTTGGAGATAGGTTTATAATTTCCTAGGATTTGAAAAAATTCTTATTCCAGTGTTAATACATGGAGTTTTACTGAGTGATCTCTTCCACTATGCTTGTCTGTTTGCAAGTACTTGGATGAGTTGTATATCTGCTAAAAGAGTTGTTCTGTGAGGATTCTTTGAAAAAGTGGTTATAATTGTGGTGGACTGAAATTTTGTAAAAGGTTTGATTGCATTCAGAAAGGACATACAGCCTTTAAAAAAACCAATATTTTGATCACAATGCTATTTGTTATGCCTCAGAATACTATCCGAGAACAGCAAGCTTGAACAGACTTTATGTTTCCTGAGACAAAGGCCATTTTTTAAATGTTTTGTTCAATGCCTCCATGCAGTTAGGTTCAAATTCTGCCTCCAGGCATAGATAAAATAAAAATGCCACATTAAAACTAGTGTCATATTTGCCCCACTCCAATGAATAAGAGAAGTATTATTTTAGGATTAACAGCCAACTCTTTCCACCACCAAGTAGCATTCCCAGAGAAGGCATAGCGCCTGTAGTTCTCTCTCCACACATACACGCATTCTACTCTTACCCTGCAGGTATTCCTCCTTTCTTTAGGTCCCCTACAAGTGACACCTGCTCCCCTACACTCCCGGTTTGTCCTAAGTAGAAGCAGTCTACCTCGCTCAGACATACTTGACACCTCTGTCCTTTCCCTTAGACCTGGTTCTGTTCACCTGTGTATTGGCACCCTTGTCCTTGCCCTGCTGGTGCTTTTCCTTACAATACAAGTGATTTCATTCATTCCTCCTCATGGTTAAATGGACACTGATTTCTGTGTGCTCTTGTCCAACTGATAATTTATGAACACTTGCTGATGTGTTCTGTAAGATTTCTTTTTATTTTAAATTCTAATTTATTGTCCTAAACAGATGCAGTGGCTATCCTTCTCAGTTGGATCAGCAGTCATTGACAAGCAGCTGGCTGTACCTAGTAATACTGATGTAACTAATAAAATGTTGTGTTCGGAGAATGTAGATTTAAAAACTTCAGTTTGACACTTCTTGCCTTAAAAGTGAATAGTGTTATGTTCATATGTTTATAATTTTAAATATTAGCAGTTCCACCTCTTTTTAAACAACTCGAGGAATTCAGAAACAACAGACAGTTTCATCTGCTGTACCCTTTCCTATGAAATGCACAGGTAGTGAGTCTTCTGAGACTGTGGTGTCATAGTATTGCTGTTTCACTGAGTAAGCAGAACAACTTACTGCTAAAGATGAATCAAATCTCTCATCTTTATTTAAGGAGGCTTAGGTGCAAGGAGAATTTGGAGTTGGGAACCTTGGCCATATGATTTTGTTCTGACTTCTCTTTTCCAAGCCCAAATTAAATATTTTAGTTTGTCTGATCAGCCAGAAAATGTTGCAATATTTTGGTTTTGAATTAACTTAAATCCCCCTAATGGATTTTTTGTGGGTCCCCAGTCAGCAAGCTAAAGAGGAATAATTGTTATTCATAAAAGACTACACACAAAATTGTGTGGTCTCAAATAGGCAGTGTATAATACTTCACTAATAACATTGGTTATGTAGTCCCTGAATGGTTCTCTCAGGAGATTTATTTCAGAAGTCTATGAGAAGAATTTTGTCATATGAATCACTGTTATGGTTGTTTGGGCCCTTTGTGGTATCTCTGTGGAGGATGAGTGAAAAAGTTCTAGGAATAGACCCTGTGGCATGACATGATCTCTTATGTTCCTACACGTGGGCAGATCCCAAGAGGAGAGCCATAGGGTGAACAGAGATTTGCAACATGACATCCATCTACCAGAATGGCAGGTCTGAAACCCTGAGGGCTAAAGGGGTAAGGCTGTTCATTCTATGTCAAGGTTTCCCCACACATGCTCCTTTTCCTATGTCTTCATTTAAAAATGAAGACTCTGGTGCTTATTCTGAACTGGGTGCAATTTGTTTAGTTGGGGCTTAACTCACATGTCAGATGATCACAATGTGAAGTGATTTCTACTCTGTTGATCAACTGACCCCATTAAATAAATGACCTCTGCAGGTGTTCAAAGGAAGTTGTTGCATATGAATAGTGTCATTGGGCTGGTGAGTGACTGAGGGGCAGTAAGGTCCTGCATGTCATGTGTGTTCTCTGTTCCTGGTGACTTCTGTAAGCATTAGCTGACACTCTAAAGATGAAGAGCATGGGCACAAACATAAATGTGCTGGAAAAACTCTTCAGCTGATAAAAATTTGCATGTGTCAACTTCCAGCTGTTAAATGGTTGGATCTGATGTATTGAGTCCTTGTGGCTTAGAACTATGTTTAAACCTTGGTATAATAAAATCAGTGCTTCTTAAGGGCATAAACAGACTTCACATGTTTTATTAAATTAGTTACTTAATGATTGAATTATATTTTAAGGAAGTCCATTCTAGTTCATCCTTGTTGGAATGAACTCCTTAAAATATGCTCCTTTTGAAGATGTCTCAGCTACTCAAGCATATGCCAGATGCTCACCATGGCTCTCCCTCCAAATGCTCTCATTCCAGATAGGTTAACAAACAAAACTGATGGATATGCATGATAATAATGTCATGTTGCATATTTCAGTAGTCAGGCTGTTCACTCTCCGGTCCTTGGAACTCTTGGGAATTTAAACCTGACTCACAAAAGATGTATGCTCTTAACTTTTGGACTTCCTTTTAGATCATGTATCATGTAAGTACAAAATTCATTATATCATTGCCTGTAAAGTCCGTGCCAAATTGCAAAACTTTTAACTTACAGAAAGGATTAACCAATCCTTTCTGCTTCTATTATTTTCTTGTCTCAATGACTCTGTAGGGATTGCTGCGGCCTTGTTATTCATGAGACATGATACAGTAGGGGACATGATAAAGAAAAGGTAAGGAGGCCCTTGATAATTGCCCTAGGCAATGCTATCTACATCTCAGACAGTTCATATGGTAATTGTGTTTATGTGAGCTCGCCCTGGAACTATAAATCTCATCTCTTATAGGAGAGGGGATTTTGAGGTGTCTTGGGCTAGCTTCTTCTGTTGCTTCAGTTATGACATTATACCCATATAAATAAGAATGGTGTGCTAGAAAAAGTGTTGCCTAAAAATGGATGAAGAGAAACCACAGCTAAGATGTAACCTTGTAGCTAGCTGGAGCATAAAATAGATGACTGTAATTCTAAGTCAAGTAAGTAATTTTAAATAGTGTACTACATAAAATAAATTTATTGTTGTGCCTCAGCTGTTTCAGGATTTCACAAAATGAGCACAATGTTTCTTGTCAAGTGGCATCTATATGCTTTTTTGAGACTAATAAATAATAATAAGCATGAAAATAGAAATGCATTTTTAAAATAGAAGTAGGATTCAGTTAGAATCTTATCCATCTTTCTTAATATAAAATATTTGGGAAAATTTGTATGGGATTTAAAAGATTTGGAAACTTGACTAGGCTTTGAATAAGTTTTTCCCTATTTTCTGTAACTAGTGGAAAAGATATTTCTCAGCACATCAGCTGCCTGTAATTACAGACTATGATACAAAGAAATAAGTTAATGATGGCTACTGTCAGCCATAACACTTTCTGGTGAGCCGCTACTATCATTTTTTCTCCAAAATATGACAGACATCTTTCCTTTAACCCTCCCACCCCTAACTCTTTATGTATATTGGCATGATGGCCCTGTAAATATGTGGGGCATCATGTTTTTGTTGCTAAGCACTAGGAGAGACTGAGCCATGGGAATCCTTAGCTATAATTTGTACTGAATTCTTTGAGGCTTTCCTTTAGCAGAAACAGGGAGTGGAACTTTTAACTCATTCATTGGCATTATTGATGAGCTAGTGCTTGCCTTTTTGGTGCATTCAAAAGTCAGTGTCTGCTGGGTGATGGCTAAACAACAGATTCACCAGACAGTTATTCATAAAACTTTAAACATGTTGAACAATATTCACCATTCTAAGGACCAGGCATACTTCCAGTGTCATCAGGAAATGGCATGCACTTTAGATAAAGTTAATTTGATGCTGAATCTTCAAAGTGCCATTGTAAAGTAAAACTATTCTAATTATATTTGATTAAAAATTATCATGGAGCTTACATTTATGAATAGTGTGATTTGATCAGAAGTCCATGGGAATGTTGGAGGAGCAAAATTCTTCTAGAAGACATGTTAACTGCAGACAGGAATTCATCCTTCCTTCTTTCTTTTTCTTTCTCTTTCTTTCTCCTTCTTTTTCTTTCTTTCTCTTTCTTGTCAGCACTTACTCAACATTTAATTCTTCTTACTAAAATGAAAACACTAAATTAATTAATCAAAACATTACCACATTGGAAGAGCAACTCAAGAACTGATGATCCAGCGTCTCATTTTGCCATTTCTGTTAGGTCTGCCTCCAGGCCCAGATGATAATTCACCATTTATCCATTCTTACATGGAAGTTGTTGGTTTTTTTTCCAGCACCAAAGGACAGACACTGTTTCCTTTCTTTTTTATTTTTTTACTCTATTTTTTACCAGAAGAAAAAAAAAAGCATCAATAATGAATATAATTTCAGGTAGACTACATACTAGAGCAGAGATTTGGGGTAATTATGTACTGATTGATAATGTTATATCTTTACATATAGTGTCCTACATTTTTGAAAAACTGAGTGGATTAATAGCAGTTGCAGCTCTCTGAAATTTGTGACTGAAATATTTTGTGTAGTACACTTTCAGAAAGAAAGTACTAAACTATGCAGGGAAATCTTTCCATGTACAAATATTTTTTGTAAAAGCTAGAGTTATAGGAAAAATCTCCCAGATATTCAGCCATTGCTTCATTTGAATGCATA
The DNA here is from genome assembly GCA_013397315.1 of Donacobius atricapilla. Lineage (NCBI taxonomy): Eukaryota > Metazoa > Chordata > Aves > Passeriformes > Mimidae > Donacobius > Donacobius atricapilla. The sequence goes on along the minus strand of WBMY01006426.1, from coordinate 129,614 downwards.
ATGCAAAAATATAAGTTCATTCACCCAGAATCATTATTATTCTTTAGAAGTTTCTAAGTATGAATTTGCTGGTTATGAGTCTAAGGAAAAGGACTGGAAAGTATTAAGGATGAGGTTTCATCTTTTCCTGTTTCATAGCTTACAACTCTTTTCCTCTTCCTGATATGATTGAGAGGTGACATCCCCAAAGCTGGGCTGTTCTAAGGGATAGATAAAAATGTCAGTAGCCTAAATGGAAAGGGGCACCTAGATCCATCAAATATTTGCCTGGGTAAGTGAATCTTCATGCTAAGAAGATAGAAAATATTTTCTCTAAAGAAAAAGCAGAAGTAGTTTAAGACTTTTTTTTTGCAAATTGCTAGTAAAATTCACAAACTTTTAATTCTGTTTATCTTCAGTTTGGATTTTTCCTTTTCTGGAGATGACAAGCTTGTTCTTGTTTTCCATATCAGCCTCTCAAAAATTTGATAACATCAACATGTATTTTGGATTTTTTTTCATTTGCCCCTGTAGACTGGACTCTTCCCAGCTAATTGGAGTATGACAGTCAAGAGTTTTTTCTAGAACCACAAATGACCTGAATGAAATTCTCACTTTCTTGTGTATTGTCAAGCATAGGGCCTTCAAGAAAACTAGTGCACTAATGCACTAGTGCATTTTTGAGACTCAAGAGACAATTTCAATGTTTAGCTGATTTTACCAGGAAATCCAGATTATGCCTTCTTAATGAAGACAGCAGTAAGGAATTTATATGCTGGATACACTGGCAGAAAGTCTGAGTAGTGGATGTTCCCCTTGGTGATTAGCGCTGCGGAGGACACAAAATAAATAGATGTCCACTGACATATGTAGTAGATCATCTCCTTTTGACTGGAATGCACAGAGCTGGAGTGCACAGCATGGAAATCAGACACTCTGCTCTGTGGACAGTAGCTATTCTTTCAGCATCTCTGTGACAGCTGTGTGTTGTCTGATGGCTCTGTCTGCCTGTAAGACGTTCTGTACTTGCACTTCACAGACAGCAAAAAGTATGCAGGGAGATCCCACTTGCTCTGAGAGGGGAAAAATAAACACATGTATCCCCCCACTAAGCCTGTCTTTTCCAGAATTGATGTCTACAAACTACATGTTTTTTGGTATTTCAACACCGGCCTTTTGTAGTATGAAGTTTTGGTCCAAAACCCAACTGACTCAGTAGAGTCTTTTGCTATGCTAATGCTGTTCTTCTCTGGTGTATTTTATGTTAGGTCTTGCACCCATAACATCTTTTAGGAAAGCTAGCTTAAGTTCATATTTCATTCAAGTAGATTGTTTATTTTGAATTAAATACCAGCATAGACATAGTGTAGCTTATGTCATTTCTCACCCATATGAACTTTCCTGAGTGGCCCTATTTTGTTTTCTCTTTATAAATGGTTTGTTAAGGCCTATCACACCTGTATTATTCTTCAATTCTTATCCCTACACTGTAAAATGCTCCACAATGCATTTGTTTGTGAATTTTCTTTCCCCTCATTCTTTATTTTTTCACTCTTTTATTACTTTTTCTAGTAGTTCTGTCACTCTTTGACAACATGCCTTCCAAGATGGGGCACATTTTCCCCCTTCCTGGCAACTCACATGAAGATCTCTTGTTCTGGACTTTCCCCAGGACTCTGTGTGTGATTGAATGCCCAAGGAAAGATCTTCCAATTTACATGTACCAAATCAACTTTCTGCTACCCAGTGTTTCTTCCTCATTACATCAGCTGGATTTTTACTGCCTTCTCTGTAAAAGCTTTTTCTTGGACATTCTGCTGTACATAAGTATAGTGTTTTTCTCCATATCAGGTTCTATCTGTTTGACTTTAACAAGACCATATTCTCCAATGATATAAAGTGATTGGTTACACTTCAAACTCCTTTGTATCAAGAAAACTTTTAACCATTTTCTACTTGAGAAAGGATGTTTTGCTGTGTTAAACAAGTCTTACTGCTTTCTCTGTTATTTTAAACTGTGTTCAAAACTTCTTTAGCTTTCTATTTTTGAGGCATGAGGCTAAAACCTTTGGACTGTAGGTCATGATTATTAAAGAACTACAAGCTTATCTTTTAACTCAATAGACTGAGATAATCATGCGGTGGCTGTATAATAAAGTAACTTGGTAGCTAACAAGAATACTTAGGTACTTGATAATGAATTTTTATTCACTTAATAGAATCAGAATTTCCTGAGTTAGAAAGGACACACAAGGACTATTGAGTCCCTTTTAGCTGCCAGGACACAGCTGTTTCATGATACTGAGATGCTCCTACAAGCTCAGTAATGCCAAAAGGGCTATGTGCTTTGTTTATTTCCCTATAAAATGTGAAACTTTATAAAGTCTAATGCTTGAAATTTGGCTGGCAGTTGTCGATTTCAGTCATGGTGAAGAAGGTTTCCTTGTTCTAAATCAAAACATTTCAGATTGTAACCCTCATCTTCCCCAAGATGATGAGTACAAGATGAGTACAATAAATTACGGATATATTACCCACACTGCTACGTGGTAAATTTGAGAAAATTTCTAATGAAAATGTTCAGGAGGGGAACTGAATTTGGGGTTCCCCAAATCTGCTTACTGGCTGTTACTTTGTGATGCCCGTTGGTCTCAAGTGACCAGGTACCTCATAAAGAGTGAAGGTTTCCTGTTTGGTGGTTGCAGACATAACAGTAGTCCTCTGACTGCTAAGAATAGACCTTGATTTGATGTTCACGTACTGTGTTATCTTTTTGAAGCAACTTGCCTGAAATTGTGCCGAAGAGTATGGGGTGAGGTGAAGTTACAGGGTGCAAGTGTCACTGGCAGAACACCTGTTAGCCATTCCCAGCGAAAGGTTCAACTAACATGGTCCTATATTTTCTACAGGCTATTTTACTTAACCCTATGGGGCTAACAGTCACGTAATTTTTTACCTTGCTACGTGTTTGATATACCGTTTTCTTAATGGCAGATAGACAAAGGCATGAAACTTGCACATTTAAAAGATGTCATGTTTAGTGTCATGTTAATTAAGTTCAGTACACATTGAAATCAGTTACATCTTGGGCATCTGGTCCAGTAGGATTTGCATTTATTCCTTTATCTTTATTATACACCTGTTGACATACTGAGTGAATAATTCTGGAAGGCGAGAAAATGACAAAAAAAAAATAAAGGACTGCAAGTTATATAGGAAACTCGTAAATCTATTACAGATGGATCTGGAGAAAGTTACCACTATTCTACTTCATAGAATAGAATCCTAGAATGGTTTGGGTTGCAAGGAGCCTTACACATTACCTTATTCCATCTCCCATGCCATGGGTAGGGCCCCATCTGTTCTGGTCTTGTTCATTCATTAAGCCAACATTCTCTACCTTGCACATATTTTCTCTTTTTTTCCTCTATTTATTTTACTTATATTATTTTATTGAAGTGAAGGCATAAAGGAGGATGCTGAGACCCAAATGCTACAAATATGAAATATTTAGAATGGAGTCTGAGCCAGAAGAGGTCAAGAAATTCAGAGATACAATTTCTTTAATCTTAGTCCCCTTCCTTGATCTTCTCTCAAATATTCTGGCATTTTTCTTCCCAAATCACCCTTATCTTGGCTCCCTTGTGAAAAAGAATTAAGATATGACTTTCTGATAGGGAAATTGCTGGATGTCAATTTACCTGTACAATCTGATAACTTACCAAAATCAGTGTAAGAAATGTGTCTGTGGTCCTGGTCTAATTAGCTCATATCTGTAAGATAAATATTACCTATTGCTCAGTGCTAAACGGTCACATAACCAAAGCCTCTATCGTAATTCTGAGACATGAGGGATAAAGATAAGGGTGTGATGTAATATAGATCACAGAGACAACTATGGTTAGTCTTTTTGCATCCCAGACCTATTCCAGCAGTGGATTTTTGTGATCTAAACATGTCAGTAAAAAAGAAGGGCTTGCACAAGGAAGGTGCTGAACAGCCATCAGTGAAACTAAAAACATGAAAGAACCCATTTTGGGACTAAGGGTCTAATCTGGGAGTTTGGTGAGGGTAGTTAGTGCTGAGTTTCCCAAATGGCAAGACACATGTTTAGAAATACTGATGCTTTTATTTTGTGTTGGGTGATGAGAAGAATTGAATCCAGTGCAAGTCTTGAGTAATATGGTGGCTTTACCTAGCTCCATATTATTCCAGTGTTTGGCTTTTCCATTTCCTCTAAATTATTTGGATAAATTTTTCCAATATCTGACATGTGTTTTACCTAAAATAATTAGGCAAAAGCATCACAGAGAGGTGTGATGAGGATGAATGATTGCATGGAATTTTGAATATCAAGATTAGCTGGTGAATAATAATGAGACAAACCTTCAGTCAGCAGATATTTATAGATATGCATCAAGTATAAATTAGGTTCTGCTTGAATTGAAATCAGAATAGTTTAGTTTTGTTTTGCATTTTTTTTCTTTCAGCTCCAGTTGAAATAATATCATATGCTTTATGTCCAAAATAAGAATGTCCAGGACTCTGTAAAAAAAAGATATATTATTTCATATAGTGTGATTTCTTTGTGCCCTCCCCCAGGCTAGAATATGGTAGGTTACAAAAGAAGTGCTCAAACAGTTTTGGCAAGAGAGCCATGGCAAGTGATGTGAGTTACGGAGTAGTTGGCAGGACTGTCAGCTTCAGAGGTAGTTAAGCTGGATGTGAGATGTTTATTACAGACTGCAAACAGTGATCTGATCCGGCTGAATGAGAACTTGATATGAGTGCTTGCTTCACTTCTTTATTTGTTGACATGTGTTTGCAAACATTCAAAGTTTTGAACAGTAGGGACTGCAAATTCTCTTCTACTTTGTTGATCCTACATTTTTACTATTATCTTTAAATAATTAGACATTTCTTACCATTAAATTATTAACCTAAAATGATCCCTCCTTGGCGTTATTCCAATTTGCTTTGCAAACCTACAGTTACTGTACTGTTGTTATGTAGGAGATCCTGGTTTGATATTGTAAACAAATTTGCTTTGGTTCCTCCTCCCTTGCCTACCCGCGCCAGCCATATTAATGAAAATATAACATAGTAAGTAGGTTGATGTGCTGAAGCAATTCTTTACTATTCCTTCTGTCAATGAAAAGTTGAGATCCAGTCTGTTCTGTAAAACCACTGTCCTGTGTTGTATTTTATGATGGATGATAATGAAGAAGACTAACAGTATGGTCCCATTGACAATTGTGGTTAAGAAATACATATTTATTGAAAAGAGCTCGTCCAATATTCATAGAATTATGGAATACTTTGGGTTGGAAGTGACCTTTAAAGGTCATCTAGTCCAAATCCTCTGCAAGGAGCAGGGACATCTTCAACTACATTGGGTTTCTCAGAGCTCCATCCAACCTGACCTTGGAGGTTTCCAGGGTGCAGAGTTTTTATTATGCATTTCTTCACTGCTCCACAGTTGCCACCACTATAATAAAGAGGAATTTGCATTGTTGGAAATGCCTTTGATTAAGATGAATCAAAAGCAAAGCCAAAGACAGATTGCCTGGAACTAAAAAAAAAAAAAAAATGAAAAAATATTCTGACAGGCATGATGTAGTAGATTAAATTTAGAATTACTTGCTGCCTGCAGCTGTCTGTCTTACTCCATCTAGACAGATGTTGCTGCTTTTGAGACAAGAATGTGAATCAGCTCTTGGACCCCTGCAATTGCCAGCCCAGTCTGCCTTCAACTGTAGTTTATCTTTATATATTGGCTTAGAAATTTACAATGGTTCCAAAGCAGAATTACAAGAGTAGCAGATGTTCTTTGTTCATTGACAGCGATATTCGTCTGACAGGTAAGGGGAACAGCAGGAGACCTTTCATTGCATGACCTTATTCTGTGCATTGTGCACTGAGGGGTTGACCCTGCTATGACCAAGGTGAGTTCTACAATTCTAATGCAAATATGATTTGCAGTGCTTCTTCAATTTTATAGTGACTCTTCAGCTTTGAGGACTGTAGATTGTAAGCTCAGGAGAGAAGCATAGGCCCAATTCTAACTAGGATGAAATAATGTCATAGATAGATAATATAATTTTCCCCATTCTTTTGCTTCAAGCAACTCTCATAAGAATAGTCCATTATAACAGTTACAGATTATCTAATACAGTAATATATGTAATTTCCCTATATTAAACTCTGAGACTAGGTAAATAATGAGTTGTGTTTTATGTTCCTAGGAAACTCATTTTCCATGGTACTATGCTCTGATATCAACACTCACTGTGTTTCCAAGTCTTGTCCTCATAGCTGAGTAATACTTTGTTAGGCTTAAGTTATAGCAATGTTGCCAAAAGGCAAATAACAATCAGTAACACTTCTGCATACAAATGCAAAATATAAAAATAATCTTTTTCCAAGAAATACAGAATATGACATTTTGGTTGCTGTGATTTTCATGTATAGTAACAGAAGAAACAAAAAGATGTCATTGTGCACTATGGAAAGATATCAGTATTTGTAGTTCCTTCCAGTCCTATGGCACTGCAATGGGAAGGATCACAGAAGCCGTTTCAAAGCCAACCCCTATCAACTCTGGGACTACAAGTTTTTTCATCTTTTTCTACCTCATTTCTTGGCATGGCTCAAAAGACATAGTTCTTGGCTCAGAGAGATGCAGCTTTCACTCTGCTTAAGAATTCTTGAAAAAAAAACCAGCCAAGATTTTCTAAAAGAACTGTAGATTTTCCATACCTTAGTGTCTGGGGACTCAACTTAACTAGTTGAAATTCAAATGCTTTATAAGTTATGTGTTGAACTTTCAAATGAAATCTCCTTATAATCACTGGCTGCTTTAAAAAGCCAAATCAATGGTTCTTCTCCCAGTTAACTATGAAAAACTAATTTTAGATGTTGTCGATCTGGTATACCCAGATGAATTTATATTCTAAGTACAAATAAGATACATCAGGTACTGTGGCTGACTTACTGCCTATTGAGGTATTAAAGTATCTAAAAGTCATCTATATTCCACTCAGTAAAGTAGCTATAAGCTATTAATTAGTAACTTATAAAAGCATTTCTCTGTCTTGGTGGCAGTTGCTACTTCAGCTTCCCTTATTTTTCTAACAGAAAAGGAAACACAACGCTGCATTCCAGGCGTTTCTATGGTGAGGCAAGAGACTGCAGCTGTAGACCTGAAGCAAAAGGGTGAGGTAATTTTAGTCCCTAGAGACTTGGTAAATATTAACTGTAAAAGAGAAAGTTAAAATAAAGTAACCAAAAATATACTCCATTATATTGATGAGTCAGTTTTACAACGGCCAAAATAATGTTATCTTGAGATTAGCTGTGTCTTGTAAATATTTTTACGGGTTTTCATGTATTTATACAACAGCAGTCATTTCTACCCATTGCCCCCCATCCCCCACCCCCATCCCTGAATCCCCTCAGGATTTAAATATTTGGTTTCAAGTTGAAATTGGCTTAGTTCTGACCTTTCTGCACTGAAGTTTCTGTCCAGAGCCAAAGTGTTAAAGCAAAGACTAGCAGTGAAGGCACGGGTGGCGCAAGGGGTGGGGGGGGCGATCTAATCCAACCTAGGAAGGCCCAGAGCTTGGGCAGCCTCTGGGCAGGCTAGGGAGGACAGGAGTTGGTGTCCCTTTGTTGGGGACAACCTCCCCCTGCCAGTTCATCCCATATCTCAATGACAGTGCTCAAAAGGGGAGAAAGGAGGCTCTGTTGCCCCTTCTCTTGATCCAGCCTTGCATTACTGGGGTTCCCTGCGGAGATGGCACTGTATGCAAACTCCCACTGCAGAGTGTGACCTAGTCCATTCCCACATAAAAACACTTCCTAAACATTAAATGAATTAATAATTTACCATCCTGCTGAGGTGATTTCAGCAAGGCAGCTAATGCCTAATTTAGGTTAAGATTTGGTTGCAAGGCATTACACAGACTGTTGCTGGTAACTTTAGGCAATTCCCACAATGGAATCAAGAAGCCAGAGATAAGCATTGCATTTCTCACACATGGCCTGAGAAAAGACAGTTTTTTCTGAGTGGTCACAGGAAAAATGCTGCTAGTTTTTGAAAAAATCATTACATAAAATACATAATACTGACAAAAAGTACCAGAGCCTAAGACACTGCCTACCAGAGAAGAACCTTAAAAATTAAACTACTCTGTCACACTGCTTGTAGGTTATGCTGTGAATCCTGAATTCTATAGGGGAATCCTTCCTGTAGGAAGAGTGGCTGATCAACTCTGCTTTCAGAAGCCTGGTGGCTAAGTGTGAAACATGTACTTGAATCTATTTGAGCTTGCACCCACATAAAGACGAATATGAACAGACATCTCAGTTTTAAGGATAAATTCTTTAAAGCAACAAAATTCACAGGAGGTGGATGCTTTATCCTGACATTTCTCCTCCTGTGAAAAACTTTTTGTGACCAGGGATAATGATACTCCTCTTGCTTGTGCTTTCACCCTACTCCTCAGTTCAATCCATTAGGTTGTCTTTAGGGATCAATGAGTGTGAGGCTTTGGAGAAGTGCGTAGACAGACTGCCCTTATATGAGGTGATGTTATCTAGGCAGAGAACTTCCTCTTCAGAGAAGAGCAGCCAAATTCTCTGTATTTTCTGACCAAAATCTTCCCTTTAACTTTGAAACCTTACCATCATTTGGCCATTTAGTTAAGCATATGTGCAGTACTCAAAACTTTCTAAAGAGTCCCTGAGGGATGATGCTTAGAACCGTAAGTCCAAAGAATGAGAAGTTAACAAGTTTATATGTAGAAAATAACCAAAGGAAAGATTCTTGGAAATGAAATGTTGGAGGGCAATATTCAGGGTTGAAAAACAGAGTGCTTTGAATTCTTGGCCTAAAATATGTGATGACAGAAAATACTGAAAAATATATGAAGAGGAATGAATTATACATGTAAATTGACATTAATGTTTGGAGTGTCCAAGATGAAGAAAAAAATAGAAGTAATCCAATGTAAATGATAGTATATCAGATTACTGTCTCCGAATATCTATTTTTTTATACCCTAACTAGTTAGCTAAAAATAGACCTCCATTGAATTTAAATTGAATTTAAATATGAAAGGATTTTTTTTTTTCATTTCTTTCAGGCATGTACAGAGAAATCTGACAAAAAGGGTTTATAAGAACCCAAAAGATATCATATATTCACTAGCCATACCTACTTTTATCCCATTGATGAAGTATGACCCAAAAGAAAAATTAAATTCATCTTGTTTCGTTTCATCTCTCAAGAACCTCCAAAAGAATCTGCAAACACATTTTACAACATTTCTAAGGTGAGAAATGGGCTCATAATATAAATGTCCTACAAGACTAAATGTATTGAAATAGAAATCATTAAAGTTAGAATTCATACTGAAATACAGGATTTTTCAATAGGAAATATGGACTTTGTGCAAAGTCCTATTCAGGAATTCAGTACTATTTTGGGATGTTCTTGCTTGCCCCTTTAGGCAAATATATTACTTTCCTCAAACACAGCTGAAGGAGCATTAGGTGGCTAATATAAATCACTTGAAAAACAGGAAATGGGTAAACTCAAGTCTGAATTATGTCTTCTCATATACACTAAGGTTTAGTTTCATGTCCTCTAATTTCACTGCTGTAGAAGTTAACTGTCTCGTTGAAGGTAGTGATCAAATCCTCCATGGTCATTACCAGAAAAAGATATCTATTTCCAGAAGACTTTCCTCTCTGATATGAAATACCTATTTTATGCCCTTGGATTTTCTTGTCTTACTTCATTTTTGGATGAGGGAGACTAGATATTTAATTCTGATTTGACTAAAACAACCTAAACAAAGTGTGGTGAGATGGAACTGAAGCAATTAAGAGAGTAGAAAATACAGTAATATACTCCAAGTCATTTAAATAATGGCCATATCTTGACACAATTTTCATAGTTACATTCTCAGCTATCTAAATATAATTTTGAAGATGGGTTATGTGCTCCTAAAACACAGCAGTACTTTAGAGAATGATATTGTTATGGGTGAAATGGTGTTAATGAGATGCTATCAGATACCTACACTTTCACTGTGTCCTCTGATTCAGAAACAGAGTAAAGCCACAACAGCTAAAATAATCTCATTTTATGTCAGTCTTATAGCTTAATTGATTAATTGATTAGTATAGACAATATTACAAAAGAATTTGATGAACTTCTGCCCAGTAAAGCCACTGTCAAGACTCCTTCACTGATTTCAGTGGGAGTTAATTGGACTCTAGATGCATGGCTGTAGTAGTTTGTAACTTGGAGTCTTACAGCAAACTTCAGTCCAACCCTCTTGTCCCGTTCTGCTTGTCTTAGACTTTCAGTTTTAGACATCATAGCATTTCTTCCTCCCTCAGTTCCATAGGGACACAGATGCTGCATTGATAAAACGTTCAGAGATGAGCACAGGAAGTTGATCGCCAGTTTCCTGTGCTCAGCTCTGAGAAAAAATGATGAAAACCCTTTGAACCCTCTGGTTTTGAAGTCAGGAAAACAAAGTGATGGCAAATAAATAAAGCAAGAAATGCTACCAGTGAGCTTATCAATAAAATTACACTGATAGGGGGTGGGGACAGGGAATGAACATGCCATTTGCTGATTAATTGTGCACTTGATTTTTAATATGACTTGTAGCTTGAAAACTGAATCTTGGCAGAAAGTCAAAAAAACTATCATCAATTCAGGAAAGATATTTAGGATGGTAAGAGGATTTTTTGGTATCAGTTGCTTAAAGTCTTCTTGACAAACAGCCCACCAACAGAAGACTTAGTCCAATGCCTTTAACATAAGACAATTTTTGGTTTTGACTTCACTGGTATTATTATTTCATCCATTGTCTTCAAATCAACTTTTGAAGCTTCATAAGCTTAAGTTCTTTTCTAGATTAGAGGATTAAAAAAAAAAAATTGAGTCTGTAAAATAATGGCCTGAGTTGAAAAGCAATTACCTGTTCTCCTAGGCTGGGTTGCAAAGATCTCATCTTGAATATAGACAATTTAGACACACCTAGTTCATTCTACAATTTGTAATGGTCACAGTATTACTTTTCTTGCAAAGAAAAGTTGTTTGCTTTATTTGTAAAGGCAGCTAGCAGGTCTATTTTTATTCCAAATATTATCTCTTTGTACAAGAGACATTTTTTTGCTGTCTTAAGGTAAGCAGTCAGGTTGGATGTAGTTCTTATAACAAAGAGCTTTACAAGTAAGAAGTCTTTTGATTTTGATGAGAGAAGATACTAATTTTAGTTTTCTTTCAGCTGCCACAATCGACCCTGAAAGAAGAGCCTTCAGCCTTCTGCACTCTGCTAATTCAAAACCACCATGTCTCTGTATTGATGCAAATTGAACTATTTAATTTTGCAACCCCCCTCTATGCTGTCCTAGCCACCAGCAAATATAAAAGATTTTTACACTTTCCTCAGGAAGATAACAAAATAGGAACAAACCAATGAGGAGATAGGATCACTCTCAGCAACAGAACACTATAGATAAGGCATTTGACATATGTCCTGCAACAAGGCAATATTTCTGCAGGGCTTTCACTAATGACTGACCTGAAACTCTTCTGTGTAACAAAGATTTCAACACATAAATGTATCTCAATGAAACATTAAACAGAGTTTTGGTGGAAAGTAGAGCATTATTGGGTATATGGGTAAATGAGAGCTATTCAAAGAAAGTGTGTCTGCTAACAGTCATTGCTATATAAAAATGTACACACTTGAATATTACATTTATGCAGGACAAAAGCTTATCATAAATCTACTAATAAAGGATAGACTGCAGATTTGCAAACATGAACTGAAAAGCAACCCTGAACCTACAGAAAACTGCATTACCAGTCAAATCTGTCAAAGAAAATGTTCTATGAACAATGAACTACACATATACCTGGGAATCTTCTGGAAATTTATGAGACAGTAAATCAGTTAGTTGCAAAATTTTCTTTCCAACAATAGCAGAGTTGCATTAAAGCTATGTGGTTTGCTGGTCAGATTAATTATTTACGTTTGAGGATGTGGGTTGCATTGGAAAGAAGATGAATGCCGAGCAAGGTATGTAAGATTCTTAATTTCAGTATATGTCCTAGACACTTGCAAAACAAAAAGGCAATACAGAAAAAGCATGTACTGAAAAACATGATTAACAGTCACTTCCACTGCCTTATAAGTATTTAATTTTATTAATTCTATCATAACTTATCCAAATTATTTGAACACAATAGAAGCCTTGTTAATCAGAGAAATGAACAGGCTGCTTCAGGGCTCAGAACATTACTGGTGGAATCACGCAGCTGATGAACATATCAATGCAGAAATGGTAAAAATGAGTTGTGATGATGAACCAGAGATCTACAGATATTGCAAATGGTGCTGCAGTGGAAACATCGTAGGGAGCTTATGGAACAGTACGGTGCCATGATTGCCAAGACTGTAGTTACATAACCTGTTGTTTCTGAGCCAGACCTGTTAATGTGGGAGTGAAATGAATTAGAGAGGATAAAAGACTCACTAATTCAGTGTGAAGAGTGATTTCTATGTAGTCAAGACTGCCATGGCTGAAGCCAGTAAGAATGTACATACTAAAATGAGTATGTCCAGGATGCAGCTCTTTATACTATTTATCTTCTGTTATGGCCCCTGTTTTGAAACATTTATACTCTCCAATGCAAGGATTCATTTAGGCTATTACGTAAACCCAAGGAATGGCTTTCAAATGAAAAAAAAAGTCTTAATAAAATAGCACCATTATTACAGAATCTGTCAGCTTTTCCACAGATGTTGAGTAGCCGTTGCTAATAGGCTTTTTATATATTTCCCATGTGTTAACCTTTTTCCCCCCTTTTCCGTGTATATAATGAGTGAGTGACTGTGCGCATGTGCACACAAGTGTGGCACACTGAATGCAGTTACATTTTCCATTTAGATTCCTCTTGCCCTTTTGGTAGTGAAGCTGGGAAATATTATATTACACAGAAAATTTTACTCCCAATAAAAGTAACTCTTTCTGTGACCGCCTTCTGTGCACATTCTGGACCACCGTGTGTTTTAATGAATTTCCACTCTTTCTTGTAATGGAACACTGTGAGGCAACGAGTAATGGTACCAGGGCTGAGCAAGTCCCTTTTTCCTCCCCAGGCCTACACAGGACTGCATTATGTTATGTCATGCTTCTGATAATGTCCTAGTCAGAAGAATGCCACATGTTACAGAAACTGCTCTGCCATCTGCTTTGGCCAGGTGTGTTCACTGAACCTCAGTTACATCACTTTACAACTGCCTCACTGTTTCCTTTTTTCCACATATATTCCTTCCCATCTGTCCCCTAAAATATTCGCACACTTTCTCCTGATTAATGGGCGGCGTTCATAGCATATATTTTCTCACTGATTTTTATTGTAACTTTCCATGGGACATGTCCTATTCCTCTTCTTTTCTTCAATGATCCAACAAGCTTCCAATCTTGCACATTCAGTTCTTCTTGTTTTAGGTGGCATTCAAGTGATACAGCGAATAAAAAATATGAAAGAGAAGACATAAATGACAAAAACAGAGTAGCTGGGCTGGTTTCCAGTTCAGATGAGATTCACATTTAAGTGCCTTAGGATCCAGGACCTGTCCTAATTTTTTCACACCAGTCCATCACACTTGCCCTGGAAGCTTAGCAAAGGAATGTTTTGAAAAATTCTCCAGTAGCCTGATCCAGTTTGAGGACTTTTCATGCTACAAAAGGAAGACAGAAGACTTGAAGAAGAGTTTTGAAAAGTCTGTTAGGTGTCTTCAAATAACTAGTTTACTGTTATATGGAAATAATAAGAAAAAAAATTTTATAAGCTACAAAGAGCAAAGATTGTTTTTATGTTCTGAAAGAAATATCTGAAAATCCAAACTTGAGACTCATCTGCTCATAATTTCCAAGGAAACAGTTTCATTCAATTAAATAATTGTTAGGTTGCCAGCCACAGTATGGGATCCAAACTTTAAGTCGACTTTGTCTTCACATTTTTCCTTTTCCTGCACAGGATATCGGTCTGAGGGCAAGCTTGCCTTTCATTTGTGTTGTCTTGCGAGGTTCTTTTATGAGTCTGGTCTGAAGTCTTACCCTGTAGGCGACTTCTGCACATTAATTTTATAGTGCCTCAGAAATCTGTCCTCAACAAACTCTACCTCACTCAGGACTGTTACCTGACATCATCCAACATTATCTTGACTTTTTAAGATACATTTGAAATGGTGATGTTCTTCAGATATTTTATAAGGGCTTACCTCTAAAATACGTATTTAAACGTGTGCAGAGCATACAGCCTTTACTTTCTAACCAACAAACAATTATTCTTATCACAGCACTAGCCCTGCAGGTTGACAAGGTAAGTTTTAAATCTTGTGATTTAGATCCACTAGCATTTTCTCTTGCAGGTAAAGCAATTTAGGAGCTTTCCTCTGTTGTCCTTTCTCATATGTCCCAACCCCTTGGATTACTGCCCTTTTCACCCTGCTAGTTCACTGGCTTGTGGGTTGCACTGTAAAGTGGACCAAGGAAACTACCCAGGTTTAAAAAAAGAAGTATAAATTGATCCATTATACCATGCACATCTGAAAACATTTGTATAGGAGAAGCCAACAGTAAAACGGAGATGAAGTGAACGACCTAGAAATAAAAAATTGAAGGTTCTTTATATGATCTTTATATGATCTTGCCATAGAGAAGAGCTGTATCTGTGTTTAGCAGATAACCCCTCATAACACTTCAATGGACTTGGAAAGCTATGCTGGAGCATCCAGATCACATAGATGAAAGAGTGTCATCAAGAAAATTGATAAAGAACCATAAAGATGCAACTCTGTACTAGCAACAGCAACCAAGAATCAGCCATGTTGGTGAAATTATAATGGAACGATATGTTCTTAAAGCTGAACAGACAGTGGTAGAATCTTCACCAAGCTCTCCTGAGATAAGTACAGAGCAACAGCTATGTTGTTTTGGAATTGAAACAATAAGCCCAGGTGACATGACTGAAGCCATATAATGAGTGAAACATTTGTGTGACTGTATTCTCACGTTTCAAACAAAAAAAATAGAAAAAGCTTCAGTAATGACATAGAAGGAATGTGTCTAGTTCAGGAGGTGCTGCATGAAAACAAGATTATTTTCTAGTTTTAAATGTATTTGTAATGACTTAAAATGTCTAGAATTTTAAATTAGACTATTTCAAAATTAAATGCTCAAAAATACTTTTTTGGTTATTGTTTATTATAAAAGCTCATATATTCCCATATGATGTGATCTGAATGGCACATTTTCATGCACCAGTGATAGACTTACTCATTAGATCATGAGAAATACAGTCTATTGGGTTATTTTTTTTAAATAATGGATATTGTAAGGGAGTAATTAATAAGTGAATTTCTGATTGTGTGAGGTGAAGATACATTCTAGGACTTTGATATCCAAGATCACTCTTTCAGATAAAATGACTAGTTGAGCGACCTACAGCAAAGAAAATCCTGGTGGCCAGTATTAAATTTTGTCTGTTTTGAATGAAATCACATTCAAAATTACATGATATTTAAGAGTGTGTTATTTCCTCAAAAATAACATTACTAGCAGCACAACTTATATCAGTTTAATAGTGGTGTGAGACTCCTCAGGAAATAGATCCAAAAGTAAGTACATTTTATTAGCAGAAACTTCAGTCAGTCAAATGGATAACCCTCTCTTTTTCAAAGGCTCCCTGCAAGGCCATCTTTAATTTGAGTAGCTTGTTAACAATAAAAGCTGGAATTTTCCTTACAAAAGGACAGAAGGTCAAGTGATGGCTTGGCAAGTTGGTATAAACCACATCACAAACCATGAGCTGCAATAAGATCTAAACCGAGCTGGATGCTTTAGTTCCTGCTGAAAAAAATGATCACCATTATGAAAAAAAGTCATTACAACTGGGAAACAGTTCCTGGTTCCACCCAGGAGGTGCTTAAATTTGGAATTTAACATTTCTTGGACTGTCCAAAAATCTGATGACTTCTAAGGCTACTTAATTAAAAAAAATTTGAAACACCATGAATTTTATGTCAGGAAATAAATTTGGAAGCCCACTGCACAATAAGGAAATAACTTGAAGTGTTACAATCCAGAAGTTCATGAATGAAAGCTGTAAGATTACATCAGGAATAACTAAAAATAAAACAGATACATTTCTGATTGCTATAAAAAAGCCAATATTACTAGTGGCCACCACACCAACTTTTAAATTACCTTGCCTGTATTCATGTGTATCTTTAAGCATGGCTCTTCCAGATTTCCTTAATGCTCTGGCAGTACAAGTTTTGGCATTAAAAGCTAATGTAAAATAAAAAATTGCTAAACCCACACATTTTCAGATATAAGAGAAGGAGCACAGAGACAGGTACGTATTTCTATAAAGTATGCATATCTTCTGGGCATGTACATACACATAATGAAAAGACCTAGACATTAGCAATGAGAAAGGAGTATAACAAATACATATCCGAATACATGGAAGATAAGTACTGTTAATCTAAGCAATACAGTTTGGAATGGCTGTGTGAGTCTGTAATGAATTCATGGGTAACAAAATCAGGACTGACTCACTCTCAGCAGGTACAACAAGATCCTTAAACCATAACACATTGTCAAGTACTCTCTCCATGTCACTTACACTAGAGAAAAATATTTTTCAATATATAAACATCTCTAAAAATATACTTTGGGCTATTTTTCTACTGAAATGTGTCTTAATTCCTGTAAATCATTATAAGGAATTCATATGATGTCATAAAAATTCATTACTTCATAAGATTTTAAAATGCATTTTTTTCATTCCTATGACTATATACTATATACTGAACTATATAATGCCTGTTATGGGGAATGAGAATTTTCCTCTCAAACCAATTTAAAGGTCTTACTTCTGGTTCTACAAGTCAAAAAAACCCCCAAACAAACAAAAAGCACAAACCAAAACCATTGCACTTCAAAAACAAGTAATCCTGGAGATATTGAACTTAATTATGCATTAATTAAGTTCAACTTCTTAATTAGGTAAACAGTGAATTGAGTACCCTGAATAATTCTAAGTGACAGCATTAGTGTATGATTGTTTTTCATAGATTTGTCTCCATTCACAAAATGTCTGAGACTGGTACTAGGCTTCAACCGCTACCTCACTTCTAGTGAACAACAAAATTAGTTTAAAATCTATTTCGAGCAGCTCTGTTAGATGACACTGGCCTACTCTTATTTTTGAGAGAATGGAACTGCTTATTTTGTTTGGAAAAGAAGTCACTTGTGGAGTGCCTGAGATCAGCTGATATAAAGAAATTCTGGAGCAGGTTGCAATAATGTTGGAAATATTGTCAAAACAAGTCTGTAACCATAATTATGTGCTTGCTCTATAATGATGGATTGCTCATCTTAAGGAAGGTCATTGCAAGTGGGAACATTATACAGATGGCCAGGTTCAACAGCCATGATCATGTAAGCATGAGCCCTTCTTGTTTTATTTATGAGCTGAAAATGCATCCTAAGGTTTTCCATTGTCAAGTGTCTACCACAAATGTCACAACGTGTTTGCCAACATGGTCTTGAAGGTGAACCTCTGATGCACTATTGTTGCCAGAAGGATGCCGCAAAATCTTGATCTCTTAAATAAGGATTCCAGTGCTTCTGGCTCACTTTCACAAACAACAATGACTCAAGCTGAGCTCAGGCTCTGATTGCAGCCTACTATTGCAAAACTGTGTGTTAGCAGTCATATTCTTAGATATTCCCGCAATCATCTGTCAGTCAAAAGCCTATTATGGAAGCAGTGATGATGCAAACCCAAAAAACATTCACTTAGAAAAAGCCAAATTCTGGCTTGTCTAGAAATGAAAGGCTACGTTTGGTTTCCTTTGGTTTCTGAAGAGCTTCTGAATTTGAACTGCCTTTTCTCGCACTCCTCTGAAAAGAACATTCCCATTGTTGTTTCCACTGAAGACAACTGAGAAGTATGAATTGTTCCAATTTTATCTCTTGAGCTTTGTTGAATTAATGTTGGTATCACATCTGCCTGGACACATAAGATTAAGAGCCTGTCTCATCTTGGAGGAAATTTTGAAATGCTTCAAGAGAAATAACGAGCGCTGATTCCTTCTCTCTGCAGCTATGTCTCTGAGAAATCTGCTTGCTCCCTCTAAATATTTTCCCTGCATGCCAAGTACTTTTACAAGGTCAAATGCCACATCCCCTGATGTCATCTATAGTTTTTTCTTTACCCTAGTTTACCCCACGACAAATCTGATCTCATAACTTTATCTGTGCAGGTGGATTACTACTGACAGTTCAGATATTAATTGAAAAAAAATTTAGTTGATCAGACTTTCTGACTAAAACCATAAAATTAGCCCCAACAGCAGATTTTAGTCTTTCCTCAATTCTGACATATCAAAACTTAGTGAAAAAACTTCCTTGCTTTTTCCAGGGCTGATCTCAAAACCAATGTCAGCTCTCTATGAAGCAGGATCCCACTCTGATCCTTGGGTAAGCCCAAACTGAGCCTTCGCATTAGTTCTGTACACTTCTGTCAACTTTAGCTGTGAACATAATATGTGCAAGGTCAAGTGTAGTCAGCACAACTTAATTTAATTTCAAATCCTAGGCCTAAGTGACTCCCCAAAATTTCAGGGTATAGTGACCATACTGGCAGGCATTAGTGTATTTGAATTAGGTTTGAAGTTGTCAGTATATATTAGTTTGACACTGGTGCTAGGTCTGAGCTGGTGGGGTTATGGACTCACTGAAAATGTACACTGAAATTACTTTTACCATGTGGCATACTGTTTTTTACACAGTGTATAGCAAGGTTTAGAGAGCTAAAAGTATGCATAAACCTTTACAGAAATGTCTGGCATTAGACTTCCCTCCATTGCATTCAGTGTCAAAGGGATTTTTGTATTTATGGACAGACTGAGAACTTGGGGGAAATGCTTCACTTCTCAAGCTCTAAGAATGATTTAGCTCGATTTTGATTAGAAATATTTTCAGAATTAATTTTATCCATTACACTTAAACTTTAAAGACCTTTTTTGTAAAGCAGGGATAAGTTCTGACAATTTATATCTTAGTTTCTGGGAGCAAACCACTGTAAGTTTAAATGGGAACACAGAGTCCAGCACAGACAAGATTGCAGTTGATTTCTGCTTTGAAGTTTTGATTAATAATATTTGCAAGAGTGCTTTCAGGTCCTTTATATCAGGAACTCCGAAACCAGAATCTGCCTTCATTAGAGCACACTTCTAATTTAAAATTAAGGCAAAAGAGCAATAACCATGTACTAACTGTAGTCAATATGAAGGAACTTTGAGCCATGTGAAGTTGAGGGCTTGACAAATTCCACTTGTGGGGAAGATGCCTATTTCCAAGGATGATTCCTAGGAAACCAAATTTCTTGTGTTTCCTCTTCCTGTACTTCAGAGCAAATTTTGTGAAGCTCCATTTATCTGTTTCTCTGCTTAAAATATCCTTTGGATATCAATACTGTAAGTAAATGTGAGACATAAATAATTAATCAAAATAGTTTGGATTTAGGGAAAAACCTTTTTAAGAACTGGTATTGCATAGGCAAATGGAATTTCTTTTCACTTTATAAGGCAATGTGGTTTTTTTAGTGATACTGCTTACTTAGCTCCTCAAAAACCACGTGGAGGCACACAAGGGTGACATTTGTGATGTTTGATGTTGTGAAATGCCACAGAAAATATTTCCCAATATTAGCTAGATCCTGTCAGTAGCTGTCCCTAAACATCCCCTTCTGGGACTGTAACTGGACTGGCACCAAGTCAAGAGTTCAGACTGTGCTATATAGCTAAAAATGAGCCTCCAAACTAGGCATTGAAACTCTGGTTCTTGTGAACACTTGGTTCTCATAACGTTTGGCCATAAAAGCTTATTTCTCAGCAAGAAAAAAACAAAACAAAACACCCTACAGTTTGGAATTTTCATGGTATTTTATGAAACTGTAATGGGTTTATTTGTTTCTCATTATATACCTGATATGTTTTTACTAATAACATCTATTTTGCATCTATTGATGAAAAAAAATTAAATGGCTAAGTGGGAATGAAATGGTAATAAAGGAAAAGAAAATGAAGAAACTGCTTGCTGGTGGAACACCCCACTATTATTAATTGCAAACCATGCGATCTGGCAACCTTTTGATTTACCAGCACCGTCCACTCCCTTGTAAATTCTAACTGGCTTTCCCATACATTATTATGTGGATTCCTTGCAACCACTTCCCTTTCTGATTTTCCAGAGACAGAGTATAAAGTTTCCCCAAATGCTAATAAAACATGAAATCCCATTCCACTCTTTAGGTTTGCTTTGTGTAGTCATTTTCTAAAATAAGAACAAAAAAAAAAGTTTTGAACATTGCTCTTTTCTATTTTTACCTTCATTCAATAGTTGCTGCTCTTCATAAACATCACAGTTTTTGTTTCAACGTCTGTATGTTTTGGAGTTTTTAAACTGTTGGGTCTAATACTGAGAAATATTGTAAGTATTTCCTTGCTTCTAAAAAAAAACTTCTATGAGTGAATATATATTCCACTTCATCTTGATTTTGATTACAGATATACTGTGCCATAAACACAGATGTCTATAGGTGAATAAAGCTTGAATAAAGCATGTTAAGTAAACCACATTGTCAATTTATAAGTAAAAATAACCCAAAAGCAATGTACAGATATCTGGCCTAATAGTTCTGCTTGCAATGTCCTCTACTTGTCAAATGCATAGTGAGAATGTAGACACGGTTGACTGAAGGAACGAAAACATGGGCAATTTTCTGATCAATTTATTTGAAAGATAATTGTGGGGGAGGAGAGAAAGGCTGAGTGCGGGTGGGTGGTTTGCAGCACACTCCATCATCTATAATTTATTCTTTGAGAGGAAATGCTTTTGCAGGACATTGGCATGTAAGAACCTGCACACACTTACACGGCATTACATCATTCCCATTAAGTTATTTCAAGTTTCTGGAGGACTGCTCAGGTTAGCATTTGGACTCTTGGAGCTGGAAGAATATAAACATTCATTAATTTCTAGAAGCTGCTGCAGCAACAGTGGTCATGTCTCACGAGGGCTGGCAGAGGGAAACCAGTGAGATAAGTTTAGTTCTAATTAATGGTTAAGAAATGAAAAACACCTCATCGTCCTTTTGGGGACAGTGGTTCCATACCCACCTAGAGCAAGATTTCTCCTGCTTTCGTGGGAGTCCTTAGGGACTGGATACTTGAGCCTGGCATTGCTTCCACTGTTGCTCTGTCCAAAAAGGAGCATACCTGAGTCCTGAAGGGGGATACAACCAAGTTACCATAGTCTCTTGGAGCAGGTAGATATGTAGGTAATCAGTAAACTAAATTTAAATAAGAGAGGGATATTCTCCAGATATTTATGGATCTTTATACATTGAAATGGATGTATACATGTATGTGTTTTGCAAACCATAAAATTATTTCTTAAAGAAATTCTTATCTGAAAAATGTCAGAGGCCACATTTCAGCCACATTTGAATATTTACACAGCACAGAAGCAATGTGCTAATGCACTCAATACTTCCCGAACCTCTAAAGTCAGTCTAGTAGTAATTCTTGCAATTGCTACTATCCTCATGGTAAGCAACACTAATTCCCACTTCCTTCCATTACTCTTGCTGCCTATTACTCTTGTCTCAGACACTAAGCCATTCTCCATTATTTCCCTTCCTCTAAAACTGCAGCAACAACCAACTGGCAGCTTTTGGGGACAGAAGTTTTCAGCTGGTGGTTCTGTGTGTCTGGTTACGTGACAGAGTGCACAGTGGTTCAGCTGCTTCGCTGTTTGCTCCTCAACCCTTGATGAGAGCTGGTTTCTTATCTTCTGATTTTGTCCATTGAGAGTTGGGGAATACTAAAAAGCCCCTTCTGAGAACAAACTGTTCAGTTTTAAGAAGGGGTTTTGAAGACAGGTGGGATAAATGCCCATTCATTTGTATCTACTTCCTCTCTTCAGTTATAGGGGAGAGCTGACAGACCATATGATTAGCTTTTAGAAGCTAAAATGAAGTTCTGATGATCAGTTCTGAGCTGGTCCAACAACAAATTAAAAAGTAAAACACTGGCACATGCCATGGGGGAAGAGTTTTTGGGAATGTGCCAGCTGGACAGAAATTAACACAAGCCAGTATAAGGAAAACAACAATCAAACGGAGGGATTTTGTTAGTGTGCAGCCAGCTCTGCTCCTGAATTACACAGGGGAGATCATAAGTATCTGTGATCATTCCCCAGGTCTCTGAAAACTCTAGAATATTAAGATTAAGATAGCCAGAGAAGTAGCCTTATGAGTTCAGAGGGGTTTGGACAGCTTGGAAAACTTCTTTTCAGCTAGTGCAAGCACTTCAAATTTGGCTGGCCTGCAAGACATGCATGTTCACTGCTTTCCAGATGGGAGTACCAGAGAAAAGGGAATTACTGCTGGCTAGACTGGCATTTTAAGTGTGAACTGGGCATGAGGAAATGTGGAAGATAGGCTTTCTTTGTTGGCTGGCTGGTAGCTTCACACTTTGCTTTGGTCCTGGAAATAGAGAAGTCAGTGACAAGAATTTCAGTGTGGCCCTTGGAGACATTACAAACCTCCTGTTGATTGGGAACTGCTCTTAAGAAGTGCCCAGTGAGTCATGGCTACACCATGTTAATGGGCAGAACCTGACTCCAGAGGAGTGCCTTCTGGTTTTTTCATTCCTTTCAGTTTAGATTAGTTTCTTTTGACCTTTTCCATCGCTATGTTTGCAGAGCTGGATCACTGCCTGGATGTCTGTGCAAAGATTTTATTAGATTCTGCAGCATAGACCTTGGAGTTTAAATAGTCTCAAAATCAGAGAAAAAACCCTAGAACAGGCTGTTTCACCACAGCAGGTGCAACAAGAAGATCTCTTCACACTCCATTTCAACATATCTTGTTCCAAACTCACACTAAGAATATCCTTTTTTAAACAGTGGTCCACAAAATAATGGAATCAAAAATGAGCAATTTCTGACTTAAGTGATGCTGCTTTGGCTTCATACACTTGCATGGAAACAAAATTTCAGTGTAGCTCTTAACAAATTTAGTTTTGGTTATGGTTTGCTATGCTAAAAAATCAATCTTAAGATTTCCCTGTAATAAACACAGTTTAATGGTTTAGGAGTTGCAGTTGTAGTGCTGAGTTGACAGTTGGACTTGATGATCTTAAAGGTCTCTTCCAACCTTGGTGATTCTATGATTCTGTGAAGATTGCATTAAAAAAACTTTTTTTTTTACTATAGTCACAAATGGCTTTATTTTAATATGTAAAGGTTTTCAATTCCTTAGAGATTTTTTTTTATTTAAAAATTAGATAGACTTTACTAAAACTGTAAATACCAAGTGGATTTCAGAGGCTAAGCAGTCTTTTACCAGCAAAGACCTTCACTTGCACGTGAGCCATTGTAGGATACCCAGACATGACAATCAAACACACAGTCAGCCCTTTATTGGGGTTGATCTTTAGCAACTGACCCTAGACAAAGTGAACAACAGCTTGGCTGATTTATGCCCAAAAAATTTCCTCTCTCCTAAAAAGGAACTCATGCTGCATGAAGTTGAAATAAAGAATGTTCAATGATTGCATTTACACATCATCCAGGATTTTCTAAACAAGTGGTAATAGAAAGAAACCACGTGCAACTTCCATACTATTTATATTTATCTAACTTTTTGAAGTCTTAATCAAATTATTTAAACATGCCTTCTTTTTACATACTCCCTTGAACATCTGAAATGGATTCCTGTCAGAAACAGGGTACTGGAGCAGACAATACCTTGGGGATAAACTAACACATGAATCCTATATCCTAATATAAGACAACAAAATACATATGATATATTCAAGCGGGATGACATAGAGCATCAGCCCATCTTATGCCAATGAAGAATTGTTCTGTGGCATTTGCTTTCTTTGAAGTTTTAAAATCCCAAATATGTGTTTCCTTGAGCTGATTATTCCTTGAAAACATCTAATTGGCAGGAATTTTTTTCCTGATACTTAACATAAATTCATATTTTAATCCTAACGAATTAGTGCTGGTTGTGTGTATGCGTGTTTCCTCTCTCATCCTTTTCATCTTCTGTAATTTTTAAGATCTTCTTGCAAATGCAGTTCTGTCAAACTCAATGCATTTAGAGCTTAATATTTTCTTAGATTAAGCTTTCACATATCAAGAAATGATGTAAAAAATGCAGATATTTTACTTTCAAAGGCAAGGAACCAAACTTTCCAACAAAGAGGAGATGAAGGCAAATGAAGCTAAACAAAGTCAGAGTCTGAATTCTGTTGCTTCCTCTTCTCTTCATTGCTTCAGCATTGCAATTTATCCAGGGTTCCCACCTTTTCTTCTGAAAAAAGCAAGACATATACAACCTAAAATTTTCCCTAAAAAAAGTAAATGCACATAGGAACTAGAGCATTAAAGGAACATAACTTTTTTTTTCTTACAAATTTTCTGAACAGATTTAAATAAAGCTCTTCCTGAGTAACCCTGCCCAAAAGTCCTATCCATACTGGATATGGAAAGAGTTAATGAGTACTTTTGGAAAAAAACCACTCATGATGACTAGTGACAAAAAAACCCAGGGAAAGTTCAGCTTAACAAAGCATTAACTGCAAAGATTAACTGCAAATTGAGGTTGCTTATCTAAATATTAGTAAACTGTTAAAAAAGAACAAAGCAGCCTTTAAATTAGGGCCACACAACTTTGTATAGTAATCTCACTGTTAATTGAAAATTAGGCAGTGTTATGGTTAGTTTAAATGGCACAGCTAGAAACTCTGGGCCAATGGCAAAGAGACCCAAACCCAAAGATAGACAAGTTTGCTTGATTATAGTGATTACATCATGGTCATTAGAATTTAAACCAGCTAACCCAAACACAGACATCATATCTTCATTTGATAGCTGCAGTCTAGTAAATAGTGGGAAAGGATGTTATGTATGGATTAGCGCAGCTGAAATGAAAACAGACATTCTTTTTGAACCTGTCTGGCACTGAAAATAAGAACTTAAAATCAGGCTGTAAATTGGTCTTGTAAAGTCAGAGGCCTTTGATTCTTAAGGATCTGCACAGTGTTTGAGCCAGTCTTTGTTTTGCAGGAAAACCACCTCAGCACCCGGGTATGAGGCATCCTTATGCGCAGTCTATCTGTGCAGGACATTGAATTTATCTGTGGGAAAACATGAATATTAGCAATGTCCTCCTTTGTGCTCCACTGCTAGAATTCCCTTTGAGTTTGTGAGTCACTGTCAGCTGTTGGCTAAAAATAACTCTTTAGCAGTGCTTGGACTCATAGTCATTATGGTGATGTGTTGAGATTACTAGGGATAGCATAAACACTGCATATTTAAAATGCATTTTGTGTCAGTTAATCTTTAATTTAAAAAATGAAAGTGTGTGTGTGTGGGGAGGCATTTCACTGTCTAACACCAGGCATCCTTGTCACCACCTCAAATGAGTTGTGTTCTTGGTTCCCCATATACACAATGCAAAAAAAACCCCCAAACCTCTGAGACATGTTTGGTCTTTCAAACACAGACGGAACCTTGACAATGAAAGCTTTCCTCCCTTTTCCCTTTTTGAAGTTAAAAGTTATCATATTCATAGAAAAGAACATATATAATGTTATTGCTTTTTTGTATAATAAACCTATATATAATAAATTGCAAGGATCAAGAGCATTCCCATCCACACTTATAACATCTTTCTTCAGACATTGCATATTGTCTTGGTTAGAAAAGACAGGTGTCTGCTAGGGAGGGCAAGACCTCCCTTTGGAATGGAGAACTCAAACCCCCTCCCTCTGAATTATTAAAACTTTGATATTAAATCGGCTCTCAGGCAAAGATATGGGGATAGGAATAACAGCTCTTTACTAATATGTATAACGAGGCAAACAACCAACAACAACTGCAGCATTAATGATAAACAAAACCCGGAACCTCGAGGGGCTTTTGTTTCACAGAGCCCGGGGCAGTCTGGTCCCGATGCAGGGCTCCGAGAGCATCAAGCTGGAACGGTGGAGAATCCCGGGCTGGTGGATGGGATGTACCAAAGCTCCGTGGTGGTATCTGGAAGGGCAGGGATGTCCTGGCAGGGCCGGGCAGTGCAGGGACACAGCATATCCAAAGCGGTGCCGAAGGAAAGCGGCGGCGGTGGGACAGGGCCGGCTCAGCTCAGCAGGGCAGGAGGAAGCTGCCCCCATCCCTGTCCTTTACCTGCCCAAAACCTTGCAGTATCTCTTTTTCCCTCGGAGAGAAAAAACTCTCCGACACCAAAAAAAGGGAATAGCCTAGTATTACACTTTCCTAGCCACTTGTATTGTTTTGGTCAAGAACCCATAAATACCCAGTAATTAGTCTCCTAGCGACTTTGTGGGAAAAAATTCTATAGGGAAAAAAAAAAAAAACAACAAACCTAACCCCCAAAACATATAAATCTTAATAGCTGTATTGATTTTCTGGGTGCTGGGACAAAGTAGAAAGGCAGGAGCATTGCCTTCAGAGCATTGCCTTTGCCTATTTTTCAGAGTAAGGGCATTTATTATAGTGATGTTATCATTAATACTTTGGGAAAAATCACTCCTGGAATTGGGCACATCCAGGTTGTTAAAAAACGGTTGTATTGCAATGAGTTGTGCTGTTATGAAATATCTCACACCAAAGACAAACAACAGAGTCAAATTTAACACATATGCATTTAAAATTTAACAGGAGATGGCATTTATCAGAAACTCCCAAAGATGCTTCATAGACAGACTCATCTCATAATTGTAAACCCAAATCCCTGTGTCAGCTAGCATGGGCCTTACTCATTTCACCAGTGTTACTTCAGCTTTGCTTGAATTCTGCCATCTAGAAACTGTATGTGGCTGTTTGACATATTAAAAGAATGGGACAGAGAACTCTGAAGTGGACATTGGAATTAAAGGAAATATGGCCATTTCACTGGCTGCACTTGACCATCAATCTCAGATCTCAAGACTTGGCTATGTAAGAAGGAATTCAAAATGCAGAATGTTTCATGCTAAGCATCTGAGTCTTTAGAGGCATAGCACACTGGACTTTTGTAAATGTTAAAAGGATATGAAGTTTTGTAATTTTATCCTTCCTTCCTTCCTTCCTTCCTTCCTTCCTTCCTTCCTTCCTTCCTTCCTTCCTGTCACTTTATTTTTAAAAATTTAAATACTTTTACATCAGGGAACACTAAACACACAACTTGAGCATCCTATTGATTATTCAGTGTTTCCTCAAGTCCAATCAAAATTTCAAATCACAAACCAATTAACCAATATGGGGACACTGGAAATAAAAAAAGACCTGTGAAAAAACTGTGGACAAGATTGTCCTGCATGGTCTTGCAAGAGAATAAAGGAATGGAGAGTAGTACAAATTATAAACTGTATAATATCTCTATTACATTTATCCAGTGCAGCATTGCCTAACATGTAATGCAGCAGAATGTACAGAAATATCTGCTTTATTTAGCAGCACTGTCACTGTTTAGATTCTTGGTATGTTTGGGCATCCAGCACATACCTTATAAAAATTTGTTCAAACAAGCTTTTTTCCATATAGTGCCATTTTGGGTGGTCAAATGTGCTCACCTACAGTCTGCTTGAGGAATTTCCCTCTTTTTTACTCAATGGTGCAGTTTTTCTTGATGTGCTCAGCTTTTGGCATGTCAGAATTCTTTTACATCTTTGAAAATCAAGATGTTATCTTTCCTGTTGCTAAGGCCTTGGAATAATTTTGTAGCTTTCATCTTTCCTGATGCTAAAATAAATCTTTTTCCCCCCCAAGAATCTTATCCGGGGAATCCTAAATTACAAAAAATCAAATGTAGGTGTTTTAGAAGATGCCAGTGGAAGTTAATGACATTGAGAAGCAATTTATATAAAAACAGCAGGTTAAAAAAATCAGGTACAGAATGTCCATTCTAGTTCATTAAGGGAACTGTTAAAAGGGTAATCAAAAAAGAAGAGGCAATATTGTGCAAAAGTATTAATTGCTTCATAATGCCATGCTGCAAAGAGCACTATAGTACATATATTGACATTTTACTGCATATGTTAACAACACAGTCCAGAAACTGCTAGGAGATACAAAACTTTGCACCCAGAGACTCTTCATGTATATGCTTATTTACTCAAAATAGATTCCCTTTGATTAATTGTTTTACTCTATTAACAGGAAAGGCAGACAATGAGGAGCATAGCAGTCTTTGCAGTTATCAGTTCTGCCAAGTTTTCTTCTGTGAAAAGCTGGTCTGCATATTTCAGGTTAAATGGCAGAACCTCCTGGCAATGGAAATATTTAGAATATTTAGGAACATATTTTATTGCTCAAAAATTAATTGAGATTTCTGTGATTCTGTGGTAAAGAAAGTTTCAGTCCAAGAATATCTGGTAATAAGTGTGACATTGAGACAACAATAAGAGTGAAGGTTTGCAGGGAAGAAGAAGCTGCAGATTTGCACGACAAAGTACTAACTATGGAATCTTTCACACTCACACTTCAAGATGTAGGCTTTTACCCCACATCCATAACAACTTTAAAACACCATCACCAGCCCTGTGTGAAACCCAACATTCTTGTGTCACACAGCGTTCATTTTGCTGTGTGAGGGTTTGCACCTTCTCATTTCTCTGCTCAGGTTTCAGACCTGAAAGGTCTCAAGCTCTCCAGTCACAGCATGGAATGGGTCATGCTTCCTGCTGCCCCATCTGAAGAATTGCCCCTTTTAATGAGAGAAAAAGAACAAACAATGAATAACAGTGCATTTCTGTTACAAGCTCAGAAATCTGGAGTGGGTGGTGGGCACCTTCATGAATAGCAGCACGAAACTGAGTATCTGATGATAAGCAGGATCACGAATCCATGAATAATGTTGAACTGAATTGGAGTAATTTATTTGTGCATGTATTTCCAAATCGGACTTTAAGTTATTTGATAAGATGTAGCAAATAAGCATTTATGTGCTTGCTAATGGAACAGGTTCTATAACACGATCTATTAATGAAACCCAGATGGCATAAAACACAGTGCATTACTATTTTATCATTTGCCTAAGAGATTTTTAATGTACTATAATTCCACCTTTCATCAAAAGTCCCATGGCTACATTTCTGCTCAGCCTGGGGACTGCTGATGACTTTTCTGTAATGTTGACTGTAGCTCCTGAAGCAAGTGTCCTCTCTGGTGTAGGCCTTCAGCCCAGGGGCAGTGTGCTGATGAGCCAAGTGAAGCAGAGAGATGTGCAAAAGCAGAGATTATGCACTGTTCCCAGAAAGACCATCACACCAGTTCCTAATGATTCCTGTGGCCTTAGATTTTAATAATATTCATCATTATTCCTATATATGACACATTCACTATTCCTATTCCATGACAGAAATCTGGGCCAGCCATCTTCTGGGAGGATCTTTCTCCTTCCTATTAAATGTCTTGTACACAAGGCAAAGAAAATGTACTAGGGCTAAGTACAGTATTGACATTGTCCCACAGAGTATGAACATAATGATTATGCTCCTGTATAATTATTATGTCTCTGGCTTTCTACGTTGATGATGAGAGGATTTATTTTTGAATTTTGCAGAGAAAATGTGTCAGAGCAATTTCCAAAAATTGCATCTGTGAAAGAATAACTCAAATCATACCTTACGACCTCTCTCATCTGATTCCAACTTCCATACACCCTAAAAATGTGTAATAAATCTGACTAATACTTTAAATGGGTGTTGGTATGCACATCTTGGGTGATACTTCAAGTGATACATATCCCTGGGTGATATGCATCCTTGCCAAAGGTGACCACCAGCTGATGTAGCCCTAGAAGAGTACGGAGTAGACACTACTTTAACATTACCTTTCTTGTCTATGAAACTACCATATTTTTTTGGCTGATTTGGCTGGAATTTCTATTCCAAACTTGCTTTGTCTTTTATCCCTTGAATATCAGTTGGAATAGTGAGTAGAGGGAAAAAATAATTTTTCCTCCAACATTTACACACTCTTTCCCTAGATATGCTTTCCAAAAGCAGAGGGTTACAGCCAGAGTTGAAGGCTGACATTTTTCTTTTAAAATCAAACTGTCTGTTACTCACAAAGGCCCCACAGTCTATTTGTTAAAGTAGCATGGCTGTATTCTGGCATGAATATCTCAGAATAAATGACTTTAAGCAGTCTTGCCAGGGAAAAAGGAAAATCGTGTTGAAACCAATATGATACCTTCATTTTCAGTGTGCCTTAAAAAAGAAAGTTTGTGGCAATAATTTCTGTGAGAGACAGTTCAGGAATTTTGCACTGGTAATGACTGAAGTCTTTAATTTTTGCATTCTTCAATGTATACTTGAGTACAGAAATAAGAAACATCAGACAAATAAAACGAAATGTTTCAAGGAAGACAGCTGGGGGAGGGGGAAAGAATTTATTTCTTATCTAACTGTTATGTGGCTTTTATAGCACCTACACCTGAGAGAAAATGAGTTCAGCAAAACTATATTTCATGGTATCCATATCAATGAATAAATTTTACATTAATGGTAGAAGCTTATTTTAAAAAATGGTACTGTTTTATGAAAGGTGCTAAATAAACATCTCTGTGTTAAAATCTGACTTTGTGCTTCAAGTCTCACTGACTTATTTTGTTTGAGACCCACTGTGCCATTTGGATGTATGGGAAAAAATTCTAAAAATCCCCAAACCCTAAGCTTTTGAAAAGAGGACCTTTTACACCTTTTGAAAAAATATCTCATGGCCATTTTGAGTAGTAAAGAAAACAGATTAGAAAGCTTGATAATAGAGGAAGGAAATATTATTATCACAGCTTGAAATCTGTTAACAGGGCCTTCCAAATGGAGCAAACATTAAAGTCAAATAGAAACTCAATTACAGGAAGATTTTCAACTTGTCAAAAAATAATTGCAATAATGTCAGCAATGCTGAAGGTCTAAAACAAGGAAACTATTGTACAGTGTCTCTAGAAAGAAAGATTAAAGGAATGCATAGCGTAGTTACAGCAAAAGGTCTAAAATGCTCACATTTATTTTGGTTTTGTTCTGAGGCCAAAGACCACAGTACTGAATAAATCTGAAACATCAAGTTATAAATTTCTGACAAATGTTACATCACATGAAGACTGTGTAATAGTCAATAAGAGGAATCATTTATCTGCTTTTCTGTGAAGCAAAACTCATAGTAAATACATGTACAGGACAGAGAGCTATCAGTTTGGAGCTGGACCTTTGAGACATGAACTTATTTGTACTTGAATGTTTAGCTGATATTGCAGGAGGGAGTGTTCTGTATTTGCAACTAAAGCTTCTGCAAAGTAAATTTAATTTGAAAAAAAAAATTGAACTACTCTAGAAAACTTTTATCCCCTACTGATTTAAATGGGATTTTTAAACTTTTTTTTTACAAGAAAGGCTCTGTTTCTTTGTTCCCTGATAACCTAGTCAAGGCTGAGATAATATTTATAGTACTAATGTCTTCATAAGCAGTTCCTGTGTTCATTCTGAGCAGAAACTGCAATGACACAACAGGGAAAACTAGAAAAAACAAAGTAACAGCATCAGAAATGTTCTTTTTCTTTATCTCTGTGTTGTATTGTAAAAGTTCATACATAATGTCCTGTTCTGAAATTCTGTTCAATGCACAGAATTATTTAGAAAGAATCTACTGATTCTTTTTTCTTTTTCTTCTTCTTCCTCGAGGTGTAATTCCAATAATCTATTGTGGCTTGGACCTCTACCTATTCAGTGTCTAAATTTTGCTGAAATGAATGGATATTAGAACTATATAAACAAGGACCTGATGAGTTTTCAGAAGTACTTAGGCAGGTTAGTCCTTTTTCAAAAATCTCATTACAGTCAATTTTTTTGTTTTAAGCCTCCTGATCTCTTTCAGGACATAAAAGGGACTTATAAGAAGAGAGGGCATGACTTTTGACACAGGCAGCTCATCACAGGAAAAGCAGGAGTGGTTTTAAACTGAGAGAGGAGAGTTTTACATTATATGCTAGGGAGAAATTCTTTACTCAGTGGACAGTGAGGCACTTCAAAAGGCTGCCCAGAGAAGTTGTGGATAACCCATCAGTGGCAGTGTTCAAGGCCAGATTGGAGGAGTCTCTGAGCAATCTGGTCTAGTGAAAGGTGTCCCTGCCCATGGTGGGAGAGTAGGAAGTAGATGATCTGTAAGGTCCCTTTCAACTGAAAAAAAATTATGATTCTATGTCTGTGATCTTACCCTAAAAATGTCAGTAATTTTCACAGGGCATTAGATGTTATGAAATTAATTGCTTTGAGACACATATTTTTCTTTACTTAATTAATCTGTTGAAATATCTCACCTCAGTTTTAGTTGTGGTTTTACAAAATCAGGAGCTGATTATGTCACATGACTGGAATGGCTTCTCATGAAAGTCTGATCCGTGGAAGAGTCACAAATGTTAATTTTTCTTTAATCTTCTCAAGCCATTGAAGTTGCACAGCATTAACTCTCAATAGCTCATACCAATATTTTAATAGCCAAAGTGACGCTCACACTGCCAGAGCCAGTATTCTGCTAACAACCAGGGTCAGTAACACTTTTACAGGGCCAGACCAAATACTTTCCCAATCAGTACATTTCCTAAAATTATTTCAGGGACCAGTGATGAGAAAGAAATGTTCAACCTCTGGCATTGTTTGTTAAAGCGTTATAACAGGTCTTCTCCTAGCATCATTTCACCTTTGGAAATCTGTTCTCATTTCGTTACACCAGGTCTGTTTCCAAACTCTGTGTTTTGTTACAAGAGCACAGGACTTTTTAATAAACAAAGTAAGTGTACACACCAGAAACACTCTGAGTTTGTGCTAGCTATTTATTTTATTCACATTACAAAGAGATTTGCGGATCACCTTTTCAAAGCTGGGTGCAGCTGTATTTCTATACCAGGAATGTGGAAACCAGTCTGAGTAAGTGCTGAGCTAGGAGTCAAGAAACCCTGGCTTAGCTTGTACCATAATTCTTTGGGCTCTCCTGTTTCAATAGCAGTTGCTATGGTAGCTTTGCATCAGAAGAAGCACATGACCCTGATAACAGTATCCACTTTGCATTTAAAGTGCAAGGATTGTTCTCCAGCCAGGGCACCAGGGCAGAGTGTGTCATGGCTCCCTGCACCTCATACGTGTGAATTTTTTCCTCTAGAAAGTAGGGCATGGCAGGAAGGGGAATGGAGTGTGCCTCATCTTTCTCTGGCATGAAAACACAGTACAGTGAAGAGGTGCATCAGGATGAAGGAGGTTAAGAGCAATCACAGTTCCAGGAACTCGGTGCCTCTGGGACAAATAAACTTATTATTCCACTCATTTCACACTCAAGCATTACTTTAATGATGTGACTCCACTGAGTATTGGGCTCTGAAGCCTTGGATAGTTTATACTTGCTGCAGTGTCCAGCCAGTCGGGAGAGAGTAAGGGGTGTTCCTCAGGAGACATTCAGGCCACAGTATTTGAAAATAAGCTTAGGAAATATAGACTCTATTCCCTCCTTCCCACCCTGACTACTTATACTATTTCACATGTTTGCAGTTTAGGGGAACAATGTGGGGGTTTATGAGCACAGATTTATCCCACCCCATGGAAGATACCAGAGGCAGCTTCAAGCAGTGAAATTCCTTCCTGGAGATAGGTAGTAGTCAGAGAAACTAAGACCAAAGTCACATTTTGAGGGTAACTGTTTCTCATCAATAACTGAGCAGAGCAACCCAGAGAAGTGTCTAACATTGTGTGGGAGGAATCCATCTCACATTTTCTCCTTCACACTCCCAATGAGATCTCAATGGAAGAAAAATCTCATTTGCTTGTTAAGTTTGTGTACATCAGATGGACACCTGCATGAGCAAAGGAGTGTGTGTGGAAATGGGATTTTACCTTTTGGTGGGTAATGACACACTTGAAGATTTTACCTCACACAAGTCAGATAAGACTGTTCTGGCTCGAAGAGGCCACCTTTTGTGGGCAGCATACACTTTTGTCCCATAAATGTTTACTCTTTCATTTCTTGTCATCCAGCTGTCAGAAATCTCAAACTTGCAAGGGGAGACCAAGCAAGCGTGAAGTTCACAAAGATCTTCAGACTGAATTTGAAACCTCAAGCTCCTTAGGGAAGACTTTGGCCACTTATATGCTGTTACACTCTTGTTACAGATACTTAGCTTTTCCACTCACTGGGATTTGCATTGCTGACCATTATTATTATTTGGAAAGATTGTAGACAATATAATCAGTGAAGTTTTAATCTGGTTTTAGTACATGATTGTAACATACTGACATGATTGTGCGATATAATTTTGTCCGGTTTCAAAAGGTTCAAGTGAGCGATTTACATATAAAACTGTGTGTAAGACATTTTTCTCTCTTCCCTTAGCCTAAGAGAGACATTCCAACACATTACCAGAGTGCAATTTAGGAAGGACTCATTCAAAATGTTGATAATGGATTAAATAGTTTCAAGCAGAACAGCATAAAGAATCTCCTCCTGTTGACTAAAATATATAGCTGTGGCTTACATAGTAGCTTAGCAGTTCACATATGGCTTATGTCAATGGCAGAAACCATGTTATTTTCTAAATCACAATGATTTGTTATGTGGTACTGAAAGATCTAAACCAGAATCATTGACTATAAATTACAGAATCTAGTCTTCTACATTCTTATCTGTGTTTCAGATCCGTCAAAATGAGCTCAAGAGTCAAGTCTTCAACGTACACAATGCTACTAGTCAAAGAGTAAGAACTAAGACCATTCAATTTCCTCCTTTTTTGGAGCCAAGCCAGATTGACATTTTCTTTTCTGTTAGTTTTGGCAAAGAGGAAAGAGAGGGAAAACTTTACTGCTCTGTTACAGATGGTTTTTTTATTTTGTTTTTATTAAAAATGTTGAAACATGGGCTCTCTGTCAAAATTATTTTATTATTGAAAGCTGGGTGGGGTGAATGAACTGGCAACAGTTCAGAAAGCCATTAATGGTACTGATAATGGGGAATCCTATCCAGCCTCCACAGCACTGCAATACTTAATTGCAATAAATTTCACTGAAATCGAGTGACTGATGTGCACAGTTAATGAATCGGTAAAGATTCAAAGGTTAATCTGCTGGGAGGTAACAAGCTCTGCCCATCTGATACTGTAACCAAAATATGATATTTGTTAGTTACATGATGATATTTTTTGGGCATACAACAGAAAAAAATGAGTTTTTATTGGCTGCAGCTTTGTGAGGTCTCCAAGACCAAAATGCAGAAAAAGAAACAACACTAATGGTGATTCTTGAATCACAGACAAAACTTAAATATATTAGAGGTGAAATGTGACTCCCTGAATAAAATATATTGTCAAACATCAAAGGAATTGCCCAAGAAGCAGAGTGTTCCCTGAAGCAGAGTTGCACGTGTGCCCAGGAGCGCCCCCCTCTCAACCCTCAGCCCTTTTCCAGCCAGCACACCCCCTCTCCTGAAAGACCTGAGAGACATGACGGCCGAGTGGAATTTGGGAGGGGTGGGGGAAAGTGTGCAGTCAGACCTCTTAAGAACTTCTCTAACAATAAGGCAGCTTTCTAGAAACCAAGGACTGAGGTCCAAGCAGACTCAAAATTTAAGTGAAAACAGGAATGGAAAGGAAGAAAAAGATAATTCAACTAACAGCAAGAGGGGTGGGTGAGGTTAAGAAAGCCGATGATTAATGCTCTTGCTTCTTCCTCAGGAGACTCACATTCAGAATTTGTTCTGCCACACCTATTTTGCGGTGCTGGACATGCTGTTTACACTCTCCGGCCCAAAGGCTCCCTCTTCTCCCCCACCCCTTTATATCAGGATAGTGCCAGCTACCTCATAGTGAGCATAAAAATGCTGAAGCCCGCGAAAGGTGCAGATCTTGCAGATATTTGTGAAAAACAGAAACCTTGCCATGAAAGAGCTCACTCCCAGTGTCTTTGACAACACATGGCTTGAAAGTTACCACTACATTCTAGATTCTCGATTGTCAGCTCACAGCAGAGAGACACAGTCTAAGTAAGGCTCCTAGGGAGTGAAATGTGATGATTCCTCTAGTATATCCATTCCTATGTCCAGCTGACCATGGGACAGCAGAGCCTGGAGCTGCCACTGTTAGCTGGAACCTGTGCAGCACAAGCTCTGAGCTTGCTCCCTCATCTCTTCACATCTCTTGACAGAGGGTGATGGCCCATGAAGCCAGATTTTGCTGCATATCCGCATCAACTCAGTTTTAGGACTTCTGCCTTTTCCTGTCTTTCTGTGCATGGACCAAAAGTTCAGGTGTTGTATTAAAAATAGATTAGTATTTTATTCCCTGCTTGGATAGACCTCTCTAGCACTGGGAACACAATAAAATAACTATAAATTTAATGCGGTCTAATTTGTTCAACAATGAAACAGGGACAATGAATATCACATTCCTTTTATACAGCACTTCTACAAATAAGTCTTAAATCACTTTCTGAGCAGGGTTCTGTAGACATTATTACAAGACTTAGCTGAAAGACAAGAAACTGATGAACATAGCTGAAAAGTGCCTCACCCAGGGTCACTCAACAGATCAGAGGCAAAGCTGCATTGTGTTTCTCCAAGGTCTTCCTAAAGCCAGAAGACCTTCTCTAAAGAATTATGCTATTGATTTGTCAACAGACCCAAGCTGTACACGTTCTGGCTCAAGCTAGCAGGATAAAGCAGGATGTCTGTGTGCCAGGTTGAAGTCTTCTACTTTAGGATAAATCAACACTTCCTTTCTCCTGCAGGATTTGCCAGGAAACAGAACTAGCACAGTTCAGTCCAACTCAGATGCAGGTTATCTGAGACCCAGCTTGAACCTGTCCTAGGGCTCCAGTCTGGAATTTAATATGGGCCTGGGACAATTCCCAACAGATAGAGCTAACAACCTCCAGACCCTTTGTGATGAAAAAAGTAGTAACGAAAGGATCATGGAAAGACAACTGATGCATTTGGAACCTCCAGTTTATTTTGAGTTCTGAATTTCCTGTGTCTGGAAACATCCTTCGCTCTGTGACCATCTTGGTGACAAAGAACTGTCAGCTACAGTGCTGATGGAGGGTTAAAACAGGAAGGAAGGAATCCACTACTATGTCAGAATTCTGTGTGCTTCTCAGCAGCCCCTCATCCTTTCTCTAGGCTTCAAAGTGGTTTGTTATAATGTAGTTATTGCTTATAAAGTGATGCTATTTAGTAATAGCCTACCTCCAGGTAAATCTGCAGGTAAAATGTACCTGTAGCAGGGAAATTCTGGTTCTAATACACTTTAATATTTGTGCAGTCAACTGCCTGTTTCAGAATATGAAAATATGAATGAAAGGTCTCTGAGATCTGGACCAAGATATAACTAGATCTAATTACAGCTTCATAGTGAAGGTCACAGCAACATTCTCACTAAAGGTGAGAGTGAAACCTCATGGAAGCCAGTCGTTGGCATAGGATGATGAGAAGACTATGATAATCTCACACTAAAGCAATTTCCTTATTAGCAGATAGCTGTATACATATTTCAGGACAGGCTTTAAAAAATAGTAATGACAGAGATTTGATTACATTTTCAGGTCTTTGTAGGATAATATGAGAAGACATTAATGGTATTAATAGTCATAAAGAGATTATGTACTATCTTCCAAGTTCAAGACAGACACATAGAAAAACTTGGAACCATACTAATTAATGGGATTATTAGCCAGGATAATTGGGTGGAAAAGAGATTATTAGATGAGGAGGAACAATTTTTCCTGAAAGGCAAGTAGGAAGCTGGGATGTTGAATATTAAAGGTACTTTACATCTTCTGCCTAATATACCTTGGATACACAGGACCAGAAGGTAGTCAGCAGGAGTTCAGCATAAGGGCTTGAAACAGGAAAAAAAAATTTACAGTTTCACTACTTTCTTAGTGCTGAAGGAGGATTTATAATGTGAGAAAAAGAATAAGAAACTTTAGCATGGTAATTTGGAACATTTTGGGGAGAGGTAAAATAGTATTGTTTATATTTTATTTCCTATTCTGTGCTTATATTGAGATTTAATTAGTACAAAATTAAAGATTACTAACAGAATAATGAAATATTATTTCCATGGCTACATATTTTAGAAGAAAATATCAATTGATTGAAAATAAAATAGCTTTACGTATTTGTATAAATACATATGTATATCAGGTAGATCAGTTATGAAATATAAGGAGAGGTCACTGCAGAAGGTTAGGCTAAAGGTTATAAAAATATTAAAATTGTAAAATAGTAAAAGCCATGGTGAGAAAAGCAAGCTCCAAAGCATATTAAGATAGTATGAAAAGAGCTTAGTATACTGGAGGACAAGAAGTCAGAATTCAAAATTGCAATTCAGCACAGTATTCTTGAATAAAAGGAAATATTCCTGAAATATCCCCTAAAAATATTTTTATTATAACCTAATGATTAAGTTTAGCATACCAGCATCAGTTGACTGACTCCATGTACTAACCTGTTGTGGACTATCCCTGAACTATCTCTGAATAATTTAATGCCTGTGGTTTGCCCAGAGAATACCATGGTTGACAGCAAGAATACCTGGCAGACTGTGTATGGTCAGAGTCTGTATCCTGAACATGGTCACACACAGATCAGCTTTCTTCATCTACAGCAAAGTGGCTGAGAAATGCAATAAACTGATCCCAAGCAGTGTTTGACTAGTGTGATTTTTGAGGGGTGCGAGGAAAAATAGGTAACTCTGTCTTGTGGGAAAACACAAAGTTATCAGAGTGATGGAGCAAACATGCACTGCAGCTCAAGAACTGTCAAGATGCTGAGGGAATGACAAAAGGATGATCACAGAATATCCTTGACAAGAAAGGACAAGGAGAGAAAAGTATTCAAAGAAATTCTTGATGTATCTTTTCTGCTCATCTAAAAGCTTCACAAAACATTAAAAAGAGAATCTACTCTGAAAATGTTAATGTTAATGCACAAAATTTTACAATCAGATGGTTTCTATTGTGAATAAAGTTGTCACTGACACATCATACAATTCACAACTCAAGCATATACATTACCATTAGTGAAATATTCTGTGAACACCATTTTCCTAGTTCACTCCATTTGCTTCTGATTGTCCAAAGTAACTAGTGCCTCTGAGTATCAAATATGAGGGGCCAGACTTAAAGTAAATCATCACTTTCTAATGCATCTTATTAAACAAAAATATAATTCACTGGTTGATTTTTAAGGGTTGGGCAGGTTTGGTTTTAATCAAATTCTCCTGGGCAGTTCTATGGTACCAATGAAAAAGCTGGGCTATGATATCCCTCTTTAGTTCAATCCATCCCTGTGACAATTTTTGATGCCATAAGCAAAATATTCAAACATCAGGAACAAAAAGAGAGATCATGTAGTAAAAGCAACATATATTTTAAATAAGATAAGACATTGTGTTGTTTTAGATACTATGTGAAAGTCTGTCACTGAGCTACCTTTGCTGGAAGACATGCAAGATTTTCTCAGTTCTTAGGGATGTTTCCTAAAGAAAATACCATACTGTCTAGTCCCTCTAAGTTTATCTACCATCAAGATGCAAAACAAAAACAAATTTCAGGCTGTTACAGTCACATGAAACAGGTGGAACATTTCTTCTTTGTCCAACATGAAAGACTGTTGCATCTCTGAAGTTTAAGGCATGTGTCCTTTGGAGTAATGCCCCTTCCGTTGGATCTCCTTAAATACTGGCAGTGGGTCAATTTCTTTCCTTGGCTTTGCCAATGACAATATTTTGTGCTTCAGTGTTTCCTTTGCATGTCTGTGTCTGACATAATTTTCCTTGCATACAGAAAGAAGTATACAATATTTTGGTTTGAATAGTGTAAGTAAAACAAGTTGCTTGCAGACTTTACACAAAACAGTTTTGCAATGGGTAATAGTAAAAGAAGTCCACAAATTAATTTAAATATAAAATTTGCTCTGAAATAGGTAGATAAAAATATGGGCCTTTTCTTATGCTGAAACTTTTTGTTCTGTGGGAAGAAGTGGGGAAGAAGGCTGAGATGCTCCCTTGTGTCTAAACCATATGTGCATCATTAACCACAATATAAATCACTTCAAATGCTGATGATTCCCTATTTGTCCTACTTTATCTGCCTGTGTCTCCTCGCCAAGCACCAGTGTCTCCCCAAACAAGGTAAAGTATATAAACATTGAAACAGAATGGACCTTTTTTTCTTCTTACCATTGTGTCTTATGAACTGGTTACTAACAACTAGGAACAGAATCTTTCGGGAAAGAAAAAATAAATGTACCTTTAAGCTTTTAAAAGGCAAATGTCCACAGTGGCATATATTTACCATGAGCAGTGTACTAGTAGCAGAGCTAATCTTTGTGAAAATTTTGGGTATTTAGATCTGCTGTTATTTTGTTACTAGTTGTGACAATATTCTAATTTTCATCTTGCTTGGATCACATATTAGGTAACATTTAAGAAAAGGTGTCTAGGGTAGTTTCATGTTTGAAAGAGTCTTTGTTGGTTTGGCTGGCTTTTTTTTCAATAAACGAGATGAGAGTTTAGCCTTTCTTTTTCTTTCTTTCTTTCTTTCTTGCTTTCTTTCTTTCTTTCCTTTTTTCCTTCTTTCCTTCTTTCTTTCTTTCCTTTTTTCCTTCTTTCCTTCTTTCCTTCCTTCTTTCCTTCTTTTCTTCTTTTCTTCTTTCCTTCCTTCTAATATATAACAGTAGTCTACATTGGAACAGATGGGAAAGATGTTGAAAGTGCACCCAGGAACATGCTTTGATTTTTACCTGCAAAAGGAGTGATGACAGAGGGTAGCTCTGTATATAATTGTTGATTTGTTTTTCATTACATTTAAAGTGTTTATAGTGTTGGCTCCAAGATTAAAAATATTTTGCCCAAGAAATCAAAGCGTTAAATACATACCTCTCGATTTACCATCAAATGTAAATTCAAAGTTTTTTGATCTCAGTTTACCAGAAATTCAGATAATGATATCAAAACAGGACAAGAAAGGGGAAATAAAGCAAGAAATTTTAGTATTATCAAATTGCAGCTCTGGATCAGGATTCGCCTGTCCAGCACAATAAAGTTCTTACTGTCTATGGGACTTCAGAGAAATCAGTCTTTTTACTTGGCCTTTGAAGTCACCAAGACACCAATGCCTGTGATAAAAGAGTTTATTTATAACTTGGTCAGCTTATGTCTTTTCCCACTGAACCAGCAGGCTTTCCAAGGTTTGGGGATACAATTTCAAGGGCTGTTAAACCTCTGTCAAAATTTTTCTGGCCCCCTAAGGAGCCTGACTATCCAGTGTTCTGTTTGCTATGACAAGGCTTCATGTGAAAGCATTCACAAAACTGACAGCTTCAACTGCTGCAGTTTTTGTAGGAGAAAGTGTCATTTAATCTGAAAAATAACATTAACAAATCAGCATATAATTCAGTTTTTATTTCCTGCCTTTTCCCCCTTTCATTTTGGTGCCCTAAGAGATAAGATAAAACCCAATAATGTACGCTCCTGATCTCTATGGAAAGATGTTATTTATTTATAACCTGGCAAACTGCAAGAGTCAGGAATCAGAGATTTTCTGTGTGATGAAAAATGTTGGGGCAAATCCTTAAAAGAGACTATAGCATACACTGTAGCACTAGTTTAGGACAATATTGTAATTCTTCTGACAATTGTTGTCAACAGCAAACACAAAGACAGGCTTAAATATCTAAAGTGGTAACTCTCAAACTACCCAGTTTGTCATGTCGCTCTGAACACATCTACTGTTGACAATTTAACTGAAGACTCCTCATGAAGTGTTACAAAGGGTTAACACTGAATCACTGCAGTCCCACAAGCCTCTACATTTTGGGAAACATGGATCAAGAGGTCCACTCAAAAAGAGTAAATACCAATTGGGTGAATGAAAATCTGTCATCTGGAGCTTCAGAGGGTGTTTTGATCTTTCTCTATTTAAAATCATTCCAATGAATGAGACCACCAGAATCATAAGACTGGCTTAAAAAAACAGTATAATTTGAAAAGTACTGAGAAACGAAGGTTGTTCTTGTGATTTGATCCCCAGATATCCCTACTTTCAAAATTTTCTTCATAGTCTTGTGAGCAAGAGGTTTTCTTTTCTTCTTTTAAATTCAGGCCAAAGCTCTCACATAATCTGACTCAAGATATTGGCCTTAATGTAAGCACTACATTTTATGAGACTGAAGAGAAAGTCATGGAAGTTGTCCACACTTCCCTGAAAATAATTGTACATATGTTTACTTTCAGATAGTAAATAACAGAGAGGCACAGTAATTTAAGAAGACTGCCAGCTTAGTAGTAGAGCAATTATTAAAAATGGCTGTCTGGGGACAGAGTAAAGGTCCATTCCAACCAATATCCCATTTCTGACAGCAGTCAAGGGCAGAAACATTGGGAAGAATGTAAGGGCAGGACACCTGTATATTGCTATTTTCCTGGCATTCTCCCCCAGCTTTTGGGGAACTCCCTAGGCCGGAGCTAGTTAATTCAGTGGATGTTTCAAAAAAGTAAAAGTAAAAATAAAATAAAGACAAGGCACGCAAAAGACTGACAATAAGATAATATGGACTTTCGCACTTATTAGACTGAGTAAGGAATGCGGATGGAAAGGTAAGTGCTGCTTTAGTCAAAGTATCACAGTTCTGATAGAATTGCTGAACTGTCATCACAACCACAAAAATATTTTAGCAATAAATGTATTCCAATACATTTGTCCTGACAATCACAGCCGTTACACATTACTTACTTATTTACTTCCATTGACTTGAAACAAGGTCCTTGTGAATGTCACACTGCAAGAAAGTTTTCATCATCATCTCTTGTTGATATTCTATATCTGTTCAGCAGGTAGCATCACACTGCTCCAGGAGGAGACAGTGCTGTAGAGCTGCTCTAGCATGTTTGTCATTTCCTCCCTTAATATGGAGAAGATCCTAAGACATAGGAAAGAAATCATTGACCTTCAATGTGTATAAGACATTCTGTGATTGCATACACTGTGTGTGTAAAGTGTCTTGTGTTCACTAAGCAAGAGGTGTCACAAAATTGTAAAGTATTTTTATTATTGTTAAGCAAAAAAATTCTACATATGTCTCCAAAAGGTTGAGATGCTGTAAAGAAATTTTCACTGTGTTGAGGAAACTCAAGAAAAGCTGCATTAACACTTCCTTGCTTTGATGTCAGAGCTCTTGAAAAATATTATGATGGAAAATAAATACTTTGTCCCTATAGCTGTATCTGTTTCCATTGTGAATCTATTAAAATAAGGAGTTTCTCTTGCAGATTAGTGGCACCCGGAGCTGATTTAAGCAATGACAACTTTGAAAGTCAAATTGTATTTCAATCAGGAAATGACTCAGTATTTTCTGAAGTGTTACTTCAAAGCTCACTCTTTTGTAGTTAGGTAAAAATGATATCACATCTACAGAATGTTAAATTAAACAATTGGATAGAGGCCAGGACTTATTTCTGATGGTGCTTTAAACTGTTTTTTCATATTGTGTATATATATATATATATATATATACACATGCATACATTTATATCTCCCAGGATGATTTTTGTCATATCTGGACAAATAGTGAATAGTGTCATATACACACTTACCAGTTCTGTGACACCTTTTGTAATACTACATGTCACTCTGTTTTATGTTGCCACACATATAACTTGTCTACAATGTGTTAGAATTAGTGGTCTTATGGTTTATGGATCTCCTGACATTATATCCTATTATTATGTCAGCTGAAATGTGACTTTCGTGTGAAGGTGATAACAAAAAAGA
The DNA here is from genome assembly GCA_013397315.1 of Donacobius atricapilla. NCBI lineage: Eukaryota > Metazoa > Chordata > Aves > Passeriformes > Mimidae > Donacobius > Donacobius atricapilla. The sequence goes on along the minus strand of WBMY01006426.1, from coordinate 85,635 downwards.
TGTTAGTCAATAAGAAGTATTCCTACAAATGGTCAAATGACAGTGGAAAATGAAAAATTTTAACAAAGTAATGTTAATATAGCCCAGGATCAACTCAAATGGAATCCCTGAGGAAGACTATCTAAAGAAACTTTCTATACTTTTGGCACAGTGTACTTTACTGCATGCCCGGCACATTTTCCACAAAGCTCTTGTATATTTTCTGTATGAAAATCTAAAACATAAAGTCTTACATTTAGCAGTTGAAAAAATACAGGAGATTTAAACCAGCAATGGTTCTGCTGTATGACTACAGATTTTTTTTGGCAATTAGATCTGAAGGAAATGATCTATCCCCCCAAAAAAAAAGAGACAGGAGGGGGAAGGCTGATGAATGTGGTCATATAATATGATTGAAGTCTTTCTCTAACAAGTAGAATGTTTGTGTGAACTATAGGAACACAAATAAATAACTACAATGGTTATGATTACTAAGTGTATTTTCAATATGATCAGCTTCAGTCTTGGCACCTATTGAATTAAAGAAGTGCTGGACTCTGTGACTGAACCTCGCTCACTTATGCCATGGTCCCCTTATGGGAAAGACACTGAAATTTTCTCCAAGCTGGTGCTGCAGTCTATTCTGCAATTAATTATTCTTGAAATATTCTTGCCAGATAAATCACCACAGATCCTCAGATATATTGCCATAAGGGAGATAGGCTTGCGGGCCAAGGTTGAGTTGAAGTCTTCAGCATTGTAAACAGCTCAGTGAAGGGGATACAAAATGCGGCTGTTGGAGCAACAATGTAGGGCATCACTCCAAATTTTAGTTTGATCAGCCACTGTTATTAAGAAACCAAATGTAGTTTATGAAGAAAAAATTGATCCAGTATAGTTAAAATGAAAAAAAAAAATGACATGAAATTCAAAAATTTTGAAAGATGAAATGTTGATGAGTATCATAGCTTACCTAAATTTGGGTCTAGGAAGCCAGATGTCATAGGCAAATGACAGTAGCCAGTTTAGTTATTTCTTCCCTTTTGTGGTGCTACCATTATGAATGTTTTTTATTTATGGTCTTTTGTGATCATATTCTATCCACAGGTGTCATATTTTAGCTAATGTTCCAGGCTTGCTGGTCTTAAACATCGTTTTTCAATCACAATTACTCCTGAGTTTTGGTAGAGACTTAAATGTGTTATTATTCCAATATGACTTAGGAACCATGCTTATCTGCTGTTTCAGTAGATCTATGGCTATAGACTATGTCCATATGAGTACTGAATTCCAGACAGTTGTAAAATAGGAGAATAGAGCACCTGACCTTCAAAAGTACCTTTAAACTGTTTTTAGCGGTTGTCTTCACTGGATTGTACCCCAGCAGTATTTCTAAAGGAAAAGTTGTCTTACTATTTCAATTGGAATTCAAAGTGTATTTTGCCATTATACCCACTAACAAGTAAGAGCTCAGAGGTCTTTGCAAGGTTTAGATCTGTTGGGGATTAGATTCAGGTTTTTTTTTTTCCCTATAGAATTTTTCCCCACAAAGTCACTAGGAGACTAATTGCTGGGTACTTATGGGTGCTTGACCAAAGCAATACAAATGGCGAGGAAGNCCTATCCCCATATCTTTGCCTGAGAGCCGATTTAATATCAAAGTTTTAATAATTCAGAGGGAGGGGGTTTGAGTTCTCCATTCCAAAGGGAGGTCTTGCCCTCCCTAGCAGACACCTGTCTTTTCTAACCAAGAGAAGATCACTAGGATGCATGGGGGAGTTGGAAACAACAAACTAAATCCTCTGGGCTGAAAACAGTTTGTGGTCAGGAGGAGTTTCTCCTCCCTCTGGCTGTGTATGGTGCTGGTAGGTACCCACTCCTAACTTCACAGAACCTTTGGTTCCTCTTCTGCAATTCACACTCCAGTGCATGGAATAGAACTCCAGGGCAGCAGCTGAGCTCTGCGCATGGGCACAGGGTGGGTGAGAATCTCCAGGAGTGGGTGAGTGTATGACATGAGTAACTCCACCAAGGGAAAACCAAGGAGTTAAAAGCCTTGTTCATCCTCTTTAGTGCAGCACATGGCTACTTCATCCTGTCCTTTCAACCCTTTTGCTCTGCTATTTTCAAGCCTGACAAACTGAAGATGACATATTTCTATTGATGTCCTGTAGCACAGTGCAGATTTTGAACCTTTTGACTTTTTGTAACATAAGTCTTCTATTTCTTGGAACGTTGGGGATTTGAAATGCAGCAGGGGAGGTGTGTGTGCAGAGAGAGAGGGATCAGGTAGAGATGTAGAAATAAAAAAAATGAAAGTAAAATAAAAGTTTGTCCTGGACTAAACATTTCCTACATGTTTTGCTGAAGATAAAGAAAGTGCAATTGCAATAATTTCATTCAAGAACTTTGCAGAAGCAAAACACATGATAATTTGTGCTTTCACTTTTAAAATCTCTGTGCTATGTATAGATAAATGGCAACAAATGGAATTGCCCCTAACATTTCATTCCCTATGATCCTTGGGTCATTTGTAGAGTTCTGACATTTTAAAGAGGTATCTGAGAGGGTGTCCCAGTTCAGGTCAGGATAGGGATAATTTTTGCTGCAGCCAGGAGAAGGTGTGTCCAGGACACAAAGGTAATTCTGCACCACCTCACTCCCTTCTGTGCAGAGGGATTCCTTCCAGTCCAGCAAATGTGGTGAGGAAGTTGTCTGGTATTTGTTGTCATGGGGTTTCAGTGTGAGTCCTTTCTTTTCTTATATCTTTTGTTCTTAATATTGTTGCTGTCACTGTTGGTTTTCTTATCACATTGCTGTTTCCAGCATATTGTTCTCATCTAAATTGATGACCTTGACCTTTTGTGCCTCCAGCTGGAGCAGGGGGGAGTGACAGTGGCTCCTGGCTGTAGTAGGAGAATTGGAGAACACCATTCCTACATACACCATGACAGAGGGAGAAAATGAAAAATTAGCAAATGTGACTGAACTGTTGAGCCTCAAACGATGAAGGTGTAACTCGGCAAAGTGGCAAGAATGGTGCAGCACAACCATTCTGAATGATGTAGAATAAATCAAAACACCACTCTGGAAAAACAAAATCTTGCAGCAGTGTAGAAACATACATTTATTCCATCCTTTCTGGAATGAGGATTGGAAACAAAGTCTTGCACTGCTCCTTGTGTCTGCTCAATGGAGTTTGGCTTTGGATACCTACGCTTGGGGAAGATTGGTCAGATTTTCTACCATATTGAAACAGTATTGCATAAATGTCCTAAAATACATCTCAAATCACCAAAAGAGAACTTCTCCCCCACCCCCAAAAATGCAGCAACAAACAAACAAAACAAAACTACTACCTCCACCCCAAAACCAGATGTGAATGTGAGAAAAGGAGTGTTAAATCTAGGATCTCATTAGAGATCCTTGGAGCTATCCTTGTTCTCAGGTGAACTCCTGAAAGAGTTGTGAGCCAGCTACCACGGCTTCATCCAGAGCACTCCAGACTCAGGCTGGTGTGGTCTGCACCACATAACTGCATGGATGCTGAGCTCCAGGAGGACCTCACTACCCCAAGAGCCATTTCACAAGTCTGTTTGATGTGAAATAACTGCTCCTGCACAGATGCTCTGGATTTGAGTATTCACACTGAATTTTAGGCAATGGTTCAGCGTGTGTTTTTTAATAATGAATGACTGTACTGAAAATTAAACGCGGGGGAATTGTCTCTTGGCACTTATGCTACCAGCAGTTCCAGGAAAGATTATCCACTGCTACATCAAGAAAGCATTATACCAAATGAGGAGTCCAGATGTTAAATTTGTACATTATCTTCCTGATTTCTTCCCCTATGCATAGTTCAACTTTTCAAATATTTTATCTCTTATCCAGGTATTCAAAACCTTCTGCTTTGTGGGGAAGACCATGTGGAGATCACCCTGTCTGCAGCCTAAACAACTGAAGAGACTAGTTGCTCTTTCAGTCAGCTTTAACTCCTTAACTCGTGACGTAGGAATATAACCTATTATCCCTAAATCATTTTGAGCAAAGTACTTCATAAATAGTCTGGCTGACATAAATGTTAAACAGCCGAGTAAATGCATAAGGAATACTAACTCAAGCTGTAAGCTTTGCCTGTGTACGTGGAGTACTTTTTAAAGCTGCCAATAAACCGTAACAGATAGCTTAACACTTTGAAACACAGTGGAAAAGCCAATTAAAAATACCTTGGAGCTTCAATTGGAAACACTGTAATCCAGTTGTCAAAACTTGCTTTCAGAAATAATTCAGAGCTTTCTAATTTTACCATTAATAGTCAGAAACGCAGCAATTAACTGGAGTATCCTCATTTTACTTTGGACTCATGCTGGTGTCATAAGCAAGAATACTCAAACCAAAGCCATTCATTTGACATGAATTTCAGCCCAGAACTTTAGTCATAAGAGACTAAGAGGGAGTTAATCATGTAACATTTTAATAAATGCATTCATTTCCTTTTCTTCATAGCATCTCTTTTAAACTACAGATTACAAGCTGGCTGAAACCTGGAATAGGGGGACCTCTCTTTTAAGTACACATGTATGGAGCAGTGGCACCCCAGCTTATAACTGGAATTATGCAGTGCTAAAATGATATAAGTGATAATTCACAACATCTGCATTGTCTTTTGGGAAGCATTTGTTATATTCCAAAATATAACCATAGCATATTTAGGGTTCTCAAGTGACACATTTTGGCTGTCTCATGTTGCTGCCACTTCTTTACGTTCTGCTAACTCAATGAACTATCTTTTAATACATTTTCCTGGAAGCTGAACCTTAAGGAAGACTCCCTGTTCTCTGTCATAATTTCTTGTTGTTCAGAAAATCAGCTCTGTTTAAGGTGCTTTCTTCAGAGCTGCAGGTGGCAAAATCAGTAAATATCTGGCAGTGCTAGCAGCAGGGTTTGGTGCTAAGCCTGCACAAATATAATTTTTCTGATCAGTCAGATCTATGAAAGACTCATCAGTCACCACTCCTTTTATATTAAATTGGAAGATCTCACCTCTCCCTCTGTTCACAATATTTCATCACTGAAGCTTCTTTGACTTCACATGCTCTAATGCAGGGGAACACTTTACCTGCTGTTTTTCTCTACTTTTTTCCCCTAAAGGTGTGATAAACTGGTATCCAAGCATGTGCAGTAGAGTTTTCTGTGTCTTTCACCTCATGTAAAAGATGTGCTCCCAAAATAGGTTCTTGTCAATCTCTGAGCAAAAGCATTAAATAAACACATTTAAACCCCTTCCATTTATATCTCTTGCAGCGGCAGAATTTGACATGCATTTTGACATATATTACACAATTTAAACTGACACACCTTGAAATAATTTTTTAATATCTTTCAAAAATATTTATAAAATAGTATGGACACAAAATACAGGGACATACAGGTGAGTCATATAGGTTATTAATGCCTCTAATTTGAAAAAAAAGGCAGTCTTAAATAGAGCTTGTAGGAATACTAACACAGTATATTTTGTTCACTCATATTGTCAACATATTTTCTGAACAAGTTACCAACTGAAACATCATTTTTCATTATCATCTTCTATTAGCATTCAGACTCACCTAAAAATGCTTAGTCATGATGAAACATCAAAGTAGACAGCAGATTAACCGTGTAGACAAGCACGTGGATCTCAGAGAGAACTTCAAACAATTTGAGTGATTTGGTTCAGCTAAAATTCCCCAAGGGAAAGCAACACTTCTTGTATGAAACTTGACCCTTGAAAAATGTTAAAATCTTTTAACATGAGCACCACACTATGTGTTGCTCTATAGCAGTTTTAGAGCGCTAACTCATCATTTCTATAAACAAAGTGACTTCCTGTCTTCAGTCAATTGCTTAAGAAGAATGAAGAATGCCAGCTGATAGATATGGGTGTAGGAGGATAGCTAAGGAAGAACATTTAGAAATAGGAGAAAATCCCACCCAAGGGACATGCTACAAAACAGTGATGAATTTTTGTCTTTCATTTTCAAGAACTACTCTAAAAATCTAGAAAGACAAATCTCTACTTTAAATTCCTTGTCAGTAGGATTTGTAGAGCTATAGGTTGTTCCAGGCTGGAAAGAGAAAAAAAAAGAAAAAAAAATCAGTCATGACAACTGGAAAAATTCTGCCAAACCCTAACTTTTCATATTTTCATTTGAGTCAAAACAACTCTTTTCTTTGATAGGATTTACAATCTCTATCTACAATTTCAGTTAGTTTTGGTATGAATATTCACTTGAGCACTCTTTCCTTCACAAGGAAGCTCTCAAAAGAGAACTCAACAAGGCACAAGCTTACTAATGGCTTCTAAGAAAAGCTTTCCACCTAAGCTCTCAGAATCCATATTTGGAACCAAAATGCATTTTTTTTTTTTGCAAGGAAAGCTATGATTCCTGAATTTAGAGCAGTTTCTACTAAACATGGATTATGAACTACAAATGGCAAGCTAAGTCTTCAGTTCTAAGACTATAAAGTATGTAAGTAATGCATTTCCCATGTCACAAGGATATTCAGTGACTACAAGTTAGAATTGATCATAGTTTAAAACAGAACTACAGCTATATTTTGTATGAAATCCTAGCTTCAGAGAACCAGTGTCTTTTTGCATTAGCTTTTGATGGACCAAGATTTCATTCCTTGTTCCCTCTGTCAGAAAAATCATATTGTCATGTGGAAGTTCATTGCCCTGGGTATGAAGAGTAAGTTCTGATCAACCAGCTGCAAAATATTTTGTATTCTAAACAGTTTTTGAACCTCTAGTGGAATAGGAATACATGAAGGTAAATGTGGAAAGAACATAATCCGCTTTCATTTGGTCTTTGTTTTTTTCAGATTAGCAATAAGTACTGATTTCCATCAGTGAGTAAGATGTCTTTGTCAGACAACATTTGGTAACACTTTTCAGAGATTAATGAAAGTCATAGTAGTATAAACATCATAGACCTGAAACTGAAATTTCACTTAGCAATTTTTTAGTGGCCTAATGTTATCATGAAATGGCACCTCCTCAGGTATTTTCATTTTGTTAGTATAGCAAGAAGCTAAGACTTCAGTAAAACATAGCATGAAAGACTAAACTGGAAATTTGCAATATGTGATTAATTTCTTGCTTTGTGCACTCTGGCACATTTCTAAAGGAATTAGCAGTACAATATTTACTAGTTTTATTGGAGAGTTTCAGCTGTGATTGTCCAGATGCCATCTGCTGAAGTCCAGAGTCAGGACAGTATTTCAGTAAAGCAAAATCCCTTGTACAATCAGAGTCTGAGGGCATTTGGCACATCATGATTTCTCACCATGCTGCACAAATTTCCATTGTTCTCTTGGAAAGGACATTCCCTTTCCAGTGACCAAAAAGAAAAATAGTGAAAAAAATCTCTTATAAATAAGTATTGCTATCAATAAATTTTGCTGTACTTTATGATCATACTGTGACTGTTCTAGAGGAAAGCAAGCAGGCAATAAAAAGGCCATGCCATAGCTGATGATGTCTTAGGCTTCCTTAGTCCTGCCTGTCCGGACTGATGCTGCACCCATGGCCACTGGTTTGGGGAGCTCCTGCTGGCCCAGGCAAGGAGCAATGCTGGGCAGGGCTGCCTGCAGGGCAGGCACCTGACTGATGGGGAAGGAGAGTAGTGCAGCAAAGAAACCCTGCCATTGCAGGGAGAAGGAGTGGCCTTATTTTTGTTCCATTTTTCTGTGGAAGCTGTCAGTCATGCTGCAGCATGTCAAGCCCAAGTAAACACAGTTTGCTGCTCACAGAGTGGCAGGCTCACAGCAGGGTTGGGACTGGCTGGCACCTCTGGAGATGGCCTTGTCCAGCCCCCTGCACAGAAAAAGGTCAGCCTCAGCAGCCTGCATGGGACTGTGTCCAGCTGTGTCTTGAATCTTCCCAAGCACAGAATTCCACAGCCTCTCTGAGCAGGCTGTTATTGACTTGCTTTACCTGTAAAACTTGAGTCCCTTTGCTTTGCAGAAGCTCCAAAAAGCACCTTTCAGTGGCTTCTGCAGACAATGCTGCCTTTCAGCTCCCGTGGAACTGTAGATGGTTCCAGAGGACACCAATCTCTGTGGGACTAACCCAGGGAACAGGATCTACCCTTTAGCCAGAGGCAGGGTACGGTGACAAGATGACCACAGGCTCACCACCTACTTTACGTGAGCTGCTGGAAGCCTTGGCAAGGTCAGATCTCATTTCCCATCTCTCGTCTCTGTCTTTACTCTGTGCCACAGCAGAAAACGGTCCATCTTAAGAGATGAATTTGTACCTTTGAGAAGCTTTGGGTCAATTGCTTTAAAATACAGAGAGAGAAAACCAATCTCAGTATGACCAAAATTCAATGCATGCTCTGTATTTATGAATTACTGCACAATTAGTCTAATTGGTTTCACCTTAAATAGAAATATCATCTTAAGCTCAGTCATTTCACCAACATTTAACCGCACAAATTACATTTCTTGAGACAGAGAGAAAAAAATAAGACAATAAAACAACCCTCCAACACCTGCAAATTTGCCTTGCTCCTGTTTTTTTCTTCTAGGACTTGATACTGCAAGTTCCCACAATTGTGATCCTTCCTGGTAATGGGAGATTAGAGGATGTGGATCTCTGCTCATCTAGCAATGAAATTCAGTTGCAAGCTAAAGTAAGTGCAGATGCAACAATATTTCAACTCTGATGTCCTCTGATATACAGCATGAATATATGCAGCATAAACACATGCATAAATAATTGTCAGCCAATTCCAATAACCAAGTTATCACAGCTCTGAGGAGGTCCAGAGATTTTGAAATACATAGGAGAAAAGCTCTAGCAGGACAATGCATCCAGGGAATTTTGAATCCAGCCCCCCAGATTTCCTAGATTTTTTTTATTCCTATTCAATAGATGAACAAAAGCATGGTGCTTTACCCCTTCCTTACCCCTAATCTTTTCTTTCTCTCCTACACTTCAAACTTATTTTAAGAAGCCTGAGTGGAAATACTTTTATTTTTCCAAATGCTGTGAGAATAGCTGGTCCTGTAACACTTCCAGAGCAGCTTTACTTCAAATGCTGCCACAGCAGCAAACAGGTCTGATGAGGATTAACACCTCCCTGTAATTGGTGGATTTTGATCATTTACAGAAGTGACGTTACTCCCACTGCTCTCATTGATTTTGTTCCATAAATCCCAAGTGTGATATTATCCCCCTGTAGTTTAACTGCTTTTTAGGTGGTGGTATGGATGGCGAAGGGGAAGAAAATGGGGGCAAGTTGCACAGTTCATGCTGCGTTTAATACTCTAATCCATATGTTTTATTTCAACATTCTCTGGTTTAGGCTGCCTGATTTTCATCTGTAGCTCTCTTTGTTTCACTTCTCCTTACTTCCTTCATCTTCCTTTGGTTTGCAATGTGTTACTTTGCTTTCTACTGTCTAAATTTGCTACATATTTAGAGGTGCTTAGATTCAGTCGTAAAGAAGGTCACACAGAGTTCAGAAATGTTTGGAAAGGAAAAAAAAAACTGAGAAAGATCCCCTTTTTTTCTTGTGCTGATGAGAGGGTGCTGATGGTTTTGTGATTTGCATGGTAAGGGTTATTGGGGCCTAGCTCTGGTACAGCTTGTCCACATGCACTTGGGACAGTGCAGGGTTGTGATGCTGTTTCCTCACATGAGGTCATATCTGCAAATGAGCAGTGGGAGTTCTGCTGGGGGAGGCTGGGGGGAGGAAGGGAAGAGATAGACTGCAGTCCAATTTGAAATAATTAATCTAATCTTTCTGTTGCTACTCTGACCAATTCATATCATCCTGCTGCTCAAAACAAACTGCTGGATGTCGCATTCTTTTTTTTATAGACTTCCTGTAGCCATTAGCCCTACGTCAGCTTACGTGATATATCATGTATCCTTTAAAATTCTACATCCATTTGAATGAGCTCTTGAGTTATTAGTTCCTCCATCCACCCACCGTTCCCTCCCTTCCCTGCTTGCTCCAGGTAATCAGCAATTCAGCAGGACACTCAAAGCAACTACTTACAAAATTATCTGTCCAGGAGGATGTTAGAGGCTCTATGTATATACAGAGGAGGACCAAAAACAATTGGCTGGGTAAAACATTTACACATAACTTCTGGCTTTCTCTCAGGCAGAGCTTTTGCAAGGGATTTATAGGTCAGATTGGCTCAGCAGTTTCAGCCAATTGCCCACCCTACCTTAACAAAGCTTGCGTGTGTTTGTACAGCTGTGCTCATAGCTGTGGGAGTCCCAGGGATCCCACAAGCCTTCAGTTCCTCTACCTCCCCTTCATCATTTACCAGCACACAAATGTGCACAGAATGAAACTGTAGAAATCTGTCTGACTAGCAGGTTAAAGGCCCAGGATTCAAACCCTGTTTATTTTCTTTGCTTGATTTCCTGCTGCTACAGTGAGTAAATGGTATTTTTCTCCTTGCCTTTTTACCTGTTTGTCTATCACTGTTTGGCCAAGAATGAAAGAAACCATCCCTTTCAGGCTCCTTTAGAGGACTTCAAGGGACACAGAGTGTTTATATGCTGCTCTGGGTCTTCAGTGTTTTGTTCTGTTTCAGCAGGGGTGTTGGTATAAAATGGGATATAAGTCACACAGAAGTAAACCCACCAGCATCTCCCGAAACTTCATGCTAAGGAAGGGATGTATTTTAATTATTATTAAACCAATTAACAATTAAGTCCAGTAAATGTTTGATGCTGAGCAGTTTAGAGGCAGTTAATACACCTTTTTGAACTGGTGCCACAAATCACAAAGTCTGCCATCTGGGGAGGTATTACATTTGAAATTAAATTTTAAAAAGTCAAGATATTTCTGAAAATTAGCTAGCAAATTCCAGCCAACCTTGCATTCATTGGGATTTTTTTTTGAGCAGCAAAAGAAAACAAGGGAGAAAAAAGAGTTCTTAAATTATATCTATTAACCTAATAAAGTCCAGAAACTAAGAATTTCAATAAAATGTTAGCTTAGCTAGTGATTTCAAAAGAAACTCTATTTGTATTTCAATTATTATTGTCATTCCGAAAGTCTGATGCCATTTTGATAAAAGCTCTAATTCAGAAAAGTATAAACTCTACTAACAAAAGAAATTAAAAACTGTCACATTTACAAAGGATCCTATTACTCAGTTCTTGCAGACATTTCTAATTAAAGAACTGTATTCATTAACACTTGATATGTTAGCAATCTGCCAAGATTTCTGCTTTCTCTTTCAGTCATTTAGGCCTCTGTTCTGCAATGAGCTAAGCAAAAATTCACGTCCACATTCAGCCGGACTCTGAGGGTAGAAATTCAGAGGCAGCGCGAGCAAGAGGTAGAGAGGCTCCAACACAGAGCTTGCAGGGTTAAAGGGATATTTTAGTTCCTTACTGTTCTGACTCCACCTTTTTTTCATTTTACAGTTATACAGACATAAAAAGGAACAAAGAAAACCTCAGGTGTTTTCTTCATTGACATCTGTTTTTTTTGAAAGCTAGTTCCCTCTTTAAAGAAGAGTCAGTCACTCAGGATTAATGATTTCATCTGTGTTTGAAAAATCACGGTGAAGTTTCTGACTAGAAATAAAAAAAGTCACTATGCAGTTTCTGCTGTGTGCTCAGAATTGAGTCTGACACATCTGAAAATGTGAAATGAAAATCCCAATTCCTTTAATTTTTCCAGCCTGCTCCAAACTAGTTCTGGTTTACTTTGCTCTTCTCAGATAAACCCCACTTTGCACGCCAGGTAAGATGCTTGCTAGCTGAAATGAAGCGAAAAGAGAAAGAGGAAGTGTATGGATACGCAAGTAATATTCACTTACCAAATGACCATGGTAAAGCTTTCCATGGAGAGTCTCAGTGGAGTGCCCCAGGGAAGTATTGTAAAGAAACACCAAAGGAAAAAATGTTATTAAGCATAAGAAATCTCCAAACACAGTATTCTTCTGTACAATTACTCATGCTGTTGCTATATCAAACTTTTTCAAAAATATGGAGATTAACTTCTTTATTTTTTGGGGGGTGGGGGCTGGAAGTAGAGGAATTGTCTTTTGGCTTTTGATGATTTTTCAGGTTCATATTTTCATTATTTATGTCCAATTTTAATAGGTGATTTTTTTTTTCTTAATTAGGAGCTGAAATTATTTTCTCATCAGACAGGGTCCTCACTTTAGGACAAGGATGTGCTGGAAGGAAGGGTTTCATGCCATACCGAATCACAGATCCTGCTTAGTATGTGACTGCACACTGCATTTCTTTCCACAGACATATGCACAAGAGACCTTCAAGAGATCTGTGGTGGTCACAGGACTGCCTCTTGACTCAGGAGAGTTTCCTCTGCATCCTGGAAATAATTTCAGAGGCATTTCATGGATAAGACTATAGGACTTCCCTAGCCAAAGCTCAGGATAAAGTGAGGAGGATAGTGTTCAAATGCCAGTGCATATTGTCAACTTCTGTATATTTTCATTAAGAAAGTAACAAATATTATCACTGCTGAAAGCATGACTAGCTGAAGAAGCAGCTAATCTTCTTTTCCAGTTTATGAAGTTAGATTATAAGCAGACAGTACCGGAAGGGGTGAAGGACTGGAAAACTCAAGCCCTTCCCTCGAGATACATTTGGAAAAAATCTGTGGGAGAGCTGAAGGAGTTTTTGTTTGACTTTGCATTTGTTTGGTTTGTTATACTCCAAAACAGAAAAAGAGCGTGGATGTAATACAAATCTCTTCAGTGTTACAGAAGATCCACCTCCCATATTAATCAAAACATGCAAAGATAGACATTTAACTGAACAAATTTGTACAGTATGGCAAGGAGAGATTATTGCAAAAATCTGGAATGGAACGTCTCAGTGGACAGGAATAAAACACAAACTTATCTGGAAATAAATGAACATGTTTGAAACCCCCCTTTTGGCATGAATGCAAAATTCATTATGTGTTTTTCATGCAAGTGAGACAAGGTCTCCTAAAGGCTACTAGCCTAAAATCTACACTTATTTCTGAAGAACTCTAAGAGATTAGTCTGTTACTTAGGTCAGAAGACTTACTTTTGCATTTTTTAATTTTCAGATTACCAACGAATTTTAGACCTGCCTCACCCAAATAAAAAATATAGAACTACACTGAAAAAAGAAATTTAAAAAAATAAATGTGCAGCCTGGCATTTTCTTACCTCTTTTATCATCACTGATACAAAAATGAAAGGAAAATTCAAAAATTCAATATTTTTTCACCGCCTCATGCCAAATATTTTTTTCATACTGATAGGGTCCACATCTTGTGAAGAAGCAAGTCTTGACAACACACAATAAATACAGCTACACACAACATGTTAAGAGCTTTCAGACCACAATGGAAAATCCTAATTACCATCTGCACATTTTCCTCACACTTCTAACGTGCTACTAATGTAATACTGACAGCATAGGTCATCTGTATTGATAGGCTTCTAGTATGCTTAGAGATATGCAATTTCCAAAGTGAAAATCTGATGTGACTGAATGACAATCCTTTAGCCATGCTGTCCTGGGGATAATGTTTCTGAACAGTACATAACATTTTGAGGTAGATTCTGCTTTTAGGTGATCCAAGCAGAGAAACCTATTAGTCAGTAGAACTGCAGAACTTACTTTTTGTAAGAGGGGCACATTGTGAAGAACACATTGTGATTGTTATCAATCCTCACAGAGAAACCAAGGACTAACAATTTTCAGGCTTATACCTGGAATTTGTGCAGTAGTGAGATTTGTAGGACATTCTGGAAGAGTTTTATAATTAGCAAGTGATACCTTTCTCCTGCTGGTAGCATTTGGATTAAGACTGTGCTTAATCTTTCTTTTTTTTTTTCAAGAAGGATACTGCTTCACTGAGGGGGTCATTCTTCCTGTATCCTTCTACGGTTCTCACTGATACTGTGGCATTTAAGCCTATTCCTGCTTATTCATTGCCTTTCAAACCTTGACCTGGAAATGCTGCAGAACAGACAGCATACTGGGGAGTATGACTGAGTGCTTGGTAGGAAGGATTTAGGAATATTGGAAAAGCTGATCAAAGAGAAGCAAGAGAAGCAGAGAAAGAAGAACCCAGAAGTGAAAAACCCTGGGGCAAATTCTTACAGGAGACTGTAGAATGTTACAGAGATTCCCTCTGGGAGATCAGAGGTTTCTCCCTACACTTCCAGGAAACACACTTTCCAGAAACAGCTATTGGTGTTCAGATGAGCAGACGACAGAAAGAGAGAAGAGGGTGAGAATTCAATAGAAAACTGGAATGAGGAAAAGGACGGGAAAGAAATTAAATGCACCATGTAGAGCTCCAGTTGTGGTTTTAATGGCTCAAGGGCTCACCAAATGTTACTTAGCTCTACAGAGCTACCACTGCTGGATTGGGCAATTCCATAGCTCCCTGCAAGGAGGTTTGTTTAAGAGAAAGTTTGTCTACTGTATGTGAGAGATAAACAGAATATTTTCCCCATGTTTGAGTCTTCTAAGTGACAGTTTTCATGTCTGCTCAATGCCTGTGAACATTCTTGTAAAACCCTACAAACTTAAAAATTGCAAATGTGAGTGTCACTTTGGGTACAATAATTTAAAAAATGTTGAAATTAAAGCTTAGGTGCTTTTGCACAACAATGCAATTTTCTAAATTGCTTGAAACAAGCAAAGTTTGTAGGGATTTTCACTACTTTCTGTAGCACAGAAAACTGCATTTCACACTGGGCAATGTCATGTAGTGACTTTAATTTCTACTAAAGAATTAGTCATAAGAGGCAATGTTTGTACCAGACTCCTGTAAACTACAATCAGGATTTTACCCTCAGCTTTTGTTTTAAAAAAATGAAAAGTTAAGTTTTGCGAGTATATAATGAACTGACATGAAGCAATGAGAGAATTCTATAGAATGGGACTGGTAAAGCTATTTTCTGTAAAGGTTTATCTAAGGTTTTTTTGCTTGTGAACATGAAACAGAATACAAGGCACTAAACTTTAATTGAACATTTTTGTTTGTATATATTTATATGATATATGTATATATTTATATAAGGTAAGGCAGAATGTTACAATAAAATATACTTAAAACCCAGCAGTTTTATTAGAATTGGAATGTATGGAAATGTTCAAAAAGCATTTGTCATTCAGCTCATTTTGTATGTGCACAGTTGGCTCCCTTTCTCCCCATCCTCCTCATCCCTGAAAGCAGCATGCTGTTATCCTAAGTAGTCTGTTTCCGGTCTAGCCTTCTTTAATCATGATGAAAAGCCTAAAATCCAGAAGAAGATCCAATGTAATGATATTTTTTTTAAACAGAGAAACACTTGGCAAGCATTTATTGTGATTGGCCTAATTATAGCAGTAGCAGAGATGTGCCAATGTGTCCATTACAGTTTTCTTACTCACTGCAACCTCTCATTGGAGAAAGTGAATTTTCAGCTCTAATTAATGGTGGCAAACTTGACAACTTTTCTTAGGGCATATAATATCCAAAACCCCTGCTGGTTTGTTTTTTGTTTTTTTGTTTTTTTTTTTTAAATTTGGATCTAGTTCAGACTGGTTCTACAGATTGAAATTATTCCTGCATTGTTTTTATTTTGGGGTGGAGAAGTACCTTAACTGTTACGAATAATGCAATGCAGTGAACCTCTTCCCACCACAGCCTTTGCCACATTTATTATATGGAGAGGGTAAATCCTGAAATAGTTGTGAAAAATAATAGCTAAAAAAATAACTGTTCAGGTACTGCAAAAATAGTCTTTGTTCTGAGTTTTACCGAAAGTGAGAATGGACTCTCTGCATTCTCTGGCAAATTTTGCAATGAATGAGGGTGTGCTGAAGGGGAAAAGCGGTGTAGCTTGCTTTCCAGAAGAAACTAGAAGGAGCACACTGATGAAAAACTTGAACTGAGAACTCATCTTCTTGGCTCTACACACAAAGAATTTTTCCTTTTCATGCAAGATTGCTTTTTAGGGTAGTAACTGTTTATCTGATTGTATTTCATTCATATGCTGAGACAACAAAGAACAGGGCTCACCAAAACTGAGGTCTGGGGTTATGTCCCCCAGAAGGGCTGAACATCCTGCAGCAATACGAAATCTTGTATAATAAGCAGAATATGATATCATTCTTCAGGTTCAGCAAGATAACTGTCTTCTCAAAAGTCAATTAAACAAGAATTTTCAAGGTAGGAACAAGCATCTGCTCAGCCAGTGTAAATATCTGTTGCTCAACACCAGGGAATACCAATAAACTATTTGTTCAAGCGTCCTAGTTTCTTCTTTTGGTATTTTCAAATAAGGAAATAAGCTTGTGACAATCATTGACACAATAAATATTATTAATTTTATTTTCTTTTAGCAAATTTCATCTACTTATCCAAATGTATTTATATGCTAGAGAGTTATAAATTTAACTGGACATTTAAAGACTCACAAGCATAACCACTCTCTAATTCTTAGATCCCGACGTAACATTATACTTTTATCCATAGACAGCATGAGAAATGCAATGCTATCTGTCTCCTTTATCTTTCAAAAGCAGAAATAAACAGCAAGACTGAATGTCTTTATGGCTTCAAACTGAGCTCCTTTCATTTTTGTGTTCTTCTTCTTCTGCCCTCTCTAGTCAATTTGTGACAAAACTGTGTTTATCATCCTCACTTGTTAGTATGTCTAAGTAATGCAATAGGGAACAGCAGCTTAGCAGTGAGAGACTGCTCAACATTTCCTGTTTTCCAGGAGCAAAAGGGAGATTTCATGTATCCCTGTTATGCCTTATGGATGTAAGATTCATTTTCATCATCTCAGAAAAGCTTTTCCAATTATGAAAAATACAGGGTTGATCTTTTGGGCACTGAAAATTTCCTGGGAACTCTCACGCAATTTAGTGCTGTTACTTAATTTTTTTAAATAACTGCTGCTGAGATAGAGACTTTTATTTCATATAAGTTAGCATTTCTAACTAATGCTCCCAAAGTTTTAGCTTGTTATACTAGATGATTTAAACCACAAGAAATGCATGGGTATATTTTCTATGTTTTTCTTCAAATTTTTTTAAAAATTATTTTAGAAATGCACATATGAAATTGAGGCAATTATTGTTGTTTGGGTCGCTAAATTATCATTAATTGGTTTTCACCTCAAGTCACAGAACTTAATTTATCCAGGATATCATAATTCTGGCCCATATTATGTGATTTTCAATCACTTCATAACTTTTATAGGAAATAACCGTTAGGATATAGCGGTCACCACATTTTTTCTCACCAAGCATATACATGTATTAATATATATGCACAATATGCAACAGGAAAAGAATAATTCTAAAGGGAGAATCCCATATCCCTCAAATATGCTATTGCATATTCACTATATGTGACCATTTACATGGACAGATAAACTGTGGAATCACTATGATTGTACATGCTGGTAATTGCCGTAACTCTTTGCCTGTGAAGTCACCATATGTGCATGTGTGATAGCGGCGTCAGCATTTCCAAATCAGGGAATTTACTGTGGGGTAAAACATTAAAGAAAATAGAGTCCTAAAGGGTAAGTCTCACTTCCATACAAATGTTTCTAACTCTGAAACAAATTGGGAGGGGTATATGGAAACGAAACAAAATTATGTCTCTCAAGAATGTTATTGGAAGATTTTCACATGGTATCACAGCATTTTTAAGCAGCAATTGCCAAATGGCAGTACTGCAGTAATTGGGATGAAAGAGCCCTTGCAGGAAAGTCTGTTAAAATATCATGGATATGAAAAAGTAGTCATGCAAATGTCAGTTCCATTTTGCAGCTATTAATCTAATTCTTCAATCTAACAAGTAATTCCAGCCACTATATTTCTTCACTTCCATCACCTGGCCCTCTTCGAGGGTAGCCAAACTGCTCCACAAAAAGACTTGAGAATGGGCCTGTTTAGCTGACTGACTGTGCTATCACAATCTCTGGCACAAGTTCCTTTTTTCCTCTTACTCTCCCACAAAGCAATATTAAACTTTTATGCTATGGGGGAAGGTCACTTGTTTCCTTAAATTAGCAACCTACTACCGACTGCTGGAATTTTAGAGAGAACAAATCCTCCATAAAGCACCCTGTTTCATGGTCTGGATAGTCACATATCCAAAAATAAAATTTATAATCTTTTGCTTGAAAGTGATGCATGATGTTAACCTAGCCTTAGAAGAAGAGCATTAAGAGCATGTCTATACCATATGGTGCACTCTGAGGGACAGCTTCCCGAGGCAAGGCCACAAAAATGAGTTAACTTATAGACATACTGCAGTAGAGACCCAAACAAGTAACAGCACTGCTGATCCCAAGCTAATTGAGGGATCAATGAGATGTTTTTCTGACATGCAACTCCTCAGCAGGGTGGATTTCCCCAGTCAGAGTACAGACTAATAATCTTCCTTGAATTTATCAAGTGAGCTATTTATCACTTTTACTTTGATCCTTATGATCTGCAATCCTCTCTCTTTAATAAGTACTTTGACCATAAGCACTTCTTCAACAGTTTAATGAATTTGTTCTTCTTGTGACTATGTGGCATTAATCTTAAGCATTTCAATAGATGTGCCAAAACCACTGCCAGTCATGCCCACTTGTTAGCTCGCAAGGTAGGTCTTCTCTCTACATAAAACCTGGCCAAGGAGACAGAACAATCCTATCTGTTATCTTGTTTTTTGTTTAAAGTCAGTGGTGGGAAGTATGACAATTTTGTCTGCATCCACTAGCTATGTGAACAGCTCTGTTTGTCCATTTCTTTCCAAACTATTGTCTGTTCTCAGGCTCTACCTCTCTATATATCTTCTCTTTGGCAATGCAAAGGCCTCAGAAAATGCTAAACAAAAATTGGCACTTGTATCCTAACAGCGCTTGACAGCTTCCAATTCAATCTCAAGCAGAAAATCAAGCCTGTAGGTTGTGTCACCTTCTTGGAGAGACAAAACCAGAGGGAGGGTTCAGAGAAGGAAATGTATGGAAATTCTTTCACAAAATACAAATGTTGCCAGAATTAGCTCACAAAAGCCCATCTACTCTAATGGGCAGATAAGTGGGCATGATCCCCTCTTCGTTATTTATGTGGGGCTTATATTTGTAACATGGAGTGAGAACAATACCCCTGTTCAACACCAGCTGTATGATTTTAGATAGCACTCACTAGCCAATTGCACAAGACCAATTCCAATCTGTCAGGGTAGTGTGGTCTGTCCTGTCACAGGAAGTGTTGTGTTTGGAACGGTTTGAGCAGCCATTACCATTTTACTGTCTACTGACAGAAATTAATAGTGAAGGCCTTGTAGAGCAATTTATCAACAGCTGTTTGAATTCACACTTTTTTCACCCCTTCTATCTCCAGACCAGAAGGACTGCCTGCCTATTTATGTCAAAATGTCAGTGGAAGGTAGAAATTGAGCAGGATCGACTCCTGGGAGTAAGTGATCTCAGTGACACTGGGTTTCGTTAAACTCCACTAGGGCTGGTTTTGAAACGGGCTAAAAGGCTCCAGCTCAGGCTGGCCACAGGAGAGATGTAAACACAGATGCATCTAGAGAGCCCAGCCCTGCAAACGCAGGCTGTCGACAGCGCAATCAGCACTGCGCGAGACAAAGCCACGGCAGAAAACCTCTGAGAGGAGCAGTCGTTTTTCCTTCAGTTCAACCATATAACATAAGGTAAAAAATACAGACATGTTAAGAGACATAAGAAGGAAGTTCATTTTCAGCTTTTTCAGCATTAAAACAAACAAACAAACAAACCCCTCCACATTCCCAGTCTGAGAAAAAAAATCTTTACTACAGATGTCTGAAAGCCTTTTATAAATTCAATTTCTTCTGAAAATGCCAGGCTGAGGTTATTGTTCTTTTATATCTGTAGACTGTACTTGTGACACAAATTGTTCTGCCATCCACCCTGAATGACAGTTTAATTCTATTAGAATACAACAGTACTCAGAGATGTACCTTATTAGTCGTGACAGGGTGTATACAAATAGTGTTAGGGTGGCAGTGCAACTTCACTGTTCATAAAGAAATAAATTAACATCAGAATGAAATTCAAGGACCGCACAAAAGATCAAAAAGAAAGAATTGAATGGAATATTGACAATCTTCTAAAACAAATTTTTAGGGTTTTTTTAAGAAAATAAAATATTCTTTTCTAATAAGATAATTATTTGAAACAATGTTTGTATTGTTTCAAATAAATATATATAAATTGAAATTAAATCTTCATTGAAAAAACACCACTGTGAGATAAACAGTGATTCTAAAAGGATTACTTTTTAAAGCATGAATGATATTTTCATAAAAATACATTTTTATGCAATAGCTTTGAAAAAGATTAATCTCTAGACAGGTTTGTCCATACAGTTTTTCTCACAAGCTTGCATCACTACAGAAATAAACCTTAAAGTCTTGCAGAAACTTTGAAAGCACATTTTCCAGTAGCAGGCTTTATTTTCGGCAATTTATCTTTTGCAGCTTCCTTTCTTTGAATGCTACTTTTGATGCTGTTTTGTGTGAAGGATAACAGCAAATGGTCTGGAAGAACCTCATAGGGGTGGGGGACAGGGGAAAAAAAAGGCTGCCTTCCTTGACAAATAAAAATATGCTTTACCATTCTTTCATGCAAAATGCTTTTCTTTTTTCCAGTATAGGAAAAAAAAAAAAGGGTGTTCTTAGATTTTTGGCAGCTCCTAACATAACCTTCATTATTTGCTATCCTAACCACATCATCAAAGTCTTAAAAATTCAATGAGGAAAAATTGGCGGTTTTCTTCTTCAAAGGAACTCATTGTATATTTCACCATGAATACAGAGAGGAGCGATTTTCTTTCCTCTAAAAAGTGTGATTTTTATTGCCAATCAGAAAGACTGTGGAGGTCCACACTATGTTTTAAACCAAAAGACTGCACACAAGGAGCCTTCATGACATATTGCAAGGTCAGGAGCTGTAAAAATTAATGCAGAGAGCATACCCTAGTTAATAAACAGTTTTACAGAATCTGATCAGCCCAGGAATGACTGGAATATACATGTTTCTTAATATGGTATTTGTTTGTGGTTAGTAACTCCTTGGGACTACTGGCTTGGTTACTTGCATATTCTTTTTTCAAATTTGAGATGAAGTGCAAAGGTAGGAACATGATAGAAACATGGATAGATTAGAGCAGGGTGAAGGGTGAAGAAAAATTGTTCTCACTGAAGGATAAATAGGACTTTGAAATAGCTTTATACACTAACTCATCTTAGTAGAGACTGATTTCACTGTGAAATGTAATTAGACCTTAAGTTTATTTCTCCAGTTGAAATGTTTGTCCTGAATGTTGCAGAATATGAATGTTGAACTGCTGTTCTGCAAGGGATGAAGGCAAATCCTCTCACCAGGACCCCCTTAGCACAGCTAGTGAGTTCCACTTGTGGGTAAGTACAGCCACAGAAGTTGAATATTTTGAGACAATCTATCATCTATCCATGGCATTGATGTAGCAGTGTCTGCAGCACACTACCTCAGAGGAAATATTTTACTCTTTCTTTCAAGCTGTAGGTGTTTTAATAAAGACTACGGGCAGTACCTACTAAATTCAGAGGAGAAACATAGGTAAAACTTGGATAGAAATGCATGGACCTAGTTGAAATGTGAAACTGAAAATACAACTGTAAATTGACTGTGGCTGTACTCTCCATGTTATGGATCTGAAGACAGCCAATGTATTAGAAGAAAATACCTGGTACTATCAGCAACGATGTGAGATCACAGTTGAACCTGGGTGCTCAGAGTGCCCTGAAAACCATCATATCGTCCTTGTGTGCTCTGTAATTTTCAGTCTATTAACTTCATTTCACCTCTGTATACTTGCAGAGGTGCTTTTCTTTAAGAGAACTTCTCTTGCAGTACTTCTTGTTTATCATTGCATAGATTTTTTTTCCAGTGATACTGAACCCAAGAGACAACTATCACTTCTCCTGAGCTTCACAAAATTTGCCGTCTTTGATGAATATTACTATTCTGCTCAAGTTATTTCTTTTCTCATCCGTGTACCTTGCCCTCATATGAGAGGTTGTACTGTGGTAGTACAGGACAGCTGCTGGGTGGACACAGATGGATTTCTGTTGCTCCACTTTGGTGCAATGTCTGAAAGTAACTTCACTTTCACTGGCATTTAAGATTAAGGAGCTAAGAGCAGCTGAGGCACAGTTATATGTGTATACTTTACAGGTGTTGATTGCTACTCTGTTGGACAGTGGGAATAAGTGGCATCTTAAACTGGTATAATTAAACCAGGACCCTAAATCAGAGAAAGCCCAATGTAACTTACCTTTTTCTAAAAGTATGTATTTTCAGCTGATAAGGCAACAGAAAAAATGGAACAAGTAAGGTTATATTATTCCTTCTGATCTTGAAAACAAAACGAGCGATTAAAAATAAGTAATGATAAATTTAGGTAAACAAAATGTGTTTGTGGGGAAAATTGCAGCTCTCTTCCTGACCTGAGCCTGTAATGAGGATGCTGAACCAGCAATGTTACTGAACGAAGGTCAGATAAAAAATTATCGTCATAAAATGAACAAGGTTTCAGGGAAACAGACAAATGCAAAACCAGGTAAAAACATGGTTGTTTACATTTTTCAATAGTGATTTTTTTTTCCACAAAGTTTTCTTAATCCATGAAAAATTATCATAATTTCACACTATTATTCAGTTTTGATGGTTTAATTTTTCTACTTAGTGTTTAACAAGTGTTCTGTGATTGTGAGACCTGATGAGATCATTGTGAAAGAGCTTGTACTTACACCTGTTTTACTTTCAAGAGAGTGCACTCAACAGACATGGAAATAAGAGGGTGAAATAAATCTTGATCAGAGCTTTGCCCACAACAGATCACAGTGGTTTAGCCATAAGGCAGTGAGAGATAAGGTTTCAAAGGTAAGACTGTGCAAAAACTGCTTTTGTCTTGCCAAGAGACTAATCTGATTAGCAGACAATTCTTTCATGTTTTGGGTGTAACATCTTAGAAATGAGGCTTTTGGTCTTTTTTTTCACTGAATTCTACCAGTGGGAAGAGTTGAACAGGTTGATTTGTGTGCTTTCCACTGGGATATACAAGCACAAGTAGAGTTGGTTTGTGGGTTATCTCAGCTGGTAGAGCCTCTCTATGCTTTTTGTATAGAAAAATAGGTGTTTATTACTTGGAAACCCAGTAGAGAGTTGTCCTTTAATCATCTAACTGTGGGATCTGACATGTTATAAAATGCACCTGTTAGAGCTGTGCTGGAATTCAGTTAGTTCTCATGTGACTTTTACAGCTGAACTAATGGGCTGAAAGGTTATACTGGGTAAATACAAAATCCCAAATTGATTCACAGGGAAGTCTGGAGAAATGTCATGATTTCACTTTGGAAATTTTGGCTATACCACAATAATCACATTGTCATTTTGCTTTAAAAAGACCCTAACCAGGGTGATACTGTTTACTTATTTTGAAATTTCAAAACAAAAGTCTTTTAGTTAATATTTTCTGTTAAATGTCAGATCCTTCTGAGTAAGAAAAAAAATTACTGTACTACAATAGTTACAGTTTGATAAATGTTGACCATTCATTTCCACTTATCCTTTATATTGTCATATTTGACTAGTATAGTGAGTCACAGAGAAAATTCATTAAGGTTATTATGACTTGTTACAAGAAAACATTTTCATTGATTGACTAATACTGATTTTAATTGATCTGCCTAATTGATTTTAATTGATCTCCCTAATACCAACCCATAATTACATTATAAAAATTTTATAATGAGGGACAGTTCTCTTTTAGACATATCTACTATAGAAAAGATTTTTAGGTGAGTGTGTCCACCAAGAATTTGGCAGATTTATTTCCCTTTGTGTTTTCATTTGACATTCTATAGCATGGTCTGGTATCAACTGCATTATGCATTTCCTACTTTTACATTGAACAAAAAGAACTTCTACTGCTTTACTAATAAGAATGATCAAAAAAACTATATCTTGGATCAGGTTAATGTAATCTTTTACATTTTGCACATTTTAGATTTTGCATCTTGTAAACACCAATTAAAAAAAAACCTCGGTACTTACAGACATCTACATAGCCAATGCATTAAACCACACTGTGAACAAGATAATAAAATGTTAATACCTACACAACTTTTGTTATCTTGTCAGATTTTTTGCAATCCTTCATCTGTTGAAAGCTGAAGCTAACAGACTTTGGTCTCTTGGTCTAACCCTGCTGCCTTCACATATCTGCACACTTGTCATGAGATACTGCTTTCATAATGCAGTATCAATCAATAATTTCAACCTGAGATACATTATGCTTTTCACAAAACCCATTAACAGACCTTATTCTGAAAAGACCATAGCAGTTCATTTTGTTTCCAAATATATTTTGTTATAAATTAAAATTATTATATGGATGTAGAGATGTTTACTTTATGATTTATTATCATGATGGTAACTTTGTTTTTCCCATGTTGAGAGGACCAGTGGAGCACTGTGCCATCCTGAGGAAGCTGCAGTACTCTTGAGCTGTGGCCAAAGCCCTTCACGAGCTCCTGCTCCCCACTCATCATCCTCTGAGAGCAGGGATAGGAAGAAGTTGGATCAGTACTCTGCCTCCCTAATAAGTTATATTTTCAATAAACTTGCTCAAGCAAACCACCAACCCATTTTGGCTGAAATTTTCAAAATAATGTCAACCTGAGGCAGAGTTCTGGCAAAGAATTTAAGCCTTATGTGCTGTTTTAAGTGGCATCTGAAAGAAACCTTAGGTGGCCTTCTAAATGGGACCTTAAGCCTAGAGGAATACAAGAAAATCACTGAGTAGTCTGTTTTGTTACTGTGTATATCCAATACTGGTTTGGTAGATAGGTCCTCTTGTTCTCTCCATGCTCTCCTGGTTTTAAATTTGAATTTGACTTTAGTTTTTTAATGCCTATTTATTAGCACAGTACGAAGCTAAACTGAAGGAATAACCTTAGTTAAGCTTTGAATGAGTATTGCTCACCTTTTCTCTGGTTTTTGTTCATATTTTCTTTTTTTTATTTCTTCAAGTGGACGATGCAACAGATTTTGACATCTAAATGACTGTAAACCCTGGTTTAGTAGAATGAATGCATCCTTTATGAAGTTTTCCTGGTTTTGAGCAAATAAATCTAGCATTGCTTCTGTGTACTTAAGCTGCCTCTAGGCAGAGCTGGGAGAACTGCCATTCCCTGCAGGTTGCTGCTGTGGTTAGAAGCCTAAGTAGAGTAAAATTATCAGGCAGCTGGATGTAATGTTAATTAATAGATCTTGAAAATGTCTTAACCCACAGTCTTAGAAGAACCAAACCTGCTCTTTTATTTGTAGTTTTAATGTTCATTTATAATTGTAAAAAATTTTATTTTGGAAAAACAAAAATTTCAAATTAATTGATGATGTTTTTCTAATAGATAATTAATTTTATTATTTAATCCATTGTGATTTTTGGGATTTTCTGCTTGGAGTTTCTTATGATACAAATATCTTACCCATCTTGAGACAGTTACTGCACCATCTGAGGCCTTGGAGTGCCCTTAAACAATTCAGATTATCAACAGTAAGGTTATTTGACCCCATAATGACTAATCAAAATGCTTTTGCTGAACTTGAATCAAATGTCTTCCTATGACTCTACTAATTATTACTTAAATATAGAAATTAAAAAGAAAACAGAGAACTAAAAAAGATTAGACAACCAGCCATGGAATCACTGTGATCACTCTTAATATGGTGGAAGAATCAGTAGTACAGGAATTTGTAACAGGAAAAAAAAGTTCCAGATGTTCATGTTCATAATAAAATCAACATAATGGTACCAATGCAAGCCAGATATCCCCCCTTGAAAATATGAAACAATCCCCTTTTTTGTAGCAAATGTTATTGAATAATGATGAATGGATTTCAAAATTAAAATGGGCATTTTTCAGTAGGAATTATATTGATTAAAACTGAAAAATACACATCTTGTATTTCTGTTGTGAAAATGCTGCCTCATCAGCTTTAACATTCAAAATAATCTCTCCTCCATGGTCACTGAAGATCAGAGAGATTTCCTTCTCCTCATCTACTCTTTTTCTTTCTTGATTGTTGTGTTTCTTTGGCACTAAGCTCCTATGAAGAGAAAGAAGCAGAAGCAGCCTGTCCTATTTACTCCAGTTTTAGCAAAAAGCAGTAAGGGCCAAAAAGCACCCAAAGGGCCCAAGGCCAGGCTAACCAGAAGCTGCGGCACACCCCAGCCCTGTGCCTGGCTGTCAGCTGCACCTGATATGTGCATGGCTACAAGGTGCAGAGAGGAAGACACCAGCAAAGGAAGTGGCAATGAGCATTTAAATCGAAAAAAGTCAAGAGAAATAACTCTCTTTGAGCACTGTGTTTGTTGTCAGAAGTAGATTTCAGGGTGAGAAAGTTGGTTGCTCCTATTAGCTTCTGTGAAGTGCAAACAAGTAAAGAATTGCCTGTTTTCCACGGCAGAAAAGAGAGGCACTAAATAAATACTTGGCTCACCTCATAGGTTTGTTCTGTCAACAAATACAGCAAGATCTTGGTCTCTAGTCACCTGAGCCAAAAAGGCAGCAGCTCCTTCCTGAGTTTCAGGAGGGCTGACAAACTGGGGAGATGACACTGAACATGGTATCCCGCTTTGCAGAACTGCCTGTGCCCTGTGTGAGCCGGACTGCTGTATCCTCATCTCTTGGCAGCACAGCCCCCCAGCTTCCTTCGTACCTTTCTGGGCACAGGGGGCTGCTTCCCCCAGCCCTCCCTGCGTGCTCCTGAGGCTTTACTGCAGGTGAACTCATAGATTTGCTCATGGGCTTTCCATCGGTAGTGTAGGAAGGCAGCAAGGGAAGAACAATCACAGCAGCTGAGGTTTTCCAGGATATGTTCTTGGGCCATGCCTTTGGAGGCTCCAGGGCAATACTCATCTGGCTTGCGGTGTCAGCCTTGCTGCACCAGCCTAAAGAGAGCTGTCAGATTTGCACTGCTTGAGAAGCTGTTTCTCCAGTGACAGCCCAGCAAGGCTGGGCCTGCTTTGTGTTAGGGGGTGACGGGCTCAACCCCAGAAAGACCTCTGAGTGCAGCCCTCTTTCGTTTTGGGAAAGTTTCTTCGAGGTTAATTTTAATGCTACGACCAGAAGAAACTCTGTCTGATTTCAGAGCAGGAACACATGCTCATCTTCTAAGTCCTCATCAGGGTTTCTAAGACAGCAGAAAAGTGGCAGGATCTTTTAAGATTCATCAGAGAGGATGGATTGGCAGCTGCCAAGTAGAAGCAGTTGACATTGCCTAGGAACAGGAGCAAACGCTGCTCTTGCTCACTCCGCCTACCTCCCTCAGCAGACTGAACATAATAAATATAGTGGTAAGAAACAAATGGTCTCCCCCGCTGCTTTACTAGAAACTGGAGTGTCAAGTCTTCCTTTCCTGGATAAAAAATAGAGTGGGCAGGATGTGACAGGATTTCTAAAATAAGCTTTGCAGAAGGTAGACAACACAACCAGGATGTGAGCAAGAGGGTGGATATGATCTGAGGGGGCACGACTGCATGATGGAAAGCCCTGAGGAGGAGTAGGAAGAGAAAAACCATGAGTGCTTGGTACGTAGTAAAGCATTTACAGTACCATGTCATGGGACGTTTGTGGTTTTTGAGGTATGCTGAGGCAGCTGCTGGATGTGTATTAATGTATTATCACAGTAATGGATTATGTTTTAATTCCCTATAAGGCACCCAATCCTGAGTAATGCAAAGAAGCAAATTTGGTTTCTGGGCCAAACAGCAAGATGTGTCAAAGATTTAAGACATGATCAGGGGGCTGTGATTACTCCTCACCACACATTGCACTCACACGAGTCCTGCATGCAGCTCTGCGCAGCCCCTGTCCCAGAGCTTTCTACAATAGGGAGGATGTCTCCCAGGAAGGAGAAACCCTCTGTCCCCTGTCCCTAGCAAATCTTTTTTATTGACAGAAAAAAAAGTTTCCTGGTTTAATCCATTAATTTAGAAAGAATTCGAGAAAGAGGCTGGAGCAGCTTCACAAGCACAATCAGATCCTCAGCTGGTGCAAGTAATCAAACTCTCACTGATTCCAGATAGACTGTAGTAATTTAAGCAGCAATTAAAAAAAAAAAAAAAAAAAAAAAAAGAGTAATAGGTAAAAATAGAGTTGTAACTCATGTCTCCAAGAGAAGAATCTCACTCTTCTTTTACACATCTACATCTCAAAGATCACCACCATTTTTTGGCAGAAATTATTGTACAGAACTACTCTACCCTCAGCTTTGGGTGCGGGAACCAGGGGTGATAGCAGAGGTGATGTTGGTCGCACCAGGGCAGGCTTAAAGGGAAGGAAGTGAAGCGTTCATTTGCCTACCAATTGCCCTGTGACAGTGTTTGGGCTGAGATTGTGAGGAGCAGGCTCAGGGTGGATAGCTTGCTGTTAACACGGCAGCCCTGCCTGGGACTTTATTGGCTTGAAATGTATGAAAAGACAATCTCAGAGGAAAAAGAGACTGATCCAGAATGCTTAATCAGTGATGTAGTATACACCCCTACCAAGTGTTTTCAGTAGAAGAAAAGCTACCAAATGACTTTACAGTTTTGACTGAGTAGCTGGACTTCAGTGCGTTACCAATAGCACCAAAATCAATAGGCAGTGGGTTCCTATGGCTGCAATATCAAAGAAAAAATACTGCCAAATCTCCTAGAGGAAATAGGCTGTTGGGCACCTGCTGCCAACCTTTGAGTGAATTCAAATGTCTCATACCAATTAAGAGAGGCAGTGATGAACAGCAATCCTAATTCAAGTGTGGCTCGAG
>WBMY01006426.1:45952-56745 GCA_013397315.1 Donacobius atricapilla | reverse complement strand
AAAAAAAAAAAAAGGGTTTCTCTCTGGGTGTGGTCCTAGAAATGAGCTGTCACACATACCCCAGGCATGACTCAAGAAGCTACAAGATACAAGGGGCTCGGCATTCTTGACTCTTAAGTGGAGGACCACAGATATTTCATTCAGGTGGCAAAGGGCACCTGCCCAGCTAGGTGAAAAAGTTACGCTCTCTCTTCAGCAAAACGATGTGCATGAATGGATGTTCTGGTGTAAATATTCCCCAAAAATGCTATACTGGTGTCCAATGGACATGTAGAGTTATCAAAAAGAAAGTCACACTCCATGTATTTTCAAAGCTTTCTGTACTGGATCAGTAAAAGGGAAGGTGTCAGAGGATGAGATAGTGTACAGCTAACATGTTTTTGTTTAACAGCTTCATTGTATGTTGCTGGGGTGAGTGAGTTGTAAGATGATCCTCTGGACACATATTTTGGAAACTTTTTGGTCAACTGCCTTGCAGCCAGCAGATTTAGGGCCAGTGATTAAGTTACTGAGGCTTTTGTTTTTCAAGTATGTTCTCCTCAATATATCTTTCAGGGCTAGCCATGTGCCAAGGGGTTTGTAACCAAGCTGTGATTCTCTTTCATGCTTTCAGAGGCCTCATTGCAGTCTGCTGGCATCCACAGCCTGCTTACTGCTTATTTCAGATGACCACAGCTCGCAGCAGAGGCTGAACAGAGCTGAGAAGTCAGTAAACGAGCGGGTCACAAGGAAAGAAAATGTGTATTTCTTCTGGGAAGGCAGAGAGTTTTATTTGTTACAAAATGGTGGTTTCTCTGATCCCGGAGCTCAAGAAATTCTTGGCATAGATACTTTTGCACAGAAGCCAAGGCCAGGCTGTTGAAAGCAGCAGGGCATTATGCAGAGTTTTGTAGGTTTTTCTGAGATACAGGCTTCAGGAAGACTTTCTTCAGATTCTTGGTCAGGGTAATTTGTTTAGCTCTCTTGGCTCACTTACTGTTTAGCCAGTAGATTTTAGGGCTAGGGATTTAATTGTGGAGAACTTTTGCTTTGCATCCACATTGTGATTTATTCGTATTATTTGTTTGCCATCCTGCTTTGTCTATGCTAAGAAAACCGTTGTGAGTTTTTTGGTTTTGTTTTGTTGTTTGGGGGCAGGGGGGATGTTGTCTTTTTTTTTTTTAAACAGCTTCAATAATTTTTTCCCCCTGAAAACATTAATATGTACTTACTAAATGTGATACTCAGTTCCTCAAGTCAAAGGACGAGCTGAGATCAGTAGAGTTTGCCCTAAATGAGGATCTGGCCCACGACTTAGAAACAGACAAAAGGAAATACCGTCCAAAGCTGACTTCTCTATTACAGTGTTTCAGCCTAAATGAAATGCTTTGAGGACATGATATTGGGATTTTTTTTTCAAGAGGATCAAATGCAAGAAATAAATAGGCATGCAAAGTCTGCTTCCCAGGTTATTCGGGTTTCGCAGCTCTGTTGTGTCCTGCTGCAGAATCTTTCCTTTTGCATTGGTAAAACATCAGAGTGTAGAGGGTGACCCTGTGCACTTGTTTCAGATGAGTGTAAACAGAAGATGATATTACTTGTCTGAATGAAATGGACTATCCCATGGAGGAGAATAATAGCTGTCTCCCAGGGCTGTTTTTCTCAAAAAGACTAGTGAGAACTTAAAAGTCAAAAGACCCAAGAAGAGGGTGAAAGTTGATTACTTTAAGGATTAAACTGTTACCCTGGTGAAGTCAGCAAATACTGTTTCTAAGCAATGATTTCAGTGTCTCTTGAGCGTTGTGAATCTGAACTGTGCAATTGGAATGTATTTCTTAAAGATGTAAATATAATGTTATTAGGTTTTTTAAATGTTATTTGGTGCTTTGACTTCAATAAAATATATTCTGGAGTAGTGTATAAAAATCAACTTTTGCGGAGAATTTCATTTGGATGTGTGTTTTTAAAAAATTTAAAAAGCCAGAAGTATGTAATTAAAAAATCATACGGTTCTTTAATTTGCATGAAATTGTGTTCTTTTAAAAATGTATTTACACTTGGTGTAGATTTTTATCCATCTTTTTTCCCTTGGAATTCCTTGGAAGAGGCAAACAAAAGTACTATTGCTCTGGTAACGTCCTATTAGGTAGGGAGTGATTTTTCACAAAGTCTTGATTATTATTTCATCAAGAAAGTAGGTAGATATTGAAGGTTACCCAGATGGTTTATATATTACTATAATAATCTTGTTCATAGAAACTCTCACAAAGAAAATAATTAATCATAAACATACTGTGATCCCCCTAAAGCAGCAACTGTTTTAAGTTGAAATCCCATAATGGCTATGACCTCTAACCCTGATGTAACTGTTTCTATCCTGGCTACTAAAGTGGCTGCTCATGAAAGGCCATCAAATACAGAAGTAAATGCAAAGGTTAACAAAGTTAGTGGACCAAACAAACTTGATACTGAGAATGAACTTTCACATGTAGCAAGAAAATAAACACCACTCTTCCAGACTGATCTACTCAGGAGGTTTGAGATGCCAAAATATTAAATGTTATTAAGCACATAATCTCTATTTTACAGATAAGTGTTTACTCTGGGGGTTACTATCCTTTTATATTGATAAAAACTCTTTGCTCAAATTAAAAAAGAAAAAAAGTTCATGCACTAGTATGTTTCCAGTGAGATGGTATTTGTTCTAGACTCCAAGAGAGCATTGGTAATTGGTTTGGGAAAGAGAAGAGATAGCACTGAGATGTGTAAATCTTCAGCACTTTTTGTGTGTGGCCCAGTTATTAACACATCATTTGATTTTTCAACCCCTCCC
The DNA here is from genome assembly GCA_013397315.1 of Donacobius atricapilla. Taxonomy (NCBI): domain Eukaryota; kingdom Metazoa; phylum Chordata; class Aves; order Passeriformes; family Mimidae; genus Donacobius; species Donacobius atricapilla. The sequence goes on along the minus strand of WBMY01006426.1, from coordinate 53,933 downwards.
CAAGCATAATCTTTTCATGATATTATGCTTCAGGTTGTTCTTTTCAAAAATTTTGTGTTGTATTCATCCCCCCTCCCCAGTCACCTCCAGAAATGGGGCAAATGCAGTTTGCCTCTCTAATGAATTGTCTGTTGACAGGGGTTTTTTGCTTCAGAAACAGAAGCTGCAAAGATGCTTTGCTGGTTGAATTCAGCAGGACAGGACTTTGCAGCTGTTGAGCTCCAGGCGTGCTTGTAAAGGAGTAGAGTATGGGCAGGTTTGCATGTTGGATGCACAGGTATGCGCTAGTAGCCAGAAAAGGCATCTTTCATATATACATATAGTGATTTCAGCAGTCCTTGAAGAACAGCGTGGGATTCAGTAGTCTGAAATGGAAAGCTGTCCCCCATGCTGACAGATGAGATCCCACCATCACCAGGGTGTCAGCGACTACTACTCCAGATTCCAGCTGCCTGAAGTGTCCTTCCATGGGACGCAGGGTCTCTGCTGACCTCAGCTGCGCCTCATGCCTTGAAAAGAGTGAATTCTGCCTCCTTACTCAGAAGTGAGCCATAGCATTAGGAAGAAAGTTTCTTTTTCACCATCATAACCCTGTGAAAATGCATAGGACTGCCAGGAAGCTAGTCCCAAATGGGAGAATAAAAAGGCAAGATCTTATTATGAGTTTTGAAAAGAAAAACAAAAGCTTTCTTATTAATTTAATCAACTTGGTATCCTAAGCCCCAGTCAGAAATTTTTAGACTGCTATGGAATAAGCAATTCAATGATGAAAAGAGAAAGAAATGTTGGTTATATATAAAACTTGACAGTTGGGGAAACTATTTCCCTGGCCTACAAAGTAGTTTTTCAGGTAGATCAAAAAGAGTTGTTTAGCTTTACACAATTTCCAGTTTTAACAACATTAAATGCCTTTTCTCCAGCTAGATATCAGTCTTTGAAGATTTTAAAATTGTTATTCCTATGGGGAGGAGGATATTGAATAATTCCTACCAGTTATGAAACTCAATATTCTCCAGATGGTTATTGAGACAAGCTTTTACACACCATTGTAAAATGGGTTTAAAATATCCTTTGCTGTGATTGACTAAACAAGTCACATGGCTACTGCATACAAGTTTGAACTCCTTTTTCAACTAAATGACCTTATTAAAACCATAAACAAAATGGTACTTAAAGGCTGGCTTTAAAGCAGCAGCTATAAATCCGAGATTTATTGTAGAACTGTTCTATTATTTGTGCTAAAAAAGACAAAAAAACTAGGAAGACCATGGTGAACATGAAATCATGCCTTTAGTGACTAATTGGTTTAAAAATATATAGTTCCATGTGGTTTTGCAGTCCTCTAACATTTTCTTCGAATGACTTAATAAGATGACATATGTTCACAACCTAAGCAATGTCAAATGGTACAAGGAAGGAGCAAAATCCTGTGGTAAGGAGTGTTCCTTGAGCAACACACTGCCTTCTCTTTCAGGAGTAAATTTGTGCTTAAAGAGACCCAAGCATTGTTCTTCATAAAACCTTCACTCTCACTTGTGGTCTAGTACCAAGTTGTGCTGCAGTGATAAACAGCTCTAGCAAAGACTCTGCAAATCATGTAATACAAACAAATAACCCAGGAAGGGGTTACTGGCTGGGGTAACTGGACATGGAGGTGGGGGTCTTGGCAGGGCTGGACTGGTGCAGAATAGGAAGCAGGATTTCTCATCTCCACCTGCTGATGCTCCCAACCTGCTTCTGCTGCCGTGTGGGTGCTGTCCCTCGTGCCGCCAGGTGCAACCCTCCTGGTCTGTCACCACTTCTCCTCCAATGGCACAGACAGAGCCTGCAGCATGAGCCACATCCAACAGAGCAGAGACATGGGAATTCCATGCGAGAACAAAAATTATGCTTAAGACCTCTGCTCACTGACCAGCGCTTACACTGCAAAGTTTGCTGCACCTCAGGGGAATAACAGCAGGCACCTTTCGCTCTTTATCTCCTCTACCATAAAACCATGCCTACCAAGGTGGACTTTTTTCTGTATTCACTAGGATGCTAGTCCTGTAAGTTTTCTACCAGATATAGTTACATTTCAAAGTTACTAAATTATTCCCTTAGGGTTTTTGGGTTGTTTAGGAGTCTCAGTTTACAAAATTAACTATGCCTATTTAAATGAAAACATCATTCAGTTTAGGGATTCTTTGTTGTGGTTTATGGGTCTCTTTTTTTTTTAGGGTGAGAGTCAACAAAGGTAAATTATAAGGGAAAAGGCTATGCAAGTGGAGTCATTTCAACTTTGAGAATAACACCATGGCCCATTTGTAAAGTGAAGAAAATCTTGGCATTTCTCTTCCAGGAGCCAGCACTTTTCCCTCTTATTTTTGCATTCCATATGGCTTGTGACAATGAAAATATTAGATATTTAATTAACTAAAAGGCCTTTTATTAAAAACATAGTGATGAGAAAAATGCTTAGAGATTTATGTTTCTTTAGGAAATGTGTTTACTTGAAAGGGAAACAGGAAAATACATAAAGTGGTTGAATCTGGTAGTACACTTAAAACTATGCTGCTGAGATTTTTTTAAAGCAATTTTTTTTTTTCCTCTTCCGTAAATATTCCTGTTGTAACATAACTCACTTATCGACACTTATTTTTTTAGCTTATTTAGTGTGCCTTGGTTTCAGAGTTTAATATTGCTAACAGTCTTAGTAAAAACCCTAGGATTAGAAGTGTATTTGAACACCTGCAAAGTTCATTTAACAACTGGAATGGCAAATATTGCAGAATTCAAAATATATTTAACATATTTGTAGTTTGAATGTTACCCACAGCTGCTTAGTGCTGTTCAAAAGGCTTGGAATGTACATATTTTATATATCTCAAGGAATAGCTGTGATTGATGGCCTTTCATGTCAACTGTTTGATTTGCTGAAAGACAGAGCCGAAAACAGTGGAAGGGAGAAAGTCTGGGAAGAGCTTCCAGACCAGCAAATTTGTTTATTAAAATAATAATAATAATAAAAACAACTATCCAAGTCTGGCACACTTCTGAATCTTAGCCTAATTCAATAGATAAAGGGGGCAGAGAGAAAAAGAATATTTAAAAAAGTAATAAAACCAGACAAAACAGAGAAAACAGTTTATTGTTTTACTGATTGCATTCACATAGATGAGTTGTCCCACCATTCAGACCCATGGAAGTCCAACAAATGCTTCACACAGAGCAATGAATATCTGATGTCCAGGTATTTTACAACCCTTACAGAGCCATTTTTTTCAATGGATCCTTCACAAATCTTTCAGAGGAACACACTTTTCTATGAACCTTGGCACTGACAGTATCATTTTCCATACCAGACTCAATGATTAAGCCAGATGCACTACATTAATTTTCCTTTCTCATTCTGAAAAACTGGTTCTTTTCATATTTATACTAGCTGCGACTACTCAGCTCAGATTTTACTTGAGTAACTCTTGATTTATTTTAAGGCAAGAAATAAAGCCTTTTAACCACTTCTTTTCAGTACTGATAGATGTAAAGTATTTTTTGACCAGATTTCAGCCAGTTCCAGTTTTAACCACAGCCATCACTACACACAGATTTAACATTTAATTTCCTAGGAACCTTTGGCCTTCACCTTTTAACACACTGGAGTAAACAGGCAGAGCTGGAAAGTCTGTAAAGTAAACACATGCTGCACCATCATCTCTTTAGTTTTACAGAAGCTACTTCCTAAGTTCTTTTTTAACAAATGCTACAGACATTCGTCTGACTTTGCTGGTGACCAGGGTACATATCTTGCACTCCTAGATTTCAAGCATCCATCCAGAACAAAAAAAGTGTCGCAGAGCTTAAAAAAACCCCAAAACCTACAGTAGTTTTTTGTGCACAGCTTCTAGCCCGTATCTATTTAGGAAAAACTGTTGAACACACAAAAGCTGAAGAGACAGTAGTGTTCACATACTTTAGTCTAGACTTCCTTTGTGTTCTGTCTGAATCATCAACTCATCCCGTCGAAGAAGCATGAGTGAGCAAAGATGAATGTGGACAGCAGAAGGATTGAAATACTTTGTGGTGTGATCTTCATCACCCAACATATTTCAGCTGTGGAGGGACATTTTAATTGAAACTGTAACTCTAGTGTCTCTTCAGCCTAACCAACACTTGGGATAAAATCCTTAATCTCTTTCTATTATGAATCAGAATACTCTGTTCCTTTTTGATGGACATGGGTCTGATCTGAGAACCTTAATACACTCCTCAGTACTTTATTTTTACTACAGCTGCTCAATATATTGAGGAACTCAGTCACACTGAAAAAGCTTTAGGCATTTCAAAATTAAGTATGCCAAGAGCTTAGTAACACGGGTGGCTTACCCCCGTGCTCCATTTACTTGTTTCCCTGTGGAATACAATGTCCACATCAATATTACTGTTCTGGTACCCAAAGCCCAGTATGAAATTGGCTGAAGTTAGATGACGACTAAACACTTCACTTGAAAACAGGGCTTCCCACCAACAGCTATGTTTTTTCTGGGAGAATTAAATTGTGGACATTCCAGAAAGGTGTTTGAATGCAAACACTGGCCGGGGGAGGGAAAGCAACAATTCAGAATAAAATGCAAAAAATAACTGTGTGATGAAATTTTGCTCAGTAAAACCTGGATTGAACAAAGTGTTGAATAATTTGGCTCGTACTATTGAAAAATGTAGCCAAAACTTTTTAAAAGTCTGCAGGTTTACCTCAAACATGTCACTCAAGTATGTGTTTAATTACTTTTTCCAGGTTCATATTTTTGCCAGCATCTTGAATAATCAAGCTTTATATTCTTATTTTATGTACCTAAATACACAGTTACCAAACATGTAAAACACAGAACAGTCAAGCCTTTTAGGCAGGATAAAAGATTAACCTTATGTCTTTTATTTTTAATTTCTATTATAATATACTTTGGAGGTTGTTGGGTAATGATAGATACATTTTATTTGCTCTGTTTCATTTATAGGTTTATAGAAGTTCTCTACCATGTAATAAGGTAATTTAATAAGATATTGTCTATATCCCTTATTTTTTACAACAAGAACTTATTGAAAATTGGTACTTGTTGATTCAAGCTTCTGTATGTGTACAAATGACAATTGCAACTATATTAATTAAGAAAGTATATTTTTAGAAAAAAATTAAGACTTAAATAAAGCTTCAAATAAAGTTTAAATGGTACAATAATAACACCAATAGTTATTGAATAAAACCTTTTAAAATTCTTTTCTAAACCAATGCATTTTTACTACTTCTGCTTCCTCTGTCTGAGCATGCTGCCCAAACAGGTTTGTTGCCTATACTTATATCACTGACACTTATGAAATCTGTCTCTTTTGGCCCTAAATATGATACATGAGTCTAAAAGACTCAGGATATAATTTCTAGCTGCAAGTTACCCTTGTAATTTAGCTCAAAATCAGGTATATGACTTCTAAATTATGTTAACTGTAATCAGGTAATTCTCTCATTTTTGAGGGCTTGAGTGCATTAGTGAACATTTTTGTATGTAATTGTCTGATTTCATTTTGAAGCTCAGTCTTTGAAGCTCTTTTGGACTGAAACACCCCACTGACCCTCTTCCAGACACAAATGTGCGAGTCCTGCAATCTGGAACTAATTGCTCAGACACCATCTGGAGGTCCTGTTCCTTGGTGCAGGCTGCTGTAATCCTGAGGCTTTCAGAGCAGAAGTAGCATTTTACAGTATCCTTAAGATCTCAAAATATTTCAAAAATGTTTCAAAATATTTCCAAACACTTCTGCCAGCTGGGGACACTGGGAGGGTTGTCATGCCCATAAACACTTGCATGCCCATATGCAATACAATCTACTTCATGTAAGTACTGCCCAAAATGAGAAGATGAGCAGGGCACTGGGGTGACATACTGATGTGAGAGCAGTGTAGGTGAAATCTCCTGAGTCTGGGTGCATAGTTGTTCCAGGCAGTTGTTTCTTTCAAGCTATTTTTAGGGCATCTTTTTCTCAGGCAAAATATGGGGGTTCTGTGGATGGCTGGCCCTCCTGGAAGAGGACAGCCCTAATTATGTCCTGCCTTGCAGCATGTGAGGAACTCCCCAAAATTATGCTCCTCTCTTCATCCTGAAATTCTCTTTCACTCAACAGGCCATTAATTTTTCTATAAGAAACCCCTTTTTGGGACTGGGTTTGACCATTAACAAATACCTCATATTACAATTTTGCAACTTCAACCATTTCAGCAGCTCAAGCACTGTGATGACAAAGCGGCTAAGGACAATCAGTGGAAAAAAAATATGTTGAAAAATGAGGACCTCAGGACTTCTTGTATTATGTTTTTGATTCAGGAACTGATAGCTTTGGAGAGAGAAATATTTTAGCCAGGAAAGGAGGATCTTTTCTTCCCAGCAACTCAGTGGCATATAAGAAGTTGGAGTTTTTGTAAGGATTACCTTGGTTTTCGTTGAACCCACGAATTACTTGTTATTGGAGCATTTAAGCTGCAAGCCAGTGTCCACCAAAAACAGCTGAAGGCATTGTATTTTCTGTAACTGGTTTTTGACTTGCCACTTAACGGTCAGGGGGAAATGTCTTTTCTTTCATACCATCTATTCAAATTTCAAATATTTGAATACTTAAAACTTGCTCTACTTCGAATCCTCTTTATCTGGAGCAAAGCTGTACAGTGACAATCAGTGAGAAGTAATTCCCATTCAAAACACAATCTACAGACATTCAGTGTCTGGTCAATCTGGAGGGAGAGAACACTACACAAGTGTTTTTCTAGTACAGAAATGTCCAAATATTTTGCATCCAGACTTTCAGAAAGTCAGACTTGAACACTACACTTTTTTTGAGCCAAAAAAAAAGAATTTCTAGCAGATTTTCATCAGAAAATTGGGATTTATAATGGAAACAATTTTGTAAGTAACAATAGCAGCAGCTGTTATTTATGTTGCTCCCCTAATAATAAAATCCTATAGAAGTAGTTGACCATGTTCAAACATGAAAATGTTTCAGCCAAAAAAAAATTCTTGTTTTATTGAGATTCCTTTTGCCCCCAGCTGGTTTTGTATAATTAAATCTATACACAAGGAAATGTCTTAGAAGTTTTTGGTTGTTTATTTAAAATTTTTACTTTTTCATGAGTTTCCTACACATTCTGTTAGGCCAAGTGCTGCTCTCAGTCACAAAGGTTTGAATCCAGAATTCCTGTGTTAGTATTAGTTGCATCGAAGTCAGCTCCAGAGGCTGAACATATCTCTTCAAGCGAACACTGTTTTGGAATTTAACACCATTCTTCAAGAAGAGTTGTCTTTCTTGTTATTGCTTAGTCATTTATGAACAGATTTACCACCATTATTACACAGACAACAGTCTGTTCCTTAACCAAAATGCAGTGTTTTCATACTGGTTAAATTTCTATTTGCCACCTGATGAACTTTTAAGTTCTTGTGGCAGAAAACTTTCATATCCTACTTTGTCACAGGAATTGATCTAATTCAAGAGAAGCCACAGCCCTGTATGTTCATCTGAAGAGATCTAAAAAGTCCAAAGAGAAATAAATTAATTTAAGTTCTCCAAGGATTTTTGATATGATTCTTGAGAAAATTGACATTCAAAAGAAATCCTGAAAGTTAACTAACTAAATAAATTTTCCTAAATGAAGTTAAAAGAATTTGTAACTGCTCTAAGACTGTCATCATTTAATCAATTTCTGTTGTTCAGAAACTGTCTAATGCTCCTGCAATGTCAGCTTCTCTGAGCTAGTATGATAATACTGTAACCATTAATATTAATACTTTTACTGCAATATTATTAACCACTCTGGAAAATTCAGTCTTTATCATATGAGTGAAACTATTAAGATTTAGCTTTTTTTTAGGATCTAAGTGAATACAATACATCAAAAAGAAAAGGAACTCTGTCACTCATCAGACTCACCAGTCTCTCCCAGACTGGAGAAATACAGGTAATT
>WBMY01006426.1:0-45928 GCA_013397315.1 Donacobius atricapilla | reverse complement strand
CTCCCTCCCTCCCTCCCTCCCTCCCTTTCTCCTTTCCTCTTCTTTCCTGTCTCCCCATCTCCTTCTTCCTTCCTCCTTCTTCTCCTTCTAAAGGGAATGACTAAGATTTTTTTCTAGTTATGTATTTAAGGGGAAAGGCAGGTTAAGTTCTTACCCATTTTCCTGTGAGCAATAAAAAGTTTACTCATATATATGGCCTGGACGTCTGGAACAGTTTGCATTTACTCCTTATTTAATTTCTACATTCAACCTTACTTTTTCATTAAATATTTTCAGCTTACTTTTTCATCTGTGCTGTCTCACTACTCCTGTGCTCTTGTTTCCTTGGGAATACTAAAGGACTTGTGTTATGACTGAGAACTGCAAGATTTCCCATTTTTTCTGCAGTGAGCTGGGATGTATTGAAACATTCAGAAAGATGCTATCTCTGCTCATTTGGATTTAAATTAAGAATTTGCTAGTAAAAGAAATCCTTATTCCCACTGTGTTCTTGCCACTGATTCCCTAGCCTTACAGATATAACCTACACTTAAAAAAGGCACTTCAAGAGCAAATATTTTCTATAAAACAGAGACAATACTAACACCTTGAAGATGATCGTTTACAACAGGAGGACTATTCCAGTGGAGCGGTGAATTTAACTGGATGGTGTTGGGCTAAACACTGACTTCATTCTTTTATTCATACTTTTTCCAGCATGAGTTGGTCCACAAGACTATCAAAATGTAACTTGTCTTTTATAATTTTCACTCTAACTGTTCTTTCTAAGCGCATTGCATGTTCTTCCACCTTACTTAGCAAGGCACAAAGCTTCATGGACCATGCAGACAACACTCTTTGGGGCTTCACATCTGTGTGCTGGGCTCCCAGATCTCAGCCATGTTGTCCATGCGTACTCTGCAGCAGACAATAGTTTTTTTGAGCTCACATTCATTGTTATCTGTACCATTTATTGTGACTCTGTATGGTGATCTGAGGTACTGGACCACTGAGTTTGCTTTACCAACACATTTTTTCAGAGACCTGATACGATTCAGACCAGGATATGAGAGATGCTCAAAAGTCTCTAGCAGGATTAATTTCTAAAAGGATTTAGGCAAGTTAAGCCTAACTATCTGATAAACAAGAAAACATTAACACACTTTCAAGTTCAAATTCCAGAAACATACATTAAAAGTTGTTGAAATCCTGAAAAAGTAAACCAAATTTTAAAATGCTCGTTCTGTTGTACTTCGTTACTTACAAAATCACCAATGTCTTCATTCATTATGCCATAAAAGCTCATTATTTTTGCAGTGCAGTGGGCATGCATTCTCTTACCAAAGAACTTATTTTTTAGTCTCAGCATTTCCATTTTGACATTAGAAAAATATACAACCAAAATCTATAAGACTTTGATTAAATGTTGATACAGCTGATTCCAACACAGCCAAAGCCAGTGACCATACATGGAATCTAAACAACAGCTAGTAATTACAGTGTCAGAGGCATGTATACACTGTGTGTTATGTTTCATTGTCTGGCATGCAAATATAGACTTGGTTTCCTTTGCACTATTTCCAAAGTATAAAGAAAGCTAACCAGAGAGTTCTGTTTCGTTTACACAAAAGAACAAGGTTCAATCATGTTTGATAAGTTGCAAATTACTGGTAATACCACAAGTGTTGTTACAGCTGCTAAGAGTGGTCAGGAGGATGTACAAAATACAGCAAAGGCATGAATCAAAAGAAAAAGTCTAAACAATTTGAATGATAGTGTATAATACTTCTAACTTTAACTTGGTGCAAGCGCTTGTCAGCAGCATCTCAGGCAGTGGTGAGATGTGTGGAGCAAGTTGCCACGTATGTATTTGATATTCTGTGTTTTGGCAGACTCCCCACTGACTTTGCTCCTAAGTGGATCAGAAAATGTAAAGGAGAAAGAAAGAGAAAAGAGAAAAGAGAGAAGAGAAAAGAGAGAAGAGAAAAGAGAGAAGAGAAAAGAGAGAAGAGAAAAGAGAGAAAAGAGAGAAGAGAAAAGAGAAAAGAGAAAAGAGAAAGGGAAAAAGGAAAAGGAAAAGGAAAAGGAAAAGGAAAAGGAAAAGGAAAAGGAAAAGGAAAAGGAAAAGGAAAAGGAAAAGGAAAAGGAAAAGGAAAAGGAAAAGGAAAAGGAAAAGGAAAAGGAAAAGGAAAAGGAAAAGGAAAAGGAAAAGGAAAAGGAAAAGGAAAAGGAAAAGGAAAAGGAAAAGGAAAAGGAAAAGGAAAAGGAAAAGGAAAAGGAAAAGGAAAAGGAAAAGGAAAAGGAAAAGGAAAAGGAAAAGGAAAAGGAAAAGGAAAAGGAAAAGGAAAAGGAAAAGGAAAAGGAAAAGGAAAAGGAAAAGGAAAAGGAAAAGGAAAAGGAAAAGGAAAAGGAAAAGGAAAAGGAAAAGGAAAAGGAAAAGGAAAAGGAAAAGGAAAAGGAAAAGGAAAAGGAAAAGGAAAAGGAAAAGGAAAAGGAAAAGGAAAAGGAAAAGGAAAAGGAAAAGGAAAAGGAAAAGGAAAAGGAAAAGGAAAAGGAAAAGGAAAAGGAAAAGGAAAAGGAAAAGGAAAAGGAAAAGGAAAAGGAAAAGGAAAAGGAAAAGGAAAAGGAAAAGGAAAAGGAAAAGGAAAAGGAAAAGGAAAAGGAAAAGGAAAAGGAAAAGGAAAAGGAAAAGGAAAAGGAAAAGGAAAAGGAAAAGGAAAAGGAAAAGGAAAAGGAAAAGGAAAAGGAAAAGGAAAAGGAAAAGGAAAAGGAAAAGGAAAAGGAAAAGGAGGAAAGAAGGAAGGAAAGAAGGAAAGGAAGAAGAAAAGAGAGAAAGAGAAAAAAGAAAAAAAAGAAAGAAGAGGAAGTACAATTTTTCAATCAATGCATTTTTAATTTTTTTTAGAAATTTGCATGTGGAGATTTTCACATATGAGTACATCCTTTAAATTAAATCTCTAAATATGGTACATTTGTCAAGACCTTTGCATAGAGCACATCTCTTTTCTGCAGAATGTGGATGTTGCAATTCTCACTTAGAGTGTAACAAGTCTCAGAAAAGAGGCATAGTTTTGGAGATGCTCAAAAGTCACATGCAGCCTGAGTTCAAGGGTTGTCCTTTCTCAGTCTTCAGATTGACAGAGTAGACTAAGTTCCCTTGCACAGGGAAACCTGAATTAGTATCTTGCTCTGTACTTGGCTCTCTCGGATCTTGCTGCTGTTGCAAGACTTTCCTGGAAAGGGCTCTGGGAAAATAAAGTCCTTTCTGATGATGAGATAGAAGAGTTGCTGCTCTGTGGATCACTGTCCATCTCCTTTCAGAGCGAATTTGTCTCCTCGTCTGTGATTACATGGGCTCCTCTTTTAGAATATTGGCAAGAGGTACTCACCAGGGCCATATTTAAAAGAGGAGCAAAGAGCAGGAGCTTAGACATGGACCTTCTGGGTATACAGTACTTTGATAGTGGCAGTCTTTTCTGATTTTATTTTCATAGCTTCTAGTTAGTTTTAGGGGGTATTTTGGATTGGTTAAAATTTAAAATAGTATGAAATTATCAACAGTGAAAAATGCAGACTTATCTGGTTCCAACTGATATAACAGAAATAGAAAGCATTCCAGGAAAGCCAAGTATCAATAAAACCAATGCAAATCCTTCCATGTGCTTAAAGTGATGTGAAGAGAAAGGGAGGAAGGAAGGCAGGAAGGAAGGAATTTTGAAAATTCACACAGTGAAAACTGTTTGCATTAAAATGAGCATAGAGTTCCTTTGGGCCCTGCTAATTAGAATCAAAAGGATATGAGAAAATAATTGGGTTTTTACAAGGAAAATAATGACAAGCTTTCTTTATTACAGAAATAAAATTAGAAGACTGAAAAATGTAACTAGAGGACGAATAGCTGAAAACCAACTTAAACCCATTTTTATTTGTAGTATCTCATGATTTGTAAATCTATATGTATACTGGGCAACAGGGAGAGGATAATGCTTGTTTCCAAATGCAGGAGGTTGGCAACCATATGAATGCATCCCAGGAACACTGATTATTATTTGCACATCATTTGACTGTGATACTCCGAAACCTCTTTTTTTTTTTTTTTTTTTTGGTACATCGTTTGACTGTGCCACTCCTAAACCTTTAAGTAGTTAAATTACACAGGGCTCTGCATTTTTGAGCAAACTTGTTCTTCTGTAGTCCTGCCTCTTCAGTCAGGATATGTTCCACTGGAACTGGAACAGCTTGCTCTGGGTTAGTCCCCTGGGAAAGTTTTAATTTACAAAACCCTGTTTAGAAAAATCAAATCTATTTAAAGGCATTACATTATGAACATAAACTCCCTAATGAGCTGTAGTGAAATGGCTCTAGGCAATAACTTGCGAAGTTCAAATGATTTAGCCATTTTCTGCCATGTATTATTTTCATTTAATCTGCATCACAAGGACTGTAAAGAGTCCAGCTGTTCAAAGTGAGTCTTACAGAGTCCTGCCAAATGCAAAGGCTTGTCCATTTGTTTCCTTTTTTTACCCTGTTTGGTTAAAGACTTATTAATTGATAGATCAAATGGTTCCTAAGTTAAAAAAGAAATTAAAAAAGGAATGTGAGGGGAGTCAACATTTCTACGTAGAAACTATTGCAGTTTAAAAATAGGGAATTCCAGACCTCTGTGGCATCTCCTTGGTGTGGTGAAAAAATCTGTGTTTTCATGTTCATGTCTTCATTCCTTTGGGACCAAGAGTGCACCCTGAGGATGTGATGAGTCTCTCATTGACTTTGGCATCTGCTAGTTGCAGTGCAGCTTTTCTTCAGCTATACCTGCAAGAAAGGCAGTACAGACCCTCTGTATGGCAATTAATTTCTACTGTGCTGAGATCTTACTCGAAAATATTTTCAGAAATCCCATCATTTTTGCTTAGAAGCAGGACTAGAGGAAGTGATGGAGGACAAGCACGTTATCCTAGAAGAAATGCAGTGTCATATGCAGAATGCACTGGTGTCTAATAGGCACTTCTGACCTTTCCTTTAAATATTCCCATTGTCCTCTTAAATGCAGAACATGGTTTGCTCAGGTTAGATTTAAGTAATGGAAATACACATTTTTTGAGAGATTTATTCCCTAATTCTAATAAAAAGTTGGAATATAACATCAGCAGTCTGTACCATTGAGTACTTGCTCTTTTCAAGGCTTATTTTTGACATCCAGAAAATGTAAATCTGTACCTGTTACAGGATTTTGTATTTTGGTCTGGTCAAAATCACTTGACAAATTTAAACATTAAAAAGTAATATTTTGAAACATGTAAATATTAAAACCACAACATCCATGTAGTAATGGTGAATAAATATAGCAAACTTGGTCTATTTAATAAGTGAAATGGTGCAATGTTAACCAGAAGAGCTGGATTTCATTCATTTAACTGCTTCCTATTTTAAGTAATTATTGCAGAAGTATTGTATGCTGGTGGGAATGCCTACATCAAAAGCAAGTATAAGGAAACAATTTTGACTTTTTATTTTAACTTCTTACTAAAAGAAAGACTTGGTTTGTGAAAATATTCCTTCATTTTAGTGGGATATTGCACTGGAACTGGTAACACAAATCTGGAAGAACACGGGTCAGTTAAAGAAGTGACACAGTAAAAAATTTTGTTCAGTTTTTCAGCTCAGTTGAAAATTTTGTAACAGGGTCCCTTACTGAAGGCAAATGCGACTGTCCTGGCAGTTAAGCTGCATAAGGATTGTTTTATTGCTTGACTGATGTAAAAGGATGAGCCATGCATGAGGATCCAGTCCAAGATACGTTGCAATATATATTAATTACAAAGGAAATTAACTCATTTTCCTGATCTTCACTTTTTTTTTTTTTTTCAGTTATTTGCCCACAATTTAATCATGGAACAAGTATAAGTAAAAGCTTTGACTTTGATGACACAAACCCCAGTCCTGAACAGACTACAAATATAAACAAGTTTGATAGGCCCATCACAATCCTGGAAGCGTAAAAAATAAGGGGATTCACCAAAAAGGCAATATACAGCTCAAGAACAATGTTCAGGTCTGTTTTTGAGACTATTAGGCATATTATATACTAGTACCAATTTGAGGGCCAGATCACTCTATAGCTCAGTGCCGTTGCAGCTGCAGGGCACAAAGGCAGCTTTAAGCTGTCTACACTCTCCCTTCACTAATGCTAAGAAAACCATTCTCCAGATTTCCCTCTTGGCATAATTTAAAATACTACATGGGATTGACAGTAGTAGGAAGACAAGCCAGAGCCCTATGATAAGTTGTGCATGAGAAAACCCAAGACACACTCTCTCCTTCGGTTTAAAGAGACAGCTTTAAACCCATTCCATTACATCATGAAAACAGTAGCACTCTTTTGGAATCACTTTTTCTGTAATGATTAAAAATGTGAGAATTCCTCTACCTGCTTCTCTAGTGATTTGCCAAGCAGAAATTAGCATAGGCCTGCAAGGATGGAGAGGCACAAAGGTACCTCAGTGTACTTGAAATTCAGACTGGAGGAGTAGAGAGGTTGGATGGTTCTCCTGCCAGTGAGATTAACTTCATGACTTCAAGAGACCTATATTCTTGTTTACCAAAGCAAAATTGGACCGACTACTTCACTGTATTGTAGCAAAAAACAGAAGCTCAATTTTAACAACCTTGCAGTTGTTAAACAGAGTACACAAACAGAACTTCTTGTCCTTTAGTTATCAGACATTTTTGCTTTTCCTGCAAAAAATTAGCCCATGTAATGTTCCACTGCTACTAGTGCTTGAGCCAGCTCTGGTATAATGGAATATAGACCTTAAGTTACAAGAGCTTCCTTGGCCTGCTGCTAGCTGATGTATATCAATACAGTTCCACTAAGGTAAATTAATAATTTTAACTTTTAGCTCATAAGTTGCGGTACAGTGCTTTGACCAGGCAATCTGTCTTTACTTCTATTTATTTGGTTAGAATTGTGCAGTACTAATGAGATTATAGCTTGGGGATTAGGAAATGCCTTTCCAGAAGGGTAGGCTGAACTGCAGAGAGATGACTGACATGCTAACCATACACAATGTCCATGGAACATGCTGACTAATATCATCAGATTAATGAACCACTCAAAGTGGTCCAGATAACACTGTACAATAGCAGTGGCCATAGAGAACACAGTACATCAAACTCAACAAAATAAAGAGTTGGTATGTGATTTGCGGAGGTGTGCAGTTATATACATGCTCATACTTTACTCAAATGCACTCACACAAACAAAGGTTAATCACAATTTTTTTGTTATGTCTTCATATAAATACATTCTCTGCTGTTTCTTTTCCTGCAACTGGAGAAATTTAGCTTATTCTCCTGGGAAAAAGATGTCTGTTATTCTTTTTTTAGTTTCCCATCTGGTCTGTTTTTTTGAATACAACTGTCTGGATTTCAGAAGAGTGTTTCTTGCTTTACTCTCACCACCTGGCACAAGATGTAGTTATAGAATATATCCTCTGGATATTCATTCAGTAACACAGTTAAAAGTATCTAATAATTATGAGATAAGAAAACTCAGGTTTTCATGTTCTCTTCTCTAGTACTAATGGTTTAGGGACAAATGTGGATGAAGATTTTGATCATTTAATTAAAAACTGGGAGTAGAAAATTAAGATCAAAGGCAAAAAATGTCTTGGTGAGTTGTATCAGCTCATAGCTATTGAGAATTTTGTTTCTAAGTTCCTGTTGTCCCACAGTCATAGGCAGAAATGAGTATGTACTTTCAGTACTTCAAGGAAAGGATAGCAAACACTGTAGTTCTTAATATAAAAAAGGTGTGAAAAAAATCTTCTAACAAGCAACACACCAGGATAATGAAGATTGATGCTATGTTTCCTTGGGGGAAATGTGCAGTTCAAACAAGATGATATTAAATGATGAAACCAAGCAAAGATAAACACAAATACATTTCTTCCTCACCCTAACATTAGCTCTTACTGAGGTAAAATATTTGGATTTTTACAATAATGATCCATCATCATTGTCAGCCTCTTGATAGCATGATGGGAGACAATTAACTGCAGGTCTATTTGGCCATGACAGAGAGCCAGAGTAATTCCTCTGATTATCTTTTAACTGCTACGGTGACTCAGTTAAATGATCTGCTGGGTCTGTCCTGCTGCCCTCCTCAGTTCACTTTATCATTGCATCCAGCAGTTCCTACACAACCTGTGCTTCCGCATCATCTACAGTGATGTTCCAAGGTGCTTCCTTGAGGTACTAATGTATAGTGTGGCATCCTGGCACCTATCCTTGCCATTTGTTCACTCAGTTATCACCACCAGCACAGCCTAAGGCTGTGTGACAGAGTTTATGCAACTGCACTTAGATACAATCCAGTTGTTATTCACTTAGTAAACTTAATAAATATGTGGGAAACAACGCATGTGTTAATCTTACAAGTCTCTTTAGGAGTTCTAGCCCTGTTTAGGACTGATAAACATGGCCATTTACCCTGTCAAAACACTTGTGTTTTGATCTTCTTGAATCTTGTGACCAGAGTTTCATTCTGGCTGTTAATATTCCCTGAAATACAAGTGCCGAACTAACAGATGCGGAGTTAAGATGGGAATAATTTTCTAGTGAGGCAGAGTAAGGACTATAAACTGTAAGAGAAAACACATTCAGTGTTAAACAAAACATTTTGTTTTTGAAGGTCTAGGTTTAGGAGGGATTTCTGAAATGTGACCATCAAGCTCATCTATATCCATGCAGTAGATGATGTGCATTAGTGCTGTTTGGCAAGGAGGACTAAGCTGAAAGACCCGTAAAACAGCTCTAGAGATCATGCTCACCTGCAGAGAGGAAGGCTTCAAGTCTCCATCCATCCCAGCTACGCCTGAGGTGCCAGTACTGGGGCAAGTACTACTTCAGGCTTCCTTCTGCCCAGAGCTGCTCAGGACAAGTCTGTGTTTCTTTCTCCACATGCAGAGCAGAGGCTGCTAGCTATGTGTCTCTGCCCCAGTGAAAGGCCAGAGCTTTATGGCAGGCACTGCCATAAAGGGGGTTGTACCTTTCTCCATCAGGGTTTCTTCACAATAGCGTTGCCAGGACAGGGCAGCCCCCAAGAGCTGGCAGTCTTTATACCTGTTTTGAGGTTCTTTGCATTCTGCCATGCAGTGTAATGAGGCCACAGCTCAATTTTATGAGAAACCACTTGGTTTTGCATGTGTCCTGAAAGTCTGCTGTTCTCTCTGCTCATCTAAAGCCAACTGAGCATCTGAAACGAACAAAATTGAAGCTAGTGGTATTGCATCCTATCTAACCCATATGAGACACTCATTTGCAGGCCTTGTTCCTGGAAGGTGTACATTGTAGGAAAGGGATGGAAAGAGGCAGAGAACTGAGCTGATGAAAACTGAATCAAGATTTTGGGTGGGCTTACGCCAGGAAAGGGGATTTAGTGCTGTGTGCCAGGATGCTTGTAGCAGGGAGCTGATTCCAAAAAAGACTGCCTCTATTCTTCAAAATGACCAACTCAAAGGAGTTTCAAAAATAAATTAGAAATATGATATGGCACTATGCAGAACTGGTATAAAATTCAAGTGTCAGCTGATTTTGTTGAATGCACAGTGAAAGGAAAAATAAAAAAGGAATTGATAGTTAACATCTACAGAGAAATAAAACTTTGACAAGTAATTTGAGCCAGTGTAACTTTACTCAGCAGGAAAACAGGAAAAGTCATTATTTGCCAAAACAAATCTTTCAAAATCTGATAATATTTAGGAAATAAACAGCTCAATCAACAGACTCAAAAAAGTTCTGGCAATTTCCTTTCCTAAGATGATGTTGGGCAATATCAAGCAGAACCACACAAGGTGCTGTGGCTGTGAAAAAAAGATCCGCTACAACACTGCCATGCTCTGCTCATAGCAAAAAGTATTTCACAGTGACCATGAAGAGGTCTGTGCACTGCATGTTTCCTCCACACACAGTTGGCTCTTTGGCATCAGCATTATTGAAGCAAAGGCTTTGACTTCACCTCTGCATTTTTACATGAGTTATTTCTCCTGTTGTGAAATTCATGCTGTAATTCATTACTTTTAATGAGTTAAGCCAATTGTAAATTACATGATATAAATGATGACTGAAGTTAATTGAAGGCAGTATCCTTTACTACTGTATGAATCAGCAGTGGAGGACTCAGAAGGAATTCTGGTTTTGATTAAGCTCTGATTTTGGTCAAAGGCTTTCAGTAATTTTTGCCTTTTTATTTAAATTGAATTCTAGCCAGCACCTGTTAGATAACAAAAGAGACTAAAACCACATTCGAAAACTCTTTAATCAGCGGACAAACCAGCAAAAAAAAGACATGAATTCCTGAAATCACTCTCCAATCAGAATATATGTTACTAGCAGAGGAGAAATATTTACTCTTGCCTTGGGCTCAAGAGGAAGAACCTTTTCCTGGGCACTGCTGTGGTCAAAGAAAGAAGATAGTAGTCAGTTTTCTCAAGTCCTGAAAGAATGAAGTCTGATTTTTAAAGTATGGCATGAAGTTCTTGCTTATCAGCCACAGTAGATCATAATTTAGGACTGCAAATATTCAGGAAAGGAAATGACATGAAGCAGAACAGGGAGAGCATGGTAAAGGACCACTGTTCTCCTCTCCTGTGCCATTTAATGTTTTGAATTTTCTGACCTCCTCATTTTGTTAGGAACTTTTTTTTTTTTCCATCTGGAGTGAAAAAACATTCAAAATGCTAAATTTAATAATCTTTTTTTTTTCTAGGTTTTATTTGGCAAATCCTGGCCCCATCATCAAAGAAATTGAAAGGTTACTGGAAGTTAAAATTCTAAGTCCTATTTGTCCTGTTCGATAAAGGTGAAGGGTTGGCTATCAGGAAAACAGCCTCCCTGTCATGTTGTAGCAAAAAGCTGCTAAAACCAAATGTACCTTTCATGCACAGGAAAAATAAAAGACAGTTTTGAGGTTGCATTTCTTTAGATAGAATTATGTTTAATGAATTAAAAATCCTTATGTACAGATTGTGAGGCTTATCAGTTGACAAAGAATAATATGATCTCTATTACTCTATGCTCCATGTGTGAAGGAGAAATTTCAAAGCCAGAACAATATAAGATTATATATGGCAAGCAATTAAACAGGGTCTCTTGGCATGCCATTTGGATGAACTAAATGTGCCCAACAGCCAGAGGAGAAGGAAAATAGATACCTTCTATTCATGCCAGTAGAACATGTTACAGAGACATTTGTTACTCCACTGGGTCTAGTGGAAGCCTACAATATGTCACTGCACAGTTGTTCTCAGGACCTTTAGCTATTTTGTTTTATAAACCCTGGGTGCTGTTCAGATGTAGAGGATTTGGAGAAGGGAGACTGCAGGCAGATAGATAATCACAAGACGAATTCAGCTTTTATTTTTCACGTATGTTGTGCTCCATGTTATTTACAATAGCAGCAATCTGTTTTCATGACAGCATGTTTCTGTAAATCCAAAGAGATAAACTTTCTCAGCTATTTATAAATCAGATGCTTACATTATGATCTCCTGCCAGTAACTCTGGTTGCTCTTGAACTTTACTATGTTCAGTTTAACAAATCTGTTTGTTAATGTAGTGCCAAAGGTGAGAAAAATATACTGGAATCCTGTAGAGAAGATGCAATAGCTCTTTGTGGCTGGGACAGTGATGTCCTTCTACTGCAGGGTAAAGGGAAGTCATACACCTTTGTCCCAACACAGATAGAAGCCAACAATCACAGATTCTGTCTCAGATCTGCAATTTACTTGTTGTGTGGTCTTGGAAGAGGTTTTTGTCTTGATAAAATGAAATCAATATTATCTCTCTTTTCCTCAGTATTCTGGTGGTCTTCTATTAGATAATAGATGCAATTAAGCAGATTAAAACTAGTATTTTTCCTCTTTCCTTTATTTATTTTTGCTATTCGTCATACAATTATTAGAATTGTTAACAAGCAAGACGGCTTTCATAGCCTCCAGGAAACATACCATGACCAAAGAGAAACAACTTTACTCTTTAGTGTATCCTTTGTTTTGAAAGAGCTCAGCAATTTGCTGTACTCTTCTCAAGGTAGAAAATACATACTCAGCATAATTTAAAATGAATCACTTTTAGGTTGGATAATGCTTTATTTTAATTTCTACAACTTGTCTGTGTGAGAAGATCACAGATATCTTAATGGGCCTGTTGGGAGCTTTTTGTTGAGCAATTTATGAAATTCTTGGACTTTTTCAAACCCTTTAAACAGCCACTTCAAGCTCTTTTAACATGTACATATAAAACCAATCATATTTGATCAGGCTACAGGTCCATTTAGTTTAGTTTAGTTTAGTTCAGTTTAGTTTAACTGCAGCCAAAAGTAATTAGTAAAATATGTAAGAGGAGACAAAGCATATGCACCAGGATCTGCTCACAGTTTCTAACAGCTTGGGGCTCAGGTATGTATGGATAACAGCTACTTTAGGAATCATAAAAAGCATACTTAGCATTTTTGTCCAGGCCATCCAGCAGTTATCACATATAGAATTGCAAAGCATGAAAAGGATAAATGCAGTGTTAAGCCATAAGTGCAGTGCAGAGCTAGAACTTAGTACAATTTTGTGCCATTAGCCCCTTTCCTTGTTAACTAACTGCAAACCTTAACTCATCCTCCCTGCCCAAATATACTCTCACACACACAAATAGCAATCTTTTAGATCTCTCTTTCCCCCACATTAATAGAAAAAGATGTTGAAGCCTGAAAGTCCAAGAGAAGCAAATGTAGAGAAAACCTACCATAGCATAGGCAGGGATAGTGGACACGCATGACCTAACTGCTGTTCATAAGTCAGTACCTCAGACTACACACTAGGATTGCTTTGAAAGCAGGAAAGTCGTAACTTACAACTGGTCTTTGAAACTTTGTAGCTGAGCCTGGGGTTTGGGCCTGCCTTTTGCCAGGGCTCAAATTGCCACAAGACGCTGTGGGCACTGGAAACCTCCAGTGTCTTCGTGCTGTGTTCAGATAGCTCAACATTTCCTGCATGCCTAGCAGTCTTCTCAAAATCTTCTATCAACAACCCACACATTTCATCCCTTCACCTCAGAAGCAGGAAAAAAGGATCCTTCCTTCCTTCCAAAATACCCTTACAGTTACTAAAAGACACACTGAACTGCTGTAGTTCTGTACTTACCTTCAGTTGGCTGCTTCACTTCCCACTTAAACTACCTGAGAGAAAGTTCTTGCACATGTCTGCTCTAATCATGAACCTAGGGCTTGTTTCCTGAATGTTGTTCATCTTCTGAAGCTCAAAAAGCATGATGGCAAAGGAAAGGGAATGATTTTGCTTTAGAAGATAATTTCCTATCACAAATCTAAAGGTGCAGAGAAAGACCAAAGGGTAAAGAATTAAGGTACTGACATTCCTCTCTTTATGAGTGCCAACATCATTGATACCCATATCAATAAAGGTAGAGTAACTAGAGGAGTGTGCAGGTAAACTGATTCCTTTGACTCTGGTGCAGGATTGAGTTTATTCCCTGTCTTTGGACACGTATGACCTGACTCCTCAGAGCCCAGGGCAAATCAAAGGGCTTTATCTGACAAATGGGAGAGAGGATTTGCCCACAAAATCCTACTTGTGTTTGGATCTCCCTTCGGGCTTGTGCTGCACAAGAATACTTATGGAAAGACAAAGCTTTTCTGGTGCTATGACTCTGATGTAATGAAAAGAAGGATGCCTGATGTCCAGTCCTAGTTCTGACTGCAGCCTGATTGGTGTCTCTCAAAAAATAATTTCATTTCTCATTGACTCAGTTTTCCCATTCCTAACATGAGAGTAATATGTCAGTTCAAAGGTTCCTTATAAATAGCCATGAGAGAAGAAGATGCTCTAAAAGCCCCCTACCCATATTTTGTTTTAATTAACTAAATATTGCAAGAGAGGATGAAATTATTTTTCTTTAAGTAACAAGAGTATTAATTGATGTATGGCTTCAATGAATAAGAAAGATGCAAACAAACTCAAAGAGAAAACTGTAATTTAAACAATGATTTCTCTGAATTTTAAAGTTTTCTACTGCTGTGTTCCATTAGCATTGACATAATGAATGCTACACGAATTTTCTGATTGGCACACTTAATAAATTACGAACTATGAAGCAGGAATTATATTTTGGGGACAATCTATATGTTAACATGTCTAATTATGATACCAGATCATGCCAGAAATAATTGGAAAATTATTGTAATAATAACCTTCAAAGTTTTGTTAGACTTTGTAATGAACAGTTTAATGTGATATGCAATTACCTAAAGTCTGGAAAGTGTTGAGAGGCAAATGGAAAGCACAGGATTATTTTAACTCAATTAAATACTGATGAGACTTTTTAAAGACTTTTCCTCTTAACTGAAATACCATGACTATGAACATGTAATAATGAAATCTTAAACAATTATTCTGAGTCATAACACTGATACTTTTATTGAAAATAACATTTAATTGCTCATATTGAAAAAAAATCATAAGCAGTTGGTAAAAGTTGACCTTTGTCCAATATAATTTCTTTACAGTTGTCAAACTCTTGCTACAAGCTTGTCTTAGCCTCACCCAAAATCTTGTAAATGTTCTTCAAACTACAAGACTAAGTTTTATTCAGAGCACCCAGGATACCAGACCTTACAGCTATGGTAGTGCCTTATGTGGCATGTGGGATACCCATATAAGAAGGAAACATGGCAAAATCTTTCAGTTACTGCTTTCTACTCAGGGAACATACAGTATTCCTCATGATCTAGGAGATCAGGAGAACTTCTCTGTGAGGAAAAATGCATACACATAAAACCTTCTCCAAACATAAATGGCTGTTGCATTTCTGAGAATTCTGACTATTCTTGGCTCAAATATATATGCTTGCCTTCCTCTACAAGTCTGATTTAATGAAGCCAACAAACTTTGAACTTCCTTAGCCTTCCATTATGAAGTCGGTAGTGTGTGTATTGTCATGAGAATGTCAAAGATTTAATTTTATTTGACTACATTTTATTTTCCAAAAGAGAAGAGAGTGTATTGACTATCGACTGCTCTGGGTGCTATCTAAGGGAAAATGAAATACTTCGAAACAGAAGCATAAAAGACTTTGAAACAAAACCAGTTTCTCCTATTCTTGCATCCAGGGTATGTACTGACTTTGCAGAATCACTACAATTAATTCTAAATGATGTATGAAATGAGTAATTCCTGCCTAGAGACTGCAATTTGTGCATGCATTCACTGTCTGGCTGTGAAATGTGCTGTAATATTATGCTCAGACATGTCCAGAAAAGAGTTCATACCATTCCCAGTATTTCCAGACATTTTTATTCTCTCTCTTTTTTTTCACTTCTACTGCTTTTTCAACTATTACTCCACTCCTCTGCCGTTCCTTGCACTGCAGGGCTGATCAATTCACCCATTTCTTCCTTCCTTCAAGACACAGCCAAGATGGTCAGCTACAACACACAGGTGTTCTGAATGGGCTGGCTGTACAATGGTCTGTTGCGCAAAGGTCATGAAAATACAGACAGGAATATTATTCCTTCATTCAAAGGCCGTAGAAGTATTTTAATGCAAGTGACTAGATTCCATTATTCTGTGCTTTGGACCCCCATCTTCTTAAGAATTACATTCCCCTTGCACAAACTAAAGCAATGAGTCTGCAAAGAATTCTGTAGTCCACTAACTTCATATGAATCAACTCCTGTTAACCTCAGTAGGATCATTCACACACATAAGCCTTTGAAGAATTAGGATTTGAAGTGTTTACTTCAAGACAGATGAAGGGATGTGGGGCCACATAAATGACTGTAAATCTCAACTCATATTAAAAACCTTAATAGTTGGCTGACTTTTGGTATGGAACAAAATGAATTCTAGGTCACCCATCAATTTTGAGAAAAGATATGGAGCAAGTTTTTACATCATATCAGAAAATAGATATTACTGTCATTTTATTCTCTAAACACAAAATTAGGCATCAGTATTCATTCATAAAATCCCTTTCTGTTAATTATTCCACCCAAAACAAAACAAGAAAGTGTTATGCAATAAAATATTGAACAATGCTTTTCACACACCAAATTAGCAAAATTTGGACTCATTTACTATATGTAATTCTTGTGTCTGAAATCAGAGATTCTGAAGAAATATTTGTCCAGTCTTTACAAGGACCCTCCATACACTGTCTAATCAGAGAAAGCCCGGAACAGACCCTATCAGATGGTCACCACTTCTTTAGAATGCTAAATAAGATCAATCAGGCTAAATTTGATGAAATCTAGCTTCGACAAATTATGTTTTGTAGAAATCAACTTTTTTTTTACAAAAATATTTTGTATTCTAAGAGTCTGTGTCACACCGAAGTGATGGCTGGTTGTCAGGCAGGAGATAAAGGAGCACCCATACATGTTACACACACACACTGAATCACTCGAGAGCTATGCAGAGTTGCTCTTTACAGTGGACTCAGAAAAAAAAAAAAAAAAAAAAAAAGAGAGCACCTTCAATTTCCTGAATGAAGAGGATGGAAGTCAAAAACTACACCTTTAATGAGGTCAGACAAATACTCAAATTTCTGTGCCCCACCTGAGCTGGACACTTACCCCCTGAGATACAACATAAGAATGCACAGATTTGTTTTTGTAAAATAATTCAAAAGATCTTCTTTCTGCCTCAGTGGTAAGACAAAAACCAAACCAAACTGAACCAAACTAAACCAAACTAAATAACAGTCAAGCCACCATAATTTGTAGAAATTAACTGTTTGTCCATGCCACCCAAATGTTGTCCTATACCACTACCAATATCCTGTAACACCCAAGGATTGCTGGTATAGGTTGCACCTACATATAGTTAGTAGATTTTGAGGCGCTTTGCTGGTAAGGTGCAGTTTGTGGAGTTTGTAAAGGCATGTGTCAATAGACCTTATGGTTTTGTAGTGGAGCTCTGGATCCCTGAGGGGTTCTTAAAATAACTTGACAATGTAATAACTGTAAACCAAGAGCGTAGAAAGGGAGCATGCTTCATGAAAATATGAATATATCCACAGAGAGTGCTCTTTAATTCTGCCTGGAGACTTAATTTCTAAATGATCTTCCAAGTCATTGATATTGTTCTTAAATTTCACTCCAGTGACTCTTTAGTTCCTAAACAAAGTGGCTCCAGTTCTAGTCATGTGGAAAATAGTTTGGTGATGATTACAGGAAATATTGACAATTGATTCGTAAGTAAATTAATCCTTAATCAGTTTTCTGAAAAAAAAAAAAAAAAAAGAAGATAAAGAAGAACAGAAGAAAGCAGAAAGCCCATCAAGGGCACCACTAATTTCCAAGCACATTTGCTGCCCTAATAGTTACCCCTTATGTCTGCTGTAATGAGGATCCTGCTTAGAGATGGATAGAATTAAAAATGCAATCACTTACGCTGGTGCATGGCACAGGGAATGATAACTTGTGTGGAGTAGAGGAAAACAGTCAAGGCACAGCAAAGCCATAGTGCAGGCTAGAGATTATTTTGCGGTTACAGAAACATAGTCCCTTTCTGTCGTGTGGAGAAATCATCCCCAAAGCTGTGTTTCCTCTTACTCAATGTCAAAAAGCCTAATGCCCCTAGTAGGACTGGTCTAAGGACAGCACATCAGATATATCCCAAGCCAAGAAAAATCATAAAAATTCAGATTTGTCAAAACTGATTCCACCATCCACCTAATCAACTCACAATTGTTGTTTTGCTTCTTTTCATTCATACCTAAAGAATCAAACAATCTTCCAGAAGGTGATAGTCAATTAGGAGGTCACAGAGCAAAAGTACCTGCATGGTGAAGAAAACAGAGGTTTTCCAGGGCCACGAACACTGAGGAAAAATTGGTTTGTCTGGTACATGCTTGTAGTATGAGCATCTAGTGGCACTTGCTGACATTCAAAGGTGAAGAACAATAGGCAGCAGTCCAGCAACAAAACACCTATGGTAACATATTCACTATGCCAAAATCAGATGATGCACACCTACAAGGCAGTACTGCTCAGACCAGTAGCAAATTAATTATCTCAACTACAGAGCATACAGTTCAGCCTGCCATGTTACTGGTGCGTTAGGAAGGAGAGTTCCTAGAAAAGACAGAGCAATACACTAAGTAAATTCAATGCCAAGAGCAAAGATCAAGTGTATGTTGACATGTCTGACCATAACTCTGTATGCAAGAATGAAGAGGGGTACCAACAGAACAAAAGAGCACCACACGTCTAGAGTGCTCTACAGAGAACAAGATGTTCTTGGAAGGTCCCAGAGAGGTGAACCTAGGTGACCCCAATCTCTTCCTGGATGAGCCCCTCTTCCTCACTGACTACCATAATATTCTCAAGGACTAGCAAGGTCTGTGAATCTATGATAACTTGGACAATTTTATTTATTTTTGTAAATAAAGTTTTTAAAAAATTATACTTGGAGAAAAATTGTTTAAGAATTTCAGTATAGAAACATTTTCTTAAATAAAAGCAACTCATCAGGTATCTTTTGCTTTCTGTTCTATTTTCTGAGTTTTGTTCCTATTTCTGCTGTTACGTTACATTAAATTTCTCTTTACACCCTTGTTCTCCCTTTTTTTGGCAGCCATCCCAGTCTAAGACTGCTCCTGTGGCATGCGCAGAGGTTGCTGTGAGTGTTCATTTGTGCTGACAGTGAAGTCCCACAGAACCCCTGAGACAGCAGACTTTGTGGGACAGCTGTAGCTTCTTATCAGCAAGAGCTTGATAAAGTACTTCACTAAAAGAAAAAAAAAAGTCATGGACAATATTTTTTTTGTGCTTGGTATACATGCAAACCTGAAAAAGTTTCCCAGGGGCATCTAAGGAAACTGAAGTAGAAACTGGGAGATGGCACCTTAGCTTAAGCAGCCATGGAAGGATGTCCTCCTGCCGGTCAGAAGTGCTCTTTGAGCCCATCGCATACAGAATGAAGATTTTAACTAAACGTCTGGCATTTTTTAATGAAAATTTTTCTAAAGGTTGTTGTAGAATAAAACCACCCTATGTGATTTAGAACCACCAGTAATAGATTAACTTAATGCTTAATTCACATTAGTCTCACTAAAAAAAAATCTGCATCTCAGTCCACCACCTTCTTTTGGACCTAATTTCTCTATGGTAAGGAAAGAAATCTTGTCCTGGAAATTACATTTCTACCAGGGTGTAAGCATTACCTACCTTAGCCCTGTGTCTTTAGCCTGTGGTTTGCAGAGAGCCAGTGGTCAGAGAGTTACATCTGAGGGGACGAAGAGAAGTAACAGCAAAAAGAAAGGCTTTTGTCAGTAAGCTTGAAATGTCTATACTGGTATCTGCACCTCTACTGGAATACTGCTGAGTGCAGACCTGTATCAAGGAAGATTGGGAGCCACAGCCCTCTGTCTTTGTACTTTCATGAGTACTGAATCCTTGAAATCTAAGTACTATATTTTACATTTGACATGTAGATAGTGGCAAGAGTTTAAACCAAATGTAAAGGGGCCACTGGATTCCAATAAAAACATACTTCTCTTTTTCAAGAGCAGACAAGCAAAGACTTCCCATATCTAGCCTTTCTGACTAGAAACAGGACCCTGCTTTCACATTTTTGTGATCTTATGTCTGGCATGTACTTCCAAAGTCTGTAACATTTTTATCCCTGGGATTGAAATGTATCAGTCCCCAGAGGTGATTCAAACCAAGGCTCTCTTGGTAAGCAACCACAGGCTATTCCAAAATTTGACAGAGACATACTTTAGCCACAATATTCAAAATAATAATCGGTTTCACAAAATACAGTTTTCCCTTTTGAAGAATGAATTGTCTTGGCCAGAATTACA
This sequence comes from Donacobius atricapilla, assembly GCA_013397315.1. Classification (NCBI taxonomy): domain Eukaryota; kingdom Metazoa; phylum Chordata; class Aves; order Passeriformes; family Mimidae; genus Donacobius; species Donacobius atricapilla. The sequence continues at coordinate 26,074 of WBMY01006426.1, read as the reverse complement.
TGCTAAAACAAGGATTCAAGGTGCCTTTCTTGGCTCTGTCATTGACTCAATCTTTGTCTTTTAGCAAGCCATTTAATTTTTCTGTACTTTCATCTTCTCTATCTGTAGATTCCAAATATTAACTATTTATGGTATTTTCTTGGTGAGTCACAAGCAAAACTGGCCTAAAGATTGTGGTCTAAACTTCCTCTTGTTGAAAAAAATAGGGGCTGGCATTCAAACAAATCACTAGTCACTAGGACCACAGCAGCAAGGATAGTAACAGCCACAGCTAGGATGAGATCCTCATATTCACAAAAATATTTAAGGTCAAAAATGAAATTTCCCACAAAATGGTAGTGTGGTTCCTGTCCTGCCAGTGTCTTGTGACAAGAATACTTAGATGCAGAAAGTCCAAGTACCTGCTTTATTCTATTCAAACTTCAGTGACTGGTATTGCAAATCATTGTTACTTATGGGCTAATTTTATCCACTGAAGTTTGCAGAAAGTCTTTTTGTTCTCGACAATGTAGAATGAAATCAAAAGATGTTTCTACTTTTCGTATATATGCATGCTTTTATCATGTACTCTGTGTTTTATTTTTTTAGCTTCAAGCTGGCAAAACTCCCAACCACAGGTAAAGAATGACACATATCCATTTCAAAGGGCTTCTAACGCACCAGATTTTCAGCCAGAGAATATGGAGAGTTAAAAAAAAAAGAAAAAAAATGCAAATATTATAAAAGAAATCAGAAGTCAAAGTCAAAAAAGATGGAAAACAAGGCATAAACAAAAAACAGAGCCAGATACCACAAAGCCAAAAGGAATCCAAACAACATCCTTCAAAACCTTCATGTGTTTATGAATTTGAAAGGTGTGAAAGAGCTGAAAAAGAAATCTGAATAATATTAAACAGATCTAGTTCTAAAAGCAAGATCTCAATTTACCTTTGAGAAGAAATATGAATGCTGAAAAATACAATAAGAGGTATTTTTCTTTGTCCAAATATTGGGAGGGCTGCTTTAGAGTGTGCTGGGTGATGAAGGGTCTGTTGCCGTATCCCAAATCCAGCCATGGCCTTGACTCCTCAGAGCACTGACCATTTAAAACTGAAGCGTTTCCATGCTTTCAGCCATTACTTGGGAGAGTTTATTTTAGTACAGCTATTAAAGGAGAAAAGGAGAATGGTAGTTTCGTGGCTAACAAGAATTAAGTCGTTTTGTACCACTCAAAGCCTAGTTTTGCCTCCTTTATGATCAGTGGAGGGAAGAGGTCATCTCCTCCAGAAACCTTTTGACATTGTTCCCACAACTGACTCTGTAGTGGGGCCTGTTTCCCCTTTACAGTGTTGAGGAGATGCTGGGCTGGCCCACTTTTTTTTTATTTTTATTTTTTTCAAGAAAACTATTTATTTGGCAAAGAAAATTGGTTCCAAGTTGATCAAAACAATTCACTTTTTTTTTGCCAAGTGTTGTGAATAGCTTTGGCCAAAAAGGTGCAGGCTTTTCCTTTTTATGTTACAATACTTCATTTCAGTTTATTTCAAAACAGAATGTTTTGTTTCAAAACAGTGATTTCAGATCAAAGTTGCCTAAACTGAATACAAAAATAAAATAAAAACAAAATTAAATTAACAGACCCTAAACTGAAACATTTTTGGAACTGAATGGAAAGGTTCATTTGACTTCAGATAAGTTCTGAGAGAGGGTTTTGGTTTTTCAGATCAAAAAAGAAAAGACAAGAAATATCCATTAACAATTCACTCAGCCTTTGTCTGGAGTTTTGGTTCAGCTGGTTTTTGAGAGAGTAGCCAGCTACAAAGTTCAAATCCAAGCTGGAAATTCTCCATGCTTTGGGGAGCAGGAGGAGAGAACACAGGATGAAGCAAATGAGAGAGGGTATTGGAAAAAAAATGCCAAAAATGACAAAAAGTAAAAGCCAAAAACAACTGGTTTTATTTAAAGGGGAAACATGTCGGCACAGAATTTCCTTACCATTACCATATGTATATAGTAGAAACCACTGATAAAACTTGCATTGTCAAACACAGAATTTCGAACACAAAAGCATCATGCAAGGCCTTAAAAACTGCATAGGAGGGAATGATTTTTAATTAAATATAAAATAAATTAATTCAGTATAGCTACAGCATAAAAAGATTTAGAAAAATGTGTTTCAGAGGCAGACATAATTAATATGATAGTTAAGAACACTTTTGTATCTTTATTTTTTCTAAAATAATATACACAAGAAAAAAAGGTCATCTTCAGGCTTTTTGAAGGCATTTGTAATTAGCATAATAACAATAATTGCAATAATAAAATAATTATTTATTTTTAAATACATTTCTATGTTCTATCTCTGGTTTTTAGGACCTCTTTAGTTCTGCTCCAGCAGCTGCATTCCCTATCACATTTTGTCACATCATCAGTCATAAAGCTACTGAAGTCAACTCCCCCTTTGCAGAAAGGGACACTTGTGTGTTTATATTCCTGCCATAAATTTTTTGGCAGTAAATTTCTTAACAAATAATCCCATATTCTCCTGTATACAGTGCACAAGCTGGCTAATAAAATGATTTCTACTTGGGGATTTGTGGAATGCCTCTATCTTCAGTCAAATGTGTAGACAGAGGTATCTTGTAAAATGTACTGGAAAGTTCATAAGTTTTGGGGTTTTCAGGAACACTCCACCTGGTGAGAAAAGCGGATTTAAAAAAACCCAAACTTTAAAGTCCTCCAAGTTCACCACAATCATGAGCCAAGGAAAACCTTAATTAGAGTCAATGGAGAAAGTTGAGCAGTTAAGAGCTGGCCTTTTGGGGCTAGCAGCACTTGAAGAAATCCAATTATTAAATAATAAGTTATTTGTGGTTCTGAGGTTTGCATTGTGAATATGTTAGCCCACGTTTTATGCCAGCCTCCTCTCCCTGAACGTTTTATCTGGAGATGCTTGAAATAAAGCACAGCACAAAGCTGCAGAACTACTTGCAGATCTTGACATAAACTGGGATCACTTCTCATCTGCATTTCTGACTAATAAGAAGCATTTGGCAGTGCAAAAAGAATTTGAGTGGGTATAATGAGCTTTCTAAGAATGAAAATGAGCATCACATCTTGCTCATATACATGATATATAACCCCTTATTTTTTATCACCCTTTATACACAAACACAGTAGCCCTCAGTCTTTCCCACCATCCTTGAGTAATCTCACCATTTTTAGGATAGAATAATTAGTGAGAGAAAAAAAAAGTGACTTTTAAACTTAATTTGTGCATGTGTTCCAGTTTAATCCTGTTTGCTCATAAATACATGCAATAGTAAATTCTGGATCTCACAGAGGAGAGCAATTTAAGTGCCGAAAGAAATGCAGTTTATAATTACATGAGTTACTTCATAGCACATGAAAATCCCAGGTCAGCCAAAGGAGAAGCAAAACTAATATATAGCTCAGGAGGCAGGCTTATCAAATTAGATTAATTAAATTCCTAGAGATGTAATAACAATAAATAGTGATGGAAGGACAAGAGGGTGGGAATTCCCCTCACCAAATCTCATGTCTAAAAGCTTCCAAATTGGGTACCTTCACCCCAGTATGTGAGTCTGCTGCAAAACCCTGGTTATTTTGCCCACAAATCATTAACAGTAACAATGAAGAACTGAGAGCAAAGAGCTCTGTAGAACTAGAGAGCCCTGCAGACAAGAAAGGTTTAAACTCGAAATAAGGACAAGAAGAAAACAGTTAATAAGACTTAGATAGAAAGTGGGATTATACAAAGAGCCAAGTTTCAACAAATGTGGTAGGAACATTTCATATCTACTGAAAGGGACAGTTATGTGAAGGATATAAGAGGTTCACACATTTAAAAAATGAAGGGTTCCCAAGTACCTCACAAAACCAGGGTGTTAATAAAAGCAAATATTTCTGCAGAAAAGTAATAGTTCCTGCATCAGAAATGGAGGGAAAAGTCATGGAAGCACCTGCCCTTCAGTGCAACAAAATTTATAGCAGAGGCCAAACAAAGACCGAGGAGTTCATGGTCTCCCCTGCAAAAATCCTACTGGGCTGAAAATTATGTTGTTATTTTTTCACTCAATCAACATCATGAAGATAAAAGATATCATGAAAACCAAGTGTATATCAGCAGAAACCTTCCCCAATCATCCTGAGAAGAAAAGAGAGTTTTCTTATCTCTCCATCAGCAGCTCTGGTGAGAAGTTTGCCTCAGGGCTGTGTTCCAGTAATTGCCCGTGTCCCAGGCACTGCAGGCTTGCTGCTGTCTGGTGGTGGCCACTTCCTGAGCGTTCCTTGATTCATCCCTGGAGTTTGTCGTGTTACCTTAGGAAACAGCCATGCCACTAAATTACAGTTTAAGGATGCCTGCCATTTAATTTAAAAAGAAGTCGCCCATGCAATATAAATCTTTCTGCAATTATGTTTATTTTCTAAATATGTTTATTTTTCAACCCTGGTCATTAGGAATGTATGTTTGTGAGTTGAGCCCTAATCTCTTTAGTTTTTGGAATCTGTGGGTTTTAGCTCTTTGTCTACATTCAAGATCAGTTCACACATACATCAGCTGACACACATCACGTAAAAAGCATACAGACTATCCACCTACACAAACATAAAGAGGTTTCCCAAGATCTAATTTTTCACATCTTCAATTAAGTGATGAAATTTAACCCCCTCCATATTAATATAGTAGGATTTTTCTTTTTCTGATTTTTTTTCTCTTTTTCTTGTGTGACAGCAGGTGCTAACATAAATCAAAATAGACACTCTTTTACCTTTGATTTTTCTTCAGGATGTGCAGATATCCAGCGTAACTCTTAGGAGAAATTCAAAGGGAGTAAAAGTCTACCAAAAGAGTATGGACATCAATAAATTTTTGTTACGCGGAATGTGATCTGTGAGCCACTTGTGGTCCGAACTACATCAGATGTTTTTCTGTGAAATGAGTGCAAACAAATTAGAACAGAATGAAAATAAAAATTAGGTGCATTAAAGCAAACAAACAAAAAGTGGTGGGAAAAATGGTACTAAACTAACATTGAAGGGTTTGGCATCATTTCTACTTCATTGTAAATAAAAAAACATTCCAGCGCAGCATGAGTAAATACAATGACCATTTTATTGCAGAAGGAAAGGGGAAAGGCTTGGAAAAATAAGAAAAGCTCTGAAACTAGAAAAAAACCCACACTACAGCTGCTGATTTGTAGCAAAGAAATGTCATTCCCAGTCTCGAAAGTGAAGAGTGCCTGTGTTTCAGGAAAGAGACTTGGGTCAGCTCTGAACCCTTCCCTGGGTGCCTCTGTGAACTTGAGGTAGGATTCTGCTGGGAACAGCAGTCTCATATCCTCCTTCCCACAGAGCTGGTGTGTGGCTCTGCTGCCCCTGCCCTAGGAAGAGGCGTTTGGGGTGGCAGCGACCTGCTGTGCTCTGCCCAGGGCATGGAGAGGGGCTCCAGCGTCATCCCGGGGCTGCAGCTACACCAAGCTGTGCCACACAGTCTGCAGGAGCTCTCCTCTGCTTGCTTTCCTCTGCACTGCTCAGATGGACAGCATGAAAGGAAGAGAACTCTTTCTTACTAATAATAACTTAAATTGTCCTTGTGGGAGTAGAGCAGGCCCATTAACTCCAGTGTAATGGGATAAGGGAATGAAGGGTCAAGCTCAAAAACAAAAAGATATGTTAATATCTTATTTATTTTTTTCCTTTAGCATTGCTCTTGTCCTCACTGAACTGTGGAAAGTGGACTTGGTTTTTGTTTTTAATCTGTTTTTACCCAATTTAACACAGCTTTCACAAGTGAGCCCAGTGGTCACAAAAACAGAAATGGAGAATTTCAATCCCATGTCAGCAAGTGTAAGTAACTATAATCTTTTTATCTCTAAGACTTTTCCTTCAGAATAATCTTGTTCTTCTATAGTAATCAATCACTGCCACAAATCTTTTGCATAATGTAGCTTTTTTTCCTGAGAAAAAAAGGCCAGGGTTTTATTGTTTTGAATAATTGCAGGTGATGAGAACACTAAGAGGCGAGAAAAAATGGGAAATTCTTCTTTTCTGAGATACACTAAATGCCTGCCATAGTTTGGAACAGGAAAAAAGTGAGTATAAAGGAAAAGCAAGTAGAGAAAAAGCAGATTCAGTAAGAGTTCTTTCTAAATTTTTACTGTCAGCAGCCATATGTTTAGCAAAAGCATCTGGATCACGAAAGTCAAAAAGTGGTGTGTTTGTGCATGGCATTTTGTTATGTGAATGAAGCAGAGCATGAATGTAACAGTTGAAATTTGGGTTAAAAGAAATGGATATTTTAAAGTAATTTCTCCTCTTTGTACAGACATTTTTGGCAATACACATTCTGAAAAACTTGGCAGGAAATATTTCAATCCCCTCCCAAAATCCTGAGACTAAAAATATTTAAGAGAAGTTTCTGGAGTATGAAAATGCCCAAAATTCACTCTTTGGAAAGCAAAAAGTTGTAAATGTCACTTAGTTCCTGGAGATAGGCACTGCTCAATGCACACAGCTACACTTGATTGCTTTCTTATTGTCTGAGAATATATTTTAAACAAATGTCTGGGCATCTTTAGGTAGTCACACTGTAGAATAAAAGAATGATGCACAGTGAATGAAAATGGCTATTCAGCATTAAGAAGGAAAGGTCTGTTTTGCTATTTAACTCAAGATGGGTTGTTTTATACCAATAACATGGGAATAAACACTGGTAATGAAGCTAAAGGCTATTAAAACTGGTGGTAGAACTTGTCCCAGCAACTCAGCACTTCGGTTACTCAGCTTTTGTAATCCATGGGCTCTGACAACAGCTATGGGATTTGGGTGCAGAGCATGCAAATAGTGACACGTGCTTAACCCAAAGCCTTGTAAGCCAGAGGTCTCAAGTGTGTCAGATTTTATAGCCTTGGCCTCTGCTTTGTGATGACCAGTTCTGTTCCACTGAATACTCCAAATTACCGTTGCTCTACTTATGAACTAAACAGACACTCACTCCTGTGTGCTCTAGGGTAGGATTCAGGTTATTATTAAATCTGTCTTCAACTCTCCTGTTTATAAATCTTGGAGCTTCGAAGCCCTCAGCAAAAACAGCCTTTTTGCTGAAGCCAGGAGGCACTTCAGTTTAAAAACGTCTTAATGAAGAGATTCTGCAAGCCCAGTGATAAAAATAAGATGGTCAGAAGTAAAATGCCTTGCTACTTAGAACATTCATGCCAATATTTGGCACGAATCCTTCCTTAGCTGCAAGGGCCACTCCAGTGATACTCTACCCTTCTTTCTAGTATGCAGAAGGCAAAGGTATCGCCACCACCCTTTGTTTCCCTGCTCTGAGAGGTTCTTAAGGCACCAATGGAAATATGTGTGTCACTTTTCCTTGTCTTACAGCTATGGCACTATAAAACATTTCCAGAAGCTCTTAGTTTTCTTCTCATTCAGCAACAATTTCAAATTAAGAGAGAAAATAAAACCAGAGTAAAAAGTTAGCATACTTAAGTGAGTGGTAATGTCCTTAAAATATGTTTTGTAATCAAAAAGCCTAAGTAATATGTCCACTGTGGCAAAAAGTCCCACAAAATATTTATGTTTAACATTTCCATCATTTGACTTACACTTTGGTGAAAGACAACTTGAACTAGGGCTTGTAAAAGAATTTACATGATAAACACTATCTCAGCTGTAATAAGAAAGAGTGATGCAGTCAAAAAAGGCTACTATTTAACATATTCTAGAGATGCCCTCAAATTCAATTAATTATTTGGGATTGATAATGGAAGGTAGAAGAGCTGAGGAGAATTGTGGGAATATGAATAGAAATTATGACAACCAAGTCAGCAAATAATAAGACATTTGGCAATGGCAGTTACGTGCTTGCATTGTCTGCTTTGGCCGGGACAGAAGAAACTGGAAAATCTGGCTAGGACTATCAGCTGGAGCTCAAGAGGATTGGGGAACAGTAGAACAAAGTTTAAGGGACCAAATAATCAAACACAAGGTGATGTATTTGGATAAATTACTGATTGAATCAGGACCATGGCAATTACCAATATGAGAAAGGCAGATGTCATGTTAGGATTAAGCAAGTGTGGCTTTTCCAGAAGCATCCAGTTGCCAAGGCACTGATGTGTCCTCATCCAGGAGACTGTCTACAGCTTTGACCATGAGTATTCAGAAAAGTTGTACTAGGGCAGATGTAGGTGAAAGCTAGAAGAAAGAAGTAGAAATTCTGTCATGCAAGATGGTGGAGGGACATAGTTTGAACTGCCTCACATTTATCCTCAGCATGTTTGTGGCCCATAAATATGTGAGGGAAATGAATGGTAATGAAAAAGAGAAGATGAACTAAAATAAACTTTTATAAAGCATCCATTTAAAAAGGTAAAGTGGAAAGGAGATTTCCTATGGCTGTGACATCCTGTAACAGCCTTTTGGTAGGAGTAGTGGGGGCAAAACCACTTGCTTATTTTCAAATGGGACTTGATCAGTTTGTGAGTGAGATCATATAGTAAGAATGCCTGAGATTGAAGAGGACCAAATGTAGTGATCTTTCCATCAGTGTGTTTCTAGATGCACTTCTCTGTTCCAGCTTCACATTGGCGAGCTGGGAGGTTAGGAGGTTTGCCTTAATCATAGAAGTAACTCTACTGAAGGGAGAGAGAGGAAGAAAACTGAACTGTTCTGAACCTTTGCCAAGGCTTTGGAGATATTAAAATAGAAACCCAGGAATTTGTCCAAGATTTTATGTGACCTAGTTCAGCAGTTATGGTTCCCTCCCCCAGCACACACATCTTAAAAAAGACATAGTAGAACTGAAAAAAAGTAGAGAGGCAAGTGACAGAGCTGATCAAAGGTATGGAACAACTTCCAGGTGATGAATAAGTAACCGCACTGTGACTCTTTAGCCTCTAGATACTTGTCTGAGGACAGACACTTTACAGAGATCTACAAAATCAGGCACAGGGCAGGGTCATTGCACAGACAATGTGTGGTCTCTGTGAGCGCAACTGGGGGATGTCCAAAGGAAGCATCCAGTGGTAGTTTTGAAAAGCAGAAGGCTGGTGTGGTGGAGCTCCCTACTGCAGGGTGATGTGGTTATGACAGGATAAATCTTTTCAACGAATATCTGGCTAAGTTGCTGAAGCATGAATTGCTGCAGGATGTGGAAGTATTTCTGGGAAGAGTATTGTGCTCTCCACTATCAACCTCTATTCGCCTCTGCCAATGGCAAGATGTCAGGGTTAGAGTTTTAGCCTGATTTGACAAAACTGAAGGGTTCAGAACTGCTCAGTACTTAAATAGCATTCCATGGGCAGAACAGAGAACACGTTTGAGATCTGTCCTGTGTGCTGTGCAGTGAGCAAACACAATCCTGGCACGGTCACGCAGGACAGACGTCTTGAGCCACACCTGCCTGACTACACTCCACTGTCTCAAGGCCAAGCTTGCCCAGGCCAACTGGCAGCGTAGACAGAGGGCAGGCAGAGCTGTCAAACTCAGTGCTTTTAGCAATATAGCCACAGCTGCTGAATGCAAGACACATTCAACAGCTCTTGGAAAACTGTTGGAGCACAGCTGAGAACATTTGGAGCGCATCTGCAGGAGCATTTGCTGAAACACTTACACCTGGGTCCTACTGTGTTTGTAATACTGACCCCATAAAAGGGCTGTGGGCCTTAGCTTCTAGTAGCTAGACCATGTAAGGGTGGTTTGTGGCTTCAGAGTCACTCAGTTAACAGCATATGGCAAGATTTATATTACTTTCTTGCCATTCTCAGTGGACTTAAGCAGTACTGGAGTAAGGTAGCATTAAACCAGACCTTAAGGTTATGCTAATTGTCAGCTTTGTAATCTCCTCTCCAACTCTTCCATCCTTGCTTTGCTTCCACCTCACCTAATATGCTCCACTACGTTATCTTTCAGGGCCTTATCCAACAAGAATAACAGACAAGAAATAAATAGGTCTCTAGGACCACACTATAGCACTAGGAGTGCTTCCAAGTTCCTGTGTAAGGTACACACGCTGACCACAGCCCAGTTTCAGATGGCAGTGAGACTGTGCACATGTCAGGCTCCCCTACACCTCAGCTTTTGCCAAGTACCACCCCAACACATTCTCCTAACAAAAGCTCTTCCCACCCACCCTGTGCCCACCACCTTGTGCCCAGGGGTGTAGATGGAGCCAAAACACCAAAGCTTAAGCAACCTGATGCCTGTAGGCTTTAAAGCTGTTAAACTTTTAACACTTGAATACCTCAGCTAAAGCTATGAGTTACTGAACGTTTAAACTTAAGCACATGCTTAATTAATTTGCTGGCTTAGGGCCTAAAAGTGCAGTAGCTGTTACCTCAATGCCTCACCTACTGCAGCTCTGTGAACTCCCTGCTCTTTTTTGTGGTCTGTGTCTTCTCTTACCACATGCACAAAACCAAAACATCTACCCCTGCAGCCAGGGTAACCCAGGCTGCCATAACTCTTCTAACAGCTTCCAAGGAGCTGGCTGCTGGGAGTGCATTTAGCCGTGCATGACCTTACAACTGTCCCTGGACATTGAAAGGCTCTCCTTTTCTTAGCTGGAGAAATGATAAATTTCATTGACACTTCTCCTCATTCCTACGCCCAACTGGGAGCACTTCAGAATTCAAGCTAATGTTTTTGTTTCAAGGGTTTTTCCTCCTTTTTCTTTAATGGACTGCTTTGCTGCACCAGAAGTTCCTTTACTGTTAGATCCACCATCTCCAACGAGGAAAAAGAGTTCCCTCTAGCCACCAGCTTTTGTAACAACATCCAGCTGCCTCCATCCACACTTTAAATGTGGGTTGCTGTTTGCCTAGCAGTAAAACTGTAATCTGAACATCAGTGACAAGTCTACTGAAAAGTTATTTAGCTCCTAAGTTATTATACTGGTTTTTTCAGAGGGACAGAAAAACAAATTTATCCAGCAGCAGACAGAATGCCAAACTGAGACAAAAAATATCAGCCATAATAATAAACCAAAAATGCTTGCAATAATTTAGAATAAAATGCTCATTCAGTTCCAGTTTTTGGAGAAAAGCCAGCATAGTCAAATAAGTCTGGGAAAAAAATATCCTGAGATTAGAACAAGAAATAATTAGCTTGTAATAGAATTCAAAGAATCCTCACTTTAGTTCTTCAAACAGAGTCAGGAACTAAAAATATTTTTATTTCATTTCTACTTATTTTTTAAGAATCCAAATATACTAACTTCTGGTATTAAATCTTGCTTAAAATCAACCTTCTGAGACTTTTTTGGTGATCAATGAACTCTTTAATCCACACTGAGTGCTAGGAACAAGCTAGAAAGAGCAGATCCACATTCCATGTAAAAATGATGCTGAAATATCTACAGGTTCTGCCAAACCAACATGGTTATAAAAAATCTCTATCAAGTGGTTGAAGCAGACATGGTGTAGACATCTCACAAACAAACCCAATGACCACGTTCAAACAGCACTCAGCTGAAGACTCTATCCATAAGCAAACCAAGAATATTGAGGAAATGAGGGTGGAAGAGGTGATATCAATATGGGAGTGTGGGAGGTAGAACAGAGAAGAAAAATCAATTTAAGATAATATTGGAACAATCATTTCAAAGTAAAGTGAAAACTAGAATAATATGCAAAGTAAATGATCACAAAAGCTATCACTTTGAGAGCCTGAGAAAAGACTACAGAGAGGAAAAACAGAAATGATTGCTATAATAAGGACAGAAAAGCACAAGAGAAATCAAATCTGACATTAATTGTAGGATTGCATATGGCTTACTGTAACTATGGAAAGATATACTGTGCTGTGGGTTGCATACTGCTTTCAATATTTACATTATGTTTTTGAAAGTTAACTACTCTTTTATAATATCATATGAATAAGCCAAAGAAGAGAATGTGAGAAAGGAGAATTAGTTCTCAGGACAGTGGATGATGTGCATCAGTATTTGTCGTCATATTGGTCATACTAATTTTCCATAGTAACTTGATTGTCATTAAAGAATACCAAAAATTACACATGAAATTTTAATCTCTGCTAGAAAGTTTATGCTGCTCAAAGATGCATTAGAGCTCTCTATCAGCCATCCTGCTGGAGTCCAGTAATCTCCCCAGTCTTTGATGCCCAGCTTACGAGGCCCTGCCAACTCTGATAGAGAGCATAGGGTTGATGGGTTTTTTCATAAGCTTAATGTTTTTTTGTTATTTGGATTATATGTAACTGATTTTATTAGTCAAACAGGGAACTGACACTATCAGTGCTGAGCACACCTTCCCCACTGGTTATTCCACTGCCAGGTACCTCAGGGAATATAAGGCAGAACTCCCTTCTCCTGATGGTGAGATGCAGCCAGTTTTCAATTTTAGGGCATGACACAACTGTGTGTGTTAAACAGAGCAGAACAGGCCCACACAGCCACCACACATTACTGTGTCTACTGGCAAAGAGGCCAAGAATGATAAGTGCAGCAACAGTAGCTTGAATTATCTTTAAAAGTACCTTTGTCAGTGCTCACAGAAACTGTTTCCTTGCTGAAGAAAACTAATGGCTGCTGAGTGCAAGGATGATACACCCACTTCACATTGTATTTGATTTCTTTCAACCTATGGGGCTATCTCACTCTTCAGTCTGACCTAATAAGGTAGTTTTTTTACTCTTAAGCATTTTGAAGGTATTTGTTCAAGCAGCACAAGTATTTTCCTCTGGGTATTAAACGCACATCCTTAAAATGGATTTTTATGTTTCAGTCGTGCGTGTCCTTCAGAAACAACCAGATAAGAATTTCACTTGAATATATGTTTCCCATGGCCTGTGACCAGGTGATAAATTTTAATCTATTTATAAAAATTTGATTTTAAAAAGCTGATAAATAGTTGCATATTGTGAGGAAGAAAAAATCCTCATGAAAAGAAGCCATTCATTTAATGCAAAATATTTAATGAAAACTATTTATGTATCATGGATTTTTAGTAAAATGAGTATCAAGCAGTGGAGTTAATACTACTGTCCTCTCAAAAACCCATTTGGTAGATGTAAACTAAATGTTCACTGAATCTTCTTGTGATGCAGGCTTGCTATAAATGAAAGACCAGCTCCACTTCCTCCATGGATGTGGATTTCTATTTGGAGGACTTTTCTTCTTCGAAATACATAGCAGATCATTCATTTTGGAGAGCTGGCAAGATCAGGGCAGAAGTATGAAAGACTGTCAGCAAAAATAAATGAGAAGAAAGTAGTTCATGGGAAAAAATACCTGGCTTGTGTTTGAACCAACAATTGATCTAAAAATGCTATTTGATTTGTATATAGACTATTTCTGTTAAATATTTCTTTTAAATATTTTCCTGAAATGCATTTAAAACAGATTGTAGAAGCTGAAAATGAAGTCAAGTTAATGTTTCATTACAAGAAAGAGAAAACTGCAAAAACCAATAACGTAGGAAGTTAAATTGTTAAAATTAAAAAAACCCTCTAAATCTTTTGTGGAAACTATTTTCATTCTTGCTATTCCTAGCACAATAATGTTACTCAAGCCTCATAAATGCTGCATAAAGGTTCAGTTGATATCTGTAACAGAAAAATCTTAGATATTAGTTCTTTAATATACTTATATGCTAGGTTCTGGCCAGGACAGAAACATGTCCTTTGAAGATTTCCATGGAGTTGGTCTCACTGCAGGAACACCTAACTTTTATGACCTTTACTACCAAAATTGGACAAGACTGCTGGACTAGTTCACAAGAGACAGCTCCAGTGTCCATTATTTTATGAAGTGAAATACAAACGATACCTTCAGATGAGCAGCAAAGTTTCAGTCATAGCAGATTCCAAAAAATACTTCCCTCTTTCATGTGCAAGGTTCAAAGATTTACAAGTCTGGAAAGCTCAATAGAGGACAGAATTGACCAGACTCAATTCATTAGAGCATGTCTTAACTGTCAGCTTGTAAAATAAGCCTTCTCCCCCACCTCTTCCACCTCCTTCAAAAAACATAATGCAACCCTGACAGAAAGCTGATAACTTCACCACGCAAAAGGAAACCTGAAATCTGCAGACAAGGATTTTACTATGTGCTGAGCCTGGAAAGTGGAAGGAAAATAATAGAGCATTGTCCCCTACACACAGAATTTCAGGTAGAAATTCTCCAGCATTGTAGGAAATGTGTTCATGATGTACAGTTTCCCACTGAAGCAGGGATAGACAGTGGCTTATCTCTCATGGTGTGGCTTGTACAGAGCTATACCGTATGGAAAGGAAGGATTCATTATTTTATATAGGTGTCTACTTCTCTATCTCCCCAAACACACACAGGAGTGTGTGTGAGAACACACGCGTACTCCTGAGATACTTTTCTTTTATGCATTTCAGACTATTTAGAAGCAAATCCCTTTTTTTAGCCTGTGGACTTGCATCTGCTATCTAGTGGTGCTCTTCCAGAGTGAATAAACAGTTAAACTATATGAAATATTATGTCTTAAAAAAATGTTGTCCTAGGCGACTTATCCTTTTAACATGCAGCAGGGCAATTCTCAGGAGAGATCCCTGCAGGATCCTGATGTTCCTTCAACCACTTTCTTGATCAAATCCAACCCAAAGTGAGGTGTAAGCACTGTGCCAGCACAGTATTTCTAATTAACTGTCATGCACTTATATGCATGCAGAATTTGGTGTGGAAAGTGTATTTATGACTGAGTGTGAATAAACATATTAGAAACACAAAACATAAAATTCCCTACTGGTGAATATTGTGCTGCTAGTTTTAGCACAATGTTTACAGTTGCAGGTCTCCCAGATCTCACCATGATCAGAACAGTTTATTCAATGTACAGTTTACTAGCAAATATTTCAACTATTGATTAGCTTTATTTGGCAGTGGCTTCCCTATCATGAATGCTACAGCCACAGGAATAAATCTTATGGTTCTTTTCACTGTTATGCTACAGAAGTAAAGGACAGAAGACAGAAGCAGTTTTTCTGTTTCTCCAACTACACAGAGTCTTCCAAACTTCTCAAAGACACTTCTGCCACCCAAAATCCCGCCCTTCCATGGGTTTATGTGAGAACTGGCTTTCAGTTTATAAAAACTTTCCATTGTGTTTTTTTCAATGTTCTATAACCTTGAAATGGTCTCTCTAGAAGTGATTTATCCCTACAGTAGCCATATATATCACTGGAATAATGACCTGATTCTTAAAAATTTAGGATTTGACCTGCCTTGATAGTATTGTGCATTATGAGAGATTAGCACTTAGTTTCTTCATAATATTAAAACACATTTAGATGCCAGTCCCCTAATCCTGCAGAACTTGAGACACAAGAGATGCAGTGGCAGTGAGCAGAACAGAACTCAAAGACTGAGGTAGGGAGGGAAGAGCAATCTATTCCACCTCACTAAAGCAGGTCTTGTACGTTTAAACAGCAGTATCCCCCCCCAAAAAAGGTACATGTTAGCCTGAGGGGAAGAGCAAGTGAAGAGAGGAGGAAGATTTTCTGTTTTCTTCCAGGTATGCTCACTTTGCAGCTGAAGGAGGATTCTTTGTCCATACTACACCATGAGGAAAAGAATAGAGAAAATAGTATAGAAAATATCAATTCCCCCTAATGATATTAATTCCCTGTTTCTAAAAATTTTTTGTAGGTCAAGACCTTGTTAGTAGAATCTGCTTGAATAAGAATGGAGTAACTCAGCTGCTTACAGGAGCTGGTTCACTCACTATGATAGAGTTCCCATTGCACCATTTTCCATGTGTAACAGTCCTGTCTGCCTTTGTCAGAACCTGAAACTAGAGCTGCTAAAAAAAAAAGGGAGAGAGAAAAGGGTGTTTTATTCTATGATTCTACGAAATGCCCCAGAATGACTCTCAAAAGGCATGTTTCTTGGCTGTTAGGGTGGCTGCCCATATGGTTATACTTTTCAAGAAAAATTATGATTGAATATTCCTTCTTATGTGAAACAGAATTGCTAATTCAGAAATATCAGAGTGATCTGGTTTTTGTTCTGTCACAGCCTGGTGTTCAGGTTAGTCTATTAAACTACTTCAGCACTTTATTTCACCTACTCCAAATCTGCTGGTTTTTAGCCAGACTTTGAATACAGTAGTCCTGACTCACACTCCTTGACATTCCCTCAGATATCTGTAGTTCAACAATCCATTTAGCATTAAACATTAAACATTAGGAATAAGCTTTAATGGTCTTGTCCTGCAAAAAGTGCTCTTACTGAATTTGGAAACAGTCAGGACCAAAATTGGCGAAGCTTCTCCAGTTCATGGATCTAGGGATCACTTTTCCCCTGACTGCTCTGTGGTTGTGGCACAGCTTCATTGACAGTTTCATCTTTTCCTCTTCTCATTTCTCGTGTTTGATGGTTGCCTGAAGTGTTCATTTTCTTGTTGAGTCACACATGTTCCCATTCTTCCTATATTTTAAGAGTTTTTCTCCATCTTGTCTTCTCTTGGCTCCTGTTATCTTATATACCATGTACTAAGACCAAAAGGAGGAAATTGTGCTACATTTACTGAGTAACACCTTGCTTTGTCAGTGATGTTGCTTTGAGAAAGATGTCTGAACAAAGTTACTGTTAAAAGTGTCTGGGGAGCCAGACTTCACCTGTGTGTTTTGTAACAGTGGCAGCCTTCTGTTTGCTACCCAAAGTCTGGGAAATTCCCATTAACTCACCATTTAGCATTATCTATCTGCTTTTGGCTGATCACTGATTTACATTTGAGTTTTATAACTAATCTTGCACCAAATGCTGATTTAGTGCCGAGTGTGGTTTGGATTAAAGGTGCCTGTTCATCATCATTACAGCCTGTGAACCATCGACTCTGATAGAACTCTTTCTGTGTATTCATTAATTCATGCTTGAGAAATGCTTTACAATTGTTAAGCAGTACATAAATGCTAATTTATTGTTTTTCTGAAATGTGCTGTTACTGATCATCCTGTTGAGGTTTGTTGCAGAGCTTCCTGGAGACTGTACTGGCTGTACTGTGTTCTTGGCTAAGTCCATGGGCAAGGAGTTTTCATACACCAAAGGAAGCTGAAGAGAGCTGAGTAATGATGGCACAAACCTTTTGCTGCTTGGACAGAAATCTCAGCAATCTCTGTGGCCATTGTCACTCAGAGGATCAGAAGATGAAGAAAGCAATGTGTTACTGCAGAGGACAGCCTTTCCCTCCTCCCACACTCCTCAGGGAGACACTGGCACACCTTCAGCCCGCCCTGGCTGTACCTGGCAATCCAGAATCTCATCAAATGCTTTGCCATCACATTTTCTCTCCTCCTGAGTGCAACAACAAAGCAGGTTTGGCATCCCCTCCTTACAAGCCTCACTGCTCTAACTCATACATCACACAGAGACTCAGATCACTACTTAAGTAGGATTTCTTGGCATCACATACTACATGATTCAGTCTGGGTGGTCAAAGTCCATTCGATTCTTTAAAGGAAAGACAAAAATCCAAGTATATTTTTAAACAAAACAGAGTTCACCAGATAAAGGAAATGTCTTTTTCTTGTATAACATGGAGTTTACCAGGCTGTTAAGATGACTTTCCAAGACAAATCCCAAAAGAGGTCCTGAATGGTGCCATCTCTGAGGGATGCTTGTGCCTGTACGGAGCAATTTTCTGCCTTTTGGAACAGCCTATCCATAATCTAGCAAAACAGCTTAAAACCATTCTACTAGAACCAGACACACTTTGGAGACACTGGCATCAAATTGTTAAGTAATCTATTATACCCCAGAAACAAAAAATAGAAGTATAAAATGGAGCATCAAACCTCATCTAAAATTTTAGTTTCATCCTTAGCTGCTCACACTGGTCTTTCCCCCAGGTGTCCCTCTCTATCTCAGGCAGAAACCAAGCTTACTCTATCAGTGCGCTGCTGTGGAGAGCTCCACGTACAGCATCTATCTGAGCCAGCAAAGCTGAGGCACCAGTTTGAGAAGTACCAGCATGGAAAAGACCTGTTGCTATGGTCTGTCTGCTGTTTGTATGTTAGCTTGTTCATTGAAACCAAACTTAGAGGAAGGCCATTTTCATTGAATTCCTTTCTGTTCCTATAATTACAGTTTCATGTAAAACAACAATACTTTAAATACACTTAAGTCAAGGGGTAAAAGAGGAACAAATCTCATTGTCAGGAATAAAAGCTGTATTCTACCTACCAACAGAGGTTCTTCCTGCAGCAAAAATGGAGAATGGTGCCTGAAAAGCATTTTAACTTCACATGGCTGTTACTTTTCTTCTTGGAAAATCCAGTTTCTTCAGTGGTCTGTGATACATGACTTTCTCAGGTGAACTGTGG
Source organism: Donacobius atricapilla (assembly GCA_013397315.1). Lineage (NCBI taxonomy): Eukaryota > Metazoa > Chordata > Aves > Passeriformes > Mimidae > Donacobius > Donacobius atricapilla. The sequence continues at coordinate 7,756 of WBMY01006426.1, read as the reverse complement.
TATATAGAAAAGGGATCCTGTTGCCACACAGACTACTTCAAAATACGTTATTCAAAGATTTGTTGATAGAAGAATGCAGAATCATTACTGAAAAGTTTGTCCTGCCTAACATAACCATGCTGGGCTCATTCAAACCTAGCCCAGCTATGAATGAGACCCATTCAGCTTAACATAGGAAGGGCTTGCAGAATTCAGATTCCAAGTTTGACACAATTAATAGTGTTTATAAGTTCAAGAATGTTGCTGTTCGGAGAGAGTGTATTCAAGACAAGTGATCATATTTCATAGCACACTTAGAGGGTGAAGAGGCACTTGACATAAAACACTCTTGTTTCCATAATTCAAATAATTTGGTGGTTCAAGAAGATTTATATTTTCTTCAGCTTCTTTCTCTCCCTTTTTCTACTAATTTCATGTGTAATGTAAATTTTATTTTTCTCCTATTCCAATTCCTTGCCTTTGGGAGGATCTAAACAAACAAAAACCTCTCCCCAAACTGTTGTGATCTGAGTTCCAGCAAAACTGAATAGCAGCAAAACTAAAGCATGATTTTCCATTTAGTAGTTCTGCAGCTGTATGAAACAAACTGTAGCATTGTCATGAAATTCATATAATGAAATGAATAACAATGATTCTGCCTGTTACAGGCATAAATAGAAACAGAACATATTGAGAAAGGCACATAAAACTAGCATATCTTGAAATAAATCAGAAGAAAATGGAAGCACTTGAAAAAATGTGCATTTGGAGAACATATAATTTTGTAAAAGCAAATTCTGCAGTCAAAAGAACTGTGATATTGACTTTTTTTACACTCACAGAATCCTTTTTTACCAACCTGGCCATGCAACTATATTAGGACCACTAGTGAAATATCATACTGACTTCAGTTCCCTTCAGATCCAGAACATATTGACAAAAAAGCAGGCTCTGTTTCAGGAAAGCATCTATAGTTAGGTGCTCACTATACAAGTTCCACTCAAATCCATGTGCTTTAGCTCATATAGCTGCTACCTCATGTTGGGGACAAAAAAAGATCAAAAAGTGCTACATGAAGGAGATACTTTCCAATAAAGCGTACCTCTAAAGCAGGGAAGTAGGCATGTAGAAAATTATTTTTTTTTTTTAGGCTGTAAAAAGGACAGAAAAGTTATCTCAGTTACAGAGAGGCATATAAATGTGATTGATTGGCTGGGATAAAAGCAAGAGAAAAGCAGAATCAAGACAACTTCAGAGTACAGGAAACCATCTGTCCATCACACACTATGTTTACATGCCACTCCCGGTGCTGCTGCAAAGCTGCTAGAACAAGAAAAGGCTCCATGAAAGACCAATTAGTTAGATATTTAACATGTATGCCAGAAGGAAAACTTGGCCTTGATTGATTAACCTGGAAAGCATGTTTACCCTGCAGCATCTATTGTGCTGTGGTTCCTCAGCTCCTCAAAGACATGCAACCACTGGCAACACCTTCTGGCAGAGACCCTCAGGGGCTGTTTATGGGTCTTTTTGAGATAAAAGTCTAGCCTCAAATTAATACGAATTAAATATTTGAGCTGCAAGTAGCTCTTAGCAGATAGAAAAATAACATTGATGGAGCTGAGGCAGTTGCAGAGCCCCAGACCTGAAGTGGAAATGAAACAGCCTGTGTTGGGCACCTCTCACGCACTGCACACTACTGTTCCAGGTGGTAAGGCCTGGCCTTTGCTTCTGTTCTGCGTCGGCACTGAAAACTGAAGAACAAAAAAACAAAACCAAAGTAAAAGAAGTAACCAACCAAAGCCTAAACTAGCCCACTAGCAACAAAAACCCCACCAAGTCTTCCTGAACAAGGAGCTCCTTTCAGCTGGATATTAATTAGAGAAGCAAACGCTGAATCTCCTGGCCCTCTGCTGAGCTCCTCACAGTGAAAAGTACAAAGTGAGGGCCTGCTGTGTGGGTAAACTGATGACTCACTTTTAATATCAGGTTGAGCCAGGATCTTGAAGGCTGCCAAGTTAACTCTACAGGGATCCCCACTTCAGCCCACTCACATTTCCTAATAACAGCACAGCATTTCAGCAGGCTGCGCTTGAGCGAGGCACTTTGATTTGTAAACAGAGGCCGTCGCAGAAAAAACCTACCAGTGTGGTTAGCTGGATAATCTCGTAAGACAGCAAGGTATAATGGCAGCGCTGGTATTAAATGGCCAGAGGATATTGCTCAAATTTGAATGTGACAGCGATTAATAAGAGATAATTTTTAATGGTATTTTAAAATTCTACCTGCGCTTTCTGTAGTCCCGGGAGAGGTATTACTGCCCCTCTTTGAACCATATAGAGAGGAAAAGGCTGCTGGTAAATGCATGCTTACAGAAGTACATGTCTTAAAGAATTTCAATTTATTGTTAGATGATCAAAAAATATTTTATACAAAATAGGCTGCTTTTTCCTGTGTTTTGACGTAAGGGCTTAAGCTATCATTCTTGCTGGAATACTTTTATGGGTTCTTGAGACATTTTACTTGAGGTCCCCAAGTCTCAGACTGGTAAAATTTAGGATGTGCAGAAACATCCCAGAGTACTGACTCTCTCCTGGCAGATTTGCATCTCATTCTGTCCCGGCATAGGCTACGACTCATGCACTGTTGCCAAGCAGATCAAACGATGCATGTTTATTGTCTTGGTCATATGACTGAAAATATATCACTGTGTAAGCTCTGACTTAGGCTTCCTGCTTGAGGACAAACCTCTTTCTGTTCAGACATAAAAAAGTTTCTTAAAAGAGATGTCTGTTTGGTTATAAGACTGCACTGCCAAATTGATTGCAAATCCAGTAGTGCATTCTGAAATGTTAAACAACTCTGCGAAAGAGGTTTAATTCCCTACCCACCATTCTTACCTACTTCGCCCACTTGGCCAAGGCCTCAACTTTCTTTGTGGCAAGCAGTCTTCCACATGCCTAACACTTGGCACTCTTTCAGGATTATGGTCTTGTGCCTGTCCCCTATGCACAGCATAATGTGCAGTAGGTTTAAGTCCTGTGGTAGGAAATGAGTGTTTTTTCCCTCTCACTAAATCACTTTTACTTCCACTGGGCAGTCACAGAAAGTGAGGAGAAAATCCTAACCAAGGGTTATTTAAAAATCTGAACCCAGGCAAATGAAAGGAAAAGTTTTTAGCTGACTAGTGCCACTGCACCCACCTAATGTCCCCCAGCCGAGGCCCTGGGACAGGAAGCATACACCACACTCTCAATCCACTTCTGCTTCATCTGCATGCAGTAGCTTGTCAGCCCTTAACTTCCTGCTAGGGTTGTGCTCCATAGACCTCAGGAGGTAACTTCTCTCCATATTAAGGTCCTGAATGTGCCTTACATTATTCATAAACCACGATTTTTCTTCTTATGTCTGTAATAGCACGATATGATATAAGGTTTTTTCAAACTTCATTCAGGGTTCAAGCAGAGAACTGATTTTAAACTACCTTAAAGACTGCAACAGTAAAAAAAAAATGTAGTGATTCCAAACTGTACCAGGTGTAGCAGTTCTTAGAGATATTGATGATGATATACATCTGCATGTGTGTGAGGCAGTTATTTTGGCACGTAACCATCAACTAGAAGCCTACTGAGAAGGGAGAGGAAGAAGCCACCAATTTTTTCAAAGGAAATAGTATTAAAACAGTATGTAAGTCCCAGAATCACAGAATCAACTAGGTTGGAAAAGACCTCTGAGGTCATCAAGTCCAACCTATGACCCAATACCACCTTGTCAACTAGACTACAACACTGAGTGCCATAACCAGCCTTTCCTTAAACACCTCCAGGGACAGTGACTCCATCATCTCCCTGGACAGTCCATTCCAATATTTTGTCACCCTTTCTGCGAAGAAATTCTTCCTAATGTTCAACCAAACCCTCCTCTGGTACAGGTTCTCTAGTCTTGTTGCTGGTTGCCTAGGAGAAGAGACCAACCCCCACCTGGCTCCAACCTCCTTTCAGGTACTTGTACAGAATGATAAGGTCTTCCCTGAGTCTCCTTTGCTCCAGGCAGAACACCTGCAGCTCACTCTGCTGCTCCTCATAGGACTTGTGTTCCAGACCTTTCACCAGACTTGTTGCCCTTCTCTGGATACGCCACTGTGGCATTTGCCATTCCTGAGTTCCTGGTTGGTTGCCTATTTATTCTTCATGTTCTAGGCTATATCTCTAAATGGAGCGTCTTCTAAATTTTAAATTTTGTGTGAATAGTCTCTATAAATCCTTTTTTCTCCAATATAACCCAAAACTGCAAGAATTTCAATAGGATTTTGGTTCAGGAAGTACAGAATTTGTCCCAAAACTTATCAAAGCAATAGCAAAAAATTCCCTTCCCCTATGTATGTACATTTGGCATAATGGCCACTGCACTGAAGGCTGTGTAGAAATAGTGGTTTAATTATGATAGGTCACCACACCTTTCAGCAGCACTAACTGTAAATGACCTTTGTGTTTTCAGTGCACTGAAATGAGTTCATTTTTCATTACAGTGATATTTTTCCACTGATATAGAAACAGATAGAGACAGCATGGAAACAGCCTGCTCCGTTCTGGTTTGATGAGAAGATGCCAAGCTAAGTCATCCCCAGCGTTCATAGCAATTAAACCTGGCACAGGTGCAGTAACATTATTTTCTTGCAGTTGGGACTAATCCTGATGGTATTGATGTGACTGTTTCTCATTTCAGTGTTTTGTACTTGATAATCTTCTCAGAAGACACCATAGGGGCATTGATTTTTATTTTTCAGTAGTTGCCTAAACCAGGCACATGTTAAAAAATATCGACGAGCCTTCTATGGTTATAGATGTCTCAGGACATTCAGGATAGTAATGAGTCAGAGATGAGCATGAAAGAGCCTGTGGATGAGAAGTGGGAATGATATGTAGTGTATCATTTTCATCTGTTTGATGGAAGTCACAGGAATAAAATTACAAACTTTTGTAATGCCCATGAGAACACAGGGGCTCCATAGTGCATTGTGAGCACATGGGAACACAAAAATGCAGCGAGCAGCTTTCTTGTCATATTGTCTTGAATAACAGAAGTTTTTAACAGTTGCAAGGTTTTTTTTGGTTCCTACCCCATGTAAAAAAACCAACCCAAAACACCTTTTCTCTCCAAAATAGCCATGAGTCAGAGAACTCACCTGGGATAGTGCCGGAATAGCTTATTATCAAGGCTCATCCTTGACAAGCAATAGAAAATTTTCTGGACCAGAATCTCTCTCCAGCTGAGGCACTTTATCATACCATCTCCCTTTCTGCAAATTTTGTGTGTTTTAGTATCAACAAATTTTCTGCCAGTGTTTGGTGAAAACACATGGATGCATTGACATCAAGGAGTTTGCATTGCTTGTGTCTGCTGTGAACTCACCACTAGCTGGGAGGTTTCTCTAAATCCTTCAAAATTTAGAATTCCATTTACTTTTTATCTGCAAAAATATTATCAAGTGTGAAGTTCCGGCTGCTGGATTAGTTAGAGATTCGACTTTATTTGACAGCCCGCTTTATAATTCCAGTAGTGACTTGTAGGAGACTTATTTTGGCCTGTGAGAGATTAAACAAGATCAGGCCTGCAAGGCCTCTGGTGAAACCCATGCAGCAATAGGAACTGCAGATTCAGTAAACCTCTGTCCTTTCTGTAGCCCTACTTCTGCAAAATGAATGTATATATGAGCACTTCAAACTAATTGTGGATACTGAATGACAAAGATTATAGATATGTTTGAGAGTTTTAGGAGCATAATTGCTATAAATTTGAGAAAAAAATTATAAGTGATTTTGAGGAAAAAGCTTAATACCTTACCATTATATTATTAAAATGGACAGTTGAAGTATTTTGCAAAAGTACAAGAGAGCTGTAGTTCCACAGGACTACAAACCCCCAACTTCTTACAGGAATTTTTGTGCTTATTTTATTGCTTTTCATCCTAGACTATGGCACAGTGACAAGGACTCCTTGTCTACAGATATTACTAATTATCATAATTTACAGGAAAGATGCTCAGATACTTTGGGAATGAGGAGTAGGTAGGTTAAAAGTGTAATAGCAACTCCATTTATCTAATGAACATTTCTGATTTGACACTAATCCATCAATGAAAAATTATTAGCACCGGATAAGAGACCTGATACTTCAATATACCAGTATGAATGACATTCATTCCCTGCTTGTTGTGCCTGTTCATGAACTGAGCAGCCCATGCCATCAATGTTGGTGTCTGCTACCACCAAAGCCAGATAAGATAACTCCTTTGCTATTTTGTAAGCTGTTGTAATGAGGATTCTGGGACTCAGGAAGATCTCACCTATTTCTCCAGTGTAGGATTTCATCTATCATGAATTTTAAGGCCAGAAGAATGAGTTTCAAAGAGCACACCCACTTCTCTCTGCAGGTCTCAATATCAATTTGCTAATCTAATTAACATCCATGACAATTTAAACAATACATTGACTCAACTGCTCTTGGAGCTCCATCACACCTAGCTAAGTTACTTTCCAACATTGCTGTAAATCAAAAGAGAAAGTCTAAAGTGACTGTGTTTGCTCTGTGTTTCAGTTTGGAACCCTGATTGATTTACCAACTGCTCATTGATGTTGTTTTCATTGCTTGCTCAGGGATACTTCATTTCTTGCTCCAAGATTTTCATTTGTAACCTCACCTGACATGCAAGGTAGCCTTTATCTTGAATATAATATGCTTAAATTTAAAAAAACAAAAAACAATTCAGGAAAAATACTTGCAAAGGACAAAGCATACAGCAAAGATTTAACATAAACCATGTATTTCTTTGGTGTTTTGCTTTTAAAGTTTCCATTCCATCTGGGCACAATTCCCATTTTTACAGGGAGCAATATAGACACACTGAGAGGAAAGTAAAAACTTGGACAAAATCTTCAACAACAGTTTCTGTGGAGAGAGCAGCCCAGCAAAACAAAGCAATGGATAAATACTGGAACAAAATGTTATTGGCTTAAACTGGTAGATGGTAATGGAAAGGCAGGAGAAGAGAGAGCAGATGGGTCCAGGGCAGGATCAGTCCTCAGGACAGATGTCCATCACTGATCCGGCTGGGACAGTTCCTCTGCTCTGGGCTGGGGTGGTTCCCTCAGGGAATCAGAGACAGAGCAGTATGTGGACCCCTAACATGGAGTTTCAGGCAGGTCTGGGCCATGAGGCAGACTGTATTCAAATCAGTGCCTTTTCTTGCACTGAGAAAGTGTCTGGAATGAATCTGCTCCCAGCTGTGCAAATTTTGTCACAATGCAATTTCTAAACCAACATTAAAAATGCCAGGGAGAAACTATTTTCATCCACAGTAGATATTTCAATTTCCCAGCTAGCAGACCTTTAATATTTTATACGGCTATTTAAATAGTTTTTGCAGTCTTAAATTTGTTCTGCCTTTCATATAATACCGCGTATACAATTCTGTTAAATACGAAGAAAACCCAATAATACAATTAGGGGTCAATGCAAGGTGAAAGTATTGACAAGATTTGCTTAAGTCTTCTATTCAAGTAGTGTTTTTTTCTTGGATAGTTTTCACTTATTTATAGACAAGACTGTTAGAGCTGACAAAACTTAAGGAGATTATGAAATCAAGGGATTTGATGTAATCCTGTGAGTTTAGACACACAAATGGTAAATTTTCTTCCACTAACAAAATGCTGCGTAAGAATAAGTAAGCCTGGCAATGAAACTGAATATATTTATATTTAATATTTGGTTTATATAT